>SSNR01000023.1:1666563-1751579 GCA_006937965.1 Callopanchax toddi
TTTTTTTTTTTTTTTTTTTTTTTTTTTTTTTTTTACAGATTTTAGACTTGTCCCAAAAGTAAAGCTGGACTAACAAACATTAAAGGTTGACAGCTGTTAATAAAGGTTTTGAGTCATATAATCTGATTCTTGAAAATGCTGCATTTAAATCCTATCAGGGTTTTATTTTTTTTGCTGTGATTTTAAAAAATGTACTCAGTCATTTCTTGGGTGTCGTTAAAACATCGTCTCAACAGTAAAACTATATCAAAGGCTGCAGAAAAAACATCAAATGTTTTGTTTTTTAAAGGAAGTATTGATCTAAAACAATGTAGTGTGTATAAATACATATTGCATAAATGATTTCCAGTCTGATTGGTGAGGAAGTGAATGCTGCTCCCTGACAGGAAACGACAACAGGAAACACTCTTGTTCTGACAGCGTGAACCCAATAAACTGTTTTAGCATTTTGGTTTGTTCGAGCTGCCTCACTCTTTCTGCCCTTGTCTTATTTAATTTAGCTGCCCAGCGAGGATGTCCAGTCAGGCATGTTTTATCGCGTTAGTAGCCTGTTTGGCTGTTTCAAAAATAGGCTCCTTTTTGCATTTTCTTTCTTGTAGATAATTTTTTTTGTGTACTTTCCTGTCAGTTTAACAGAACACGGCTAAAAATCTTTAGTATTCACTCTTGAACACAATAAAGTGATGAGGCTTAGAGTGTGTCGCATCAAATATAGTCCGGGTGGAAACTAAAACATGACCTTTCTGATCGTTCCTACAGATGACTCTATGATCTCTGCTTTTAGCAGATTCCTAACACAATCCGCCCCATCATGATCTAATTTTGCTGCTTCACTGATCCCTAATTTGAAATGTATTACATGCTAACAATGTGATTTATTTTTTAAAATAATATATTTTCTGACATTTAAAGAAGATAACAAAAAGAACATTAATGTGGTTCTTGGCCACTATAAATGTTCAGTAACACTGAAGTTAGTTGAGTTACTTGTAAAAAGCCATACATTAAGAAACTACACTTGAAAGTCAGCAGCAGCAGCTTTGTAACGTCACATAATAATAGCCACGTATGTCATGTCTGAAGCATTTTTCCAAATTTACATGTCTAAAAATACAACTCCTCGATGCACTTTGACTAAAGATGCATTATTCAGCATCTCTGCAGAGTAATTAAATCTTAATTAGGGTTGGGCTCCTGTCCTCATGGAGCTGTATCTGTGTGTCTGTGCACAAGTGTTTGTGTGTGTTTATGAATACTGTTCGAACTCCTGCAGTGCAAGTGTCATTCGGTTTACAGGAACATGCTCCCACTGAGGGGCAAAGGTCAATGAGTACGCTGTTTTGGGACTGGTTATTGTTGGTCATCACAGGTGATGTGAAATCCTTTTTCAAGTTCAAACAGTTGGATTAACCAACAGCCTAAATTATATAATAATAATAAGAATGATAATAATGTTAATAAACATTGTATTTCAAAAATGTCATAATACCTGTATATAAACCTTTTTCAAGCTAAACAACTATTGTTTACTCTATTTTCTGCATACAAATTGGACACATTAAGATTTTGATGATAAAAATACTAAATAAAATATTGGTGACATAAGCCACAATTTATATGGAATCTGTAATTTCAAAGGTAAATGTGAATTAGTTTAACAATATATCTCTGTGGTTGATTAGAAATGACAGTAGCAAATATAATTTTCAAGTATCAACATGTTAGTTTATTTATAAAGGCTAGTAATATCTGCTGCTTTTTCATTAAAAAAAATTATGAACAGACAAAACAATTAGAAATCAAGGACAGGTTTTATATTTTTACCATAATTGCACTATTTATTGGAGTAAATAATTAAAAATGACTGCATGTACCGAAAAATCAACACTTTTGCTGTTTTTAAAAACTGATTTTACATGTTAATTAATTGATTGCACTGGTTTGACAATGACTCATGGTGGAGTTTTATCCTGCATACCAAGGTGTCGTCAGCATATAGTGGTGTGAAAAAGCGTTTGCTCTCTTCCTGATTTCCTATTTTTTTCATGTTTGTCACATTAAAATGTTTCAGATCATCAAACAAATTTTGATATCAAAGATGACACAGGTGAACAAAAAATGCAAATTTCAAATGGTGATTTTATTTATTAAAGGGAAAAGCTATTCAAACTAACCTGGCCGTATGTGACAAAGTAAATGCTCCCTTTGTTAATTCATGAAATATTATCAGAGTTCAATTCCACCAGTCTCAGGTCTGATTGCTGCCAGACCTGTAGAATAGAGGAATCCTAGAGCCTGTCTGACATGAAGTAGGCCAAAAGATCTCAAAAAGCAACACATCATACTTTATGAAGTTCATTATGGCATTTAATTGTGTTAACTTTGTCTAATATTTACATTTGTTTGATCTGAAACATTAAAGTGTGACGACAAACAAACTTTTTTACACCACTGTAAGTTTTTAAAAAAAAATAGAGTTTCTGCATTACAGATTAAAATTGCGATGTTGTGAAATGTTTTTGAATGGTGTAAAATCTGTTGATCCACTCATCTGTTTGAGGCCATCACCCTGCAGAGTGTTCGGTCTCGGCTGTAATCCCCGTTCGCTCCTGAACGTTATGAGAATGACCCTGAAGTTCAGCCCGACTGTTACTCATTTGCAGCACATCACGTCTCAGCTCCAAGGTCTCATTGTTAGCAAGGACAGTCTGGGAAGGTTTACTTTGCCTTGATTCAACCTTCATTTGCTTCCCATTCATGACTCTGATTGGCTTGTTGAGGTCAGACGGCTAATGGCTGACAGTGTACGAGAATGTTCAGTACACGGGACGAGCCACATGATGTACTGCATCCTGTAACAGGGTGATTATAAAATCTGCCAAATTTATATGAAACTTTATTCAGAAACTTTTTAAAAAGTGGGGTTTTCTTTCTTTTTTTTCACCATGCCTACAACTAGTAATACAGCTAGTAATTATAGTTCACTTGGGATTATCTTCTATCTAAATTAGCCCTAGAATGATGGTAATGTGTTCAAGGTCAAATCTTTGCCTTCTTAAAATGTCAATTAGTTACTGTCTTTTGCTTCCTGATACTCTTAATAGTTTCTGGTCATGATAAAAATTAAATACATCTAGAAAAAATACACTATACAAAAAAATTACTAAAAACTTAAGACTTATTGCTAGCAAAAAAAAAAAAGTCAAAAAGCAAGTGCTAATCACCTAAATTGGCATTTTTATTTAAATCACCTTGACTTATATTCATATAAATGTATAAAGCAATCAGCCATAACAATAAAACCACCATACAAGTTATTTTACTGGACTTTAATTCAGTTTTATAAATAAGGCACTGTGTCAGACACTTTTTTGGAAATGAGGTACTAGCAGTAAATCTTTGTTTTTTGGGAGTTACTTTGGGGGCCTCAAAGGATTCAAATAGTTTCTCCTGGTTTTCCTCTGTCAGATTGGTCAGTGCCTTTAGTCTTTTGGTGTGTTTGTTTCAGCAGTTGTCAAAGTGTGGCAGAGTGAGTTTGTTTATAAGTGAATGATTCATATGTGCAAATGTTGCAGTCACATCTAATGTGTCAGCTGATCATTGATCATTTTGTTTCAATACCAATTTCCCTGCCAACAGTTTTAAGTTGTGATTGATCAGTGTGTAACTTCAGCTTGTGGAGAACTGCTTTCTGCTTTCCTCACATACCTGTTTAGGCAAATAGAAATCCAGCAGCACCACGTTTTGCAGCCTAAGTTGAGAAAGAGATCTTGGCCGACAGGTGTTTCCCCTCTTTGTGTCTCAGGTGTGGGCGCTGGGCGATTGCCAGACTGGGTGAAGTGAAAACCGAGAAGGAAACCCGCTGGGCAAAAACCACTACCTGGGGCTGCTGAGTAGATCTGCTGTGCAGGTGAGGACTCGCTTGATGAGCGTTTAATGGCTTTTAGTGTTTGTGCAGCATGTTCATGTTTTCAGCTATAAAAAGGTTAATTCACAGAGACATTTTGTGGAAAAATAAATCACTAGTGGTTTTAAATGTGACCATTTAATCACATATCTTTGCTTTGACAGGTTTTTTATTTATATTTTAGGATCAAATGAATGTTATTCAGCTAATTTGATGTTTTGCACATTTTCAAATCATAATTTACTGTTTTTTTTGTTTTGTTTTAAAGTTACTGTAGAAGTGACCTCTGGCAGAAATATTTAGGTTCTGTCAAATTTTCTTGATGGACAATGTTAGTGATATTTTTGGATTGAGCAAAAGACATTAAAACACGTTATCCTTTCTGTTGAGATCAGTTAATTCACTCAAGGTGCTTTCTAATTACACAGACGACTTTGATCATATCCATATTTCTCAGTCATTATTACCTTGACCCCTGAGTGGTCACACAAGACAGAACTGTTTAAGATAAGAGCACCAACGATTCAGAGGAGAAACTTTATAGCTGTGATATTGAAGTGAGCAGAGGACAAAGGAATGATCGTGGGGCTATAATTCAGCCTACATACAGGAAGGAAATGAGATGGAGATTGGTACTGACTGAGGACGGGTTCCTCCTGCTTCTAGGTTCACACAGCCGTCGGCAGGGTGGAGCTTCCTGACCCATGGAGAATTACTTCCAGGCCGAGGCCTTCAACCTGGATAAGGTGCTGGATGAGTTCGAGCAGAACGAAGGTGAGCTTTGACCGACAGAAAAAGGAGCAAAGGGTGAGAGGTTTTTCTGCAAACAAGATGTAGGGTGTGATTATGTCACCTCTGCGTCGTCTAATCAGCTCCACCCATCATTTACAGGAGTGAATGGGAGGCAGCGAGAAAATTAAACTAATTGGATTTTCTGTTCTGACTGTGGGTTTTTGTAAAACTCTAATTGGTGCTAGATCTTTTATCCATTTTGTTCAAAGAAGTAGACTTTTGCACTTGTGAAAAGCAACTCCTAAGTTCAATCACACATTTTTAACATTTGTTTCCTCCTAAGAGTGCTTGTATGGGAGCTGCTCTGCCTCAAACGTAGCCTTCAGAAGAAAAAATCTCTTTATGGAAAGCAAAGTTGATGTTTCTTTTGTAGCCTGGGGGCTCGATGCAGGTCCGTACACATTCTTATATGAGCTGCAGTTAATTAAAGGCTTGCTGTTGAGGCTTTTCCAGGCATAACATCATTCATAATTTCTCTAAATATAACATTTTCAAACCAATTAAATATGTAAGGCTCTGAAAAGAAATGACCCTTTTTTATATGGTAGATGTATAATATTCTGATCAACTTCCTTTGGGTTTTTCTGATGTTCAAAATGAAAGGTGAACAGAGCAGATTGACACAAGGGTGCGGTCCTGTCTTAGGTGTGGATGATTGATTTAAAGAATGGCAAAAATCACAAGTATTGCAGTAAGTGGTGAGTAGTATTGGGGCTTTTTAAAAAAACAAAACAACTTGTTTCACAGTTTATTTATAGCAACTGCAAAGCAAACACTGCAGCACAGATCTGTGGATGCTGCAGAGTTAGCTCGCTTATTGGTGAGGAAAAACTGCTCTTTTTCTGGATTAGTGTAAGATGACCCCAGAAAAAAAGTGCAAGTCCTGCTGATTCTGTCTCTCTCTCACACACGCACGCACACACACACACACTCACTCACAGGTACCTTTAGCTCAGTCAGTGTGTGTTTTGGCTGAAAGTGATTATTTGTGTCCTTAGCCAGATCCAGCTTGGCAGATTAAGTGTGTGTGTGTGTGTGTGTGTGTGTGTGTGTGTGTGTGTGTGTGTGTGTGTGTGTGTGTGTGTGTGTGTGTGTGTGTGTGTGCGCGAACACACAGACTTGGTACACCACATACTGAAGCATCTTAGTATGAATTCCAGCAGAGGGAGGAGAGCAGTGTGTCACAACTGGCATGGATATGGAAGAAACTTATTCCAAACGTACTATAAGGATTTCCAGCCCTCTCACGCAGCGTTCACATGTCAGCTTGTCATTCTGATTTCTCCTGGGGTCTTGCAAGCCATTTGACCCATTTTCTTAAAATTTTCATGTTCATCACTAATTTCTCGATTTATGCCAACCTCCTTTCTCAATTTATCCCCTGCTTTGTTCGTGTCTCTGATTAAGGGTCTGTCTTATTTGTTTTTGTTCTTGTTTTTTTTTTTTCTGGTTGTTAATTTTTGTCTTTTGATTTTTGAACAGATGAGACGGATACGTCGATTCTCTCGGATGCCAAGTGGACTCAGATCCTGGCCCCGCCAGCCCACATGCTCTCTTTGAACCCCGCTCTGGCCCACTCAGACCTCAGCCCTCGGGAGAGTCCCCTTCCCTTTAAGACCCTCCCCGACTCTTCATCCAGCGCCTCTCTGGGAGACGACTCTAAAAGGCAGCTTGGGCCCGAACCTCCACCCTGGGTTGAGGACAGGCCGGCGGACGTCCACAGCCCACCTCTCCCTCAGCCCAACATCGGCAAGCTGGTAGGCACAGACGACCTCTCTCCACCCCTCGTGACGGCCTGTGGTGTGGTGGAGAATGGCTGCCTGAGCAGCCCACAGCTGGATGGGCTCAGTAAAGAGAGAATATCTCCTGCAGACATTCAGCCTGGTGCCTCTGACCAGGAGGAGAAACCTGGAGAGATGCCTGCCTCAGCAGGAGGAGGAGGCTCTCACTTCACATTTGAGGTGGGACTAGCACAAGAACAGACTCCTTCTGAGAATATTCATCCAGATGTGTCTCCTGCAACACTCAACAGGGAATGTGGTAAAGAGGAGAGCAGTGCAGCTGTTTTGCAGGACTTTAGCCAAGAAAGACAAACTGTAAACCTAAAGGAGGAGCAGGAAGAAGCCATGAACGGACAAGTTGTTCAGTCTGGTTGTGAGGTGGAGGAGAATGGTGTTTCTCATCCTGGCAGGGTGGGAGAGGAGGAGATGGAAGGGAAATGTGGTCCAAGCAAACTAGAAAACCTGCTCCTCAGAATAAGCCTTCCTAACGGTTTGGAGAGGGAGAACAGGAGCAGCTGCACAATTAAGGAATCCGAAGAGGAGAAGGATGAGGAAGAAGAATTTTCTTCTTCTCCTGCCCCCTCAAAAGAGGACTCTGTAACGGAGGAGAAGGAAATGGAGGAGAGCAAACAGGAGATGAGTGACGGTGGAGCAGTGGGGTCAGGTAGCATCCAACTAAAACTCAACAACAACCGGCTCCAGCCTGTAAGTGTCCCTTATGGAGGGGCACGACCCAAACAGCCGGTCAGCCTCAAACTCCAGATCCCTCAGCTGCTGTCGGGCCAAGTCCAGAACCAGCTCGGCCCAACAGCAGCCAGCAAGAACAAGAACCTCGAGAACCACTGTCGAAGGGGCACACCGACTGAACCGTCGCCCAGTGGGACCGGTCAGAATTCAGTCGGTGTTAATGGAGACGGTGGTGTCCACTCTCCATCACTGATGTCCTCAGAGAGCCCAGACAATGACGTCCAGGCCGGACAGCAGGGGGCGCTATGCAGGAAGGGCACCAGCTCGCTGGGAGAGGTCGCTCCCGTGTGGGTGCCCGACTCCCAGGCCCCCGTCTGCATGAAATGTGACGTCAAGTTCACCTTCACCAAGAGGAGGCACCACTGCAGGGCCTGCGGCAAGGTCAGTGCTGCTCTGCTCTAATGAGACGGCTGTAACGGTGATTATGTTCAGGGACACCTTTTAGACTGTTTATGATAGAGGATGACGTTGTTGTGCAGCATAGAAAAGTTAGTTTTAACTACAAAATATAATCGGCCTCAAAATGACAGATGCCATTTTGCTGGAGGATCGTCAAGGTCAAAGGTCATCAGTAGTATGTAGAACATGTAGTATGACACTTGGTAAAGAACATGAATAAACAATGTGTTATCGACTTTAAGAGACATTCTTGGGTGGAGGAGGTAAATCTAATGCAGGGCTCTGATTGGTGGGTTTCTCTGATGGCACTTGTTTGCACACAGACTCGGTGGGTGTGTAGGTAGCTTTATGGTCGCTCACACACGTGGCAGGATGTCTTCACAGTGCTGTAACTGGAAGATGTGGTCGCTGACACTGCACTGGAAAACCGTCGGAGTGCTACTTAATTTCCCATGGTGGTAAACAAACACTCTCATGCTGCCACTCAAGCTGGGAGGAGCTGGCACTGCAGTAATGCTAACACCTGCACCGGGGCTGCAAACAATAGACGCAGCATGATCCCTGAGTGAATGCACAGCCAGAGAGGAAGATCCATGAAGCAGATTATCGTTTGTGTGGCTCGGAAATTAAAAGGATCCTCCATCCCCTTTCAGATCATTTACCAAATGCGTGTTACTAGATAATGTTTCGTCTTTACAGTAAAGGTCTGCAGCTCACTGAATTCCTTTGAAGTTAAAGTGAAACATTTCAGGAGTCTGATACAGTTTTGTTGTAAGTTTTATATCCTCCTTTGTGTTTTTAAGGTGTTCTGTGCAGCGTGTTGCAGTTTGAAGTGTAAGCTGGTGTACATGGACAGGAAGGAGGCTCGTGTTTGTGTCACCTGTTATTCAGCCCTGACGAGTGGTGAGCATCGTTAAGCAGAAGGTTAAACCTTTACGACTTTATATTTGACTCGTGATGCTTACTGATGATTTGTTTGTTGCCGTCAGCTCAATCATGGGAGAATCCAGCTCCACAGAATCACAGTCCAAACCCCAACAACCCAGCAGAGTACTGCTCCACCATCCCCCCTCTGCAGCAGGCTCAGGCCTCTGGAGTGCTCAGCTCACCTCCTCCCACAGTCATGGTGCCTGTGGGGGTCCTAAAGCAGCCTGGGAATGAGGGTACCGCCTTTACAAAGATTAGAATATGCTCTTAAATCTTTACTTTTCATCTTTTGTGGAAGTATTTGGTTTTTTTTCCACTGCATCTGTTTTGTTTAGGTTCCCTCTCGAGAGACCAGAGAAGGGTGTGGTTTGCTGATGGGGTCCTACCTAATGGGGACACAGCAGAGTCCTCCAAACCCTCTGCCTCTAGCTCAGCCCCGTCCCAGTCACGAGCCGTCTCCACTTATTCCAATAAATCCTCTACGTCCGAGTCTTCAGAGGTGAGCTCCAGCTATTAGGTTTGGTTCTATTAGCCACCATGCAGATGGATGAACGAAGTCACAAGGAGTACCTTCTGGAGGACTCTGGTTTTACTGGCTCTGTTATGGTCTCTGATTTAGTAAACAAGATTAAAACAAACATTCCTTGCAGCTTAATGAGTATTAGAAATACAATGAGACTGAAAAGCTTAAAGCTGAAATGTGCTGGGTCACTAATAAGCCAAGAAATATTAATATGTGGAAGCTTTCTTCTCAACAAGTCAGCCAGCTGAATTTAGTTGTTTGTAGTAGATGGTGATTGAATGTCAGCTGCCTGGATGATTCATTATCTGGTGAAAAGGGTAATTCTTTCAACAGATCCTGCTTTAGCAAGCAGGAATATTAAAACAGACTCCTTCGGTTTCACATTTTATTAGTCACATGATGTCGTCTACCTCAGCTTGTTTAAAAAAAATAAAAAGCGATGTGTTCTGCTGCTGAGGAGCTTTATCGAAGCTAAGTGACACCACTTAGGTAATCTAATTCTGGGAGATTTCTTGCAAACTGGTCATGTGGAGTTTAAAGGAAGCGGAGCAGAAATGGAGAGCTCAGCGTGAGATACTATTAGTTTGTGTCTCTCGTTTCACTTTGGCCTGAAACAAAACATGATGGTGTCTCGTTTCTGCAGCGCTGACCTTGAGAGTTCTGTCTAAAATTTAAATTCAAGTGTTATAATCATCATATATCCAACAAAAGCCTTTAATGTTTTATAGATTTGAAGCATTTTCTTAAACTGCCTGCTCGCTCTGTAGAACAAGACGGGAAGAGCCTTGCCTCTAGGGACTCTCTAATTTAGTTTTTTGTTTTTACATCTAACTCCATGTTTACCTCCACCCTCTCTCCACCCTTCAGGCAGCTCATACCCCTGTTGCCCCGTTGGGCAGCCCCGTGGGCAGCTCCCTCAGTCTGATCCCGGAGGACGGGCTCCCTCCCATCCTCATCTCCACTGGAGTCAAAGGAGGTACGGGAGGCCACATCACAGGTGCTTGCACTCATCCTCACCATTCTGCTGCGTCCTCATTGCTGCTGTGTTTGTGTCAGTTTAGTGTTGCGCTTCACTGGCTTTGTGTCACCGCTCGTGTTTTGACCACTCATTGCCAACAGAGGGGAGGCGTTGTGCACATGGGAATGCTTTGGTGATGTTGAAATGGCGGGGAAGGTTCACGGTCTCTTAACTCGATCCTGTTTTCTTCACCCTGAACGCTGTTACCATCTTCAACTTCCTGTTTTCTTCCCCACATCTCTGTCTCACATCCACTGTTGTTGTTTTTTTATTTATCTAACATTATCCTGACTCCTCCTTCCATCTGTTTTTTTTCTTTTTCTTCATCTTCTGCTGTAAATGACCTGCAGATTACGCTGTGGAGGAGAGGCCGTCGGAGATCGTCCTCATGCAGCAGCTGGAGGAAGGAGGTCCAGACCCTTTGGTGTTTGTGCTCAATGCTAACCTGCTAGCCATGGTCAAGCTCGTCAACTGTGAGTCACCTTTGGAGAACCAGCAGCTTCTAAATTAATAATTTTACAACATTATGAAATAGAAAAGGACATATTTGTGATGTTTTTAGTACATTCTTGGTTTAGATTGACTGCATACAGATAAGTAATATGTCTTCAGACCAGCTGTTCAGGAAATCAAATGGGGTTTATAAATAAATAAATGCTTATTCTGTCCAAACTTCTCTATTCTTGAGTTTAACTCAATGAATTGCAGCATTCAGTCACATCTGAGATTAATTTAAATAGAAAACTACAATTAAAAGCCCTTTCTCTGCAGCTGAAGCGTTGTGTTCTCCACCTTATTAAATGTTGGGTTTTGATTTTAACACTAAATTACACATTTTAAATGCCAAACCAGCAAGTTACTGTTACAGCTTTGTTTATTTGTGCAGCTTCTCATCGATTCTCTATGCAACAACTGCAGCATTCCTGATACAGCACTCAAACTTGTTTATAAAATACTTCATTCGTTTATTGTCAATTATTCCATAAATGACAAAAACTGCAAACTGAAGCACTTGAATATGTTGAAATGAAATTGTTACAAAATGTATTTAAAAAAAAAAAGAGAGAAATGTCTGGAAAAACTCAATATTTTTGGACTGATCATGAATTGGAAGAATTTTTCTGCCTAAAACCAATAATTTGATGTATTTTCCTCCTTATTAAAACTGTTTTGAGTTTTCACAAAGTGCTTGGTCAAAGGCAATCATTAGGCTCTTTTAATGGTTTATTTGCTACAACTGATTCTATTTAAATTAAACTGAATTTAATGTCTGTAGATTCAACTTTTTGCTGTGACATTTGTTTTAATTTCAGCTTTGTGTAAAAAGTTTTATAAATTTCTTGTTCAGGCCGATAAAGGAAAAACACCTTCTGATCGTGGTGTAAACTAAAGTTCTTTTATCCTCTAAACCGACAGACGTTAACAGGAAGTGTTGGTACGTGACGACTAAAGGGATGCACGCCGTCGGCCAAGCGGAGGTCGTCATCCTGCTCCAGTGTCTCCCTGATGAGAAGACCGTCCCAAAAGACATCTTCACACATTTCGTGCAGCTTTACCAGGAGGCCCTCAGTGGTGAGAACAGGAACATGTCCACTGGTTAAATATCTCAAAGTCCTGTAGAATGTAAAACCCCGCCAACATTATCATCCTGCTGCATGTCTGCAGTTTTTACCTCCGTATGCTGCAAAACAAAACCCACAAACATGGTCTGACTTTGACGGCTCGCTCCCCTCCGGCTGCTTCCTGTTTCATAATCACACCACAGCAGTGTCAGCCCGCTGGAAGGGAGTCGTATTGTGTGCGTTGATCCTGATTAAGTCTCCATCAGTCAGGTTTTAGGAAGAAGTGCTGCTTTAGCAAGTCCCAGCTTTTATTTGTCATTAGGGTTGTGTTTTCTGCTGTCTGAAGCCATCGATCCCTCTTATGGATAATAAGACACATGAATCTTTTGTGGGTAATGTGAGGCTGTAGAGCTTTAATACAGGATGTTTTATCCACATATGAGGAATACACTCAGAGCATCAGCCTTTTTAAATCCAGCACATTTTACTTTACTTCTCAGTGATATTTATATTTTTCCCTATTTCATCTTATTTATTTTACTGACCACAAACACCCTCCTCCACTGTGTTTTTCACCTCCTCCTCCTATATCACTAACTTCTCATCTTTTTTTCTCTTCCTTTTTAACAGGCAACGTCCTGAGCCACCTGAGTCACTCGTTCTTCACGCAGAGCTTCTTGGGCAGCAAGGAGCACGGTGGCTTCCTCTACATCAGCCCCTCCTTCCAGTCGCTGCAGGACCTGCTGCTGCCCAACCCCCCCTACCTCTTCGGCATCCTCATCCAGAAGTGGGAGACGCCCTGGGCCAAGGTCTTCCCCATCCGCCTCATGCTGCGGCTGGGAGCAGAGTACCGCTGTGAGTGTAGATCAATAAGGAGCTCTGACTGCAGACACGATGACGAAATGATAATATGATTGAAATTGAATGTCTTTCAAAAGAGTCGCCAACAATAACATCAAAGCTGCATGTTTGTACTAGTTGCTTCTACAGGAAACAGGAAGTAGATGAGTGATTAATTAACTTGAATTAAGATGGAAAGTAGAAAAACCGGGCTGCCATTTAGACCTAAAGGAAACACAAGTACGGTGGCTCAGAGGGGAAAATTTAAACAAACAAATCATAAAAACATGGCCGCTTTTCCAAAAGACACAACATAATAAAATGCTTTACAATAACAAGCAAATAAACACAACCCAAACAAAACGATTCAGATCAAAGATCTAGTTTTAATCTAAAATCATGTTATTTCACTTCCACTGAACTTCTAACTTTAATTCCAGTCTAAAATCAAACAAAACCCGAACAGAAAGAGCTTTAAGCTCACAGGTGAAAGTGGAACTAAAACATGAAGTCATCACATGATCATCGTACTGTATAAACCCTCAGAGCCGGCTTCACACCGTTCGTCTTCATCAATCAGGAACGCTTGTGAGTACTTTTATCAGAGCAGCGCTTCTCCACAGAATCCTCTTTCCTCACAGCCGGACCTGCCAGCTCTCCTAAGCCTCTTCTCTGCATCCAGCAGCTACAGATGGAATACATTAACAAAGACATGTTCAGCCGAAGCTTCTTCAACACAAAACATTTGCATCATCATGAAATAAAATCCACCATACAAAAACAACTGTAGTCGACAGCATGGAGTCCAAAAACCTGACCAGCAGAAAGTGAACTGCAGATTGAGACCAGGATGACTTTTTGGTGCTAATGAGTTTGTAGTGTGATCTTTTTCCAGCTGCTGACTGAGATAAGACTAAAAATAGTCGTTTAAGAAGCTTTAGCTGCTGAAGGAAAAAGCAGCCACGGTTTTCACTTGTAAATTAGGAGCCTTCCTCCTGACTGCAGTTCATTTTGTAGCTGCTATTTAATTTATTTACAAGGACAGAAAAAAAGAGTAATAATAAATATATTACATACAACTAATGTTATTTGTAAAGCAATGAGAAACTCCAACTAATTTCTAAATCTACATTTTCCTGCCTAAACCAGTGATGTAAAAGCTGATTCGGTTATTTTGTTGTCCATTAATGAGTCGGTGTGTCTTTGTTTTGCAGTTTATCCATGTCCACTGTTCAGCGTTCGCTTCAGAAAACCTTTATTTGGAGAAACCGGTCACACAATCATGAATCTACTTGCAGTAAGAGCCTTTTTTATGTTTACTGTTATTGAATTCAAAGCAAAAAATTAAATAAAAATTTAACCTGTGTAATCTGTTTCTATTGGAGTCATTTTGTTAGAACAGGAAGTAGTTTTATATAGTTATTTAGATTTAAAATAAGAGATTGAATTGAATCTGACTGCCCATATTTGTTCCAGGACTTCCGTAACTACCAGTACACTCTCCCAGTGGTGAAAGGTCTGGTTGTGGACATGGAGGTGAGGAAGACGAGCATCAAGATCCCCAGCAATCGCTACAACGAGGTCAGTGCTTCTTATTTCTGCTTGTTTGGACATCATCAGGGGTCTACCAGCTGAAGCACATGAATATGATTGAATTTGGTCTGATCTGAAGAGAGAAAAGTTTCCATTCCAGTCTCATCCAGCCGGTGTTCACAGAGTTAATACAGACATACAGCTGCCTCATCCAATACATAATGGGTCTAAAAATGTTCAGAAACTTTAATAAAAGTTTATTTGTCCAATAAGAATTCAATGATCAAAAACCATGTTCAGGTGTTAAAGGCACACTAGGCAGTTTTAGCTTGTTTTTAGCACCCCCTAGTGTTCGTTTTAAATCACTGTCATAAAAAAAAACAGTTAAAAATTCTATTAATAAATTGTGTAATTTATAACATACATAACATGATCACAAATGCCAAGCTCTTTTAAAACCATTTTATTTAAACTCAGTCAAAAATATTAAAGATTTAAAGTAAAAATAAAATAATGAAATGGGTTTTATTTGTTTACATTCAAATAGTTTTATGTATTTTTAACAAGATGCTGCATGAAGCAGGTCTGAAGCACAGAATGTCCCCAGTCACAATGGCTGAGACACGTTACCATGGTTACCAAGTGATCTAGTATTTTTCTACATTTCTTAAACAGGTTTCTCTCATTGACAGTTTGTGTTGAAATGGTTTGTTGAAAATGAGACTTTGACCTGTTTTTACACCACAAACAAACAAAAAGCAGAGCGAGTTCAGAAAGTTTGATGTTTTTAAAGTAACTTTCTGGATCCACACTGAGGGGAAAAAAGTGATGCTTGTATTGATGTCATTTTGTTGAAACATCACAGATCATTAAGGATCCTGCTGTTATTTAAAACCACCAGCTCTCTTTCGCTCCCTGAACATCAACACACACGTTGTTTGTGTGTAGGTGAACGTATGAAACGGACTCCGGTTTCCCTGCAGCTGAAGTCGAGGCGTACGCTGCCCACTTGTGATAAGGTTTCAGCCTCCGGGGTGTGAATGAACGTCAGAGCAGAGAGGAGTGGTGCCGGTTGTAGAGTTTGGCTGCTGATGCACCGACAGATGGGAAGCCAGTAATCTGAAGTGGGAGTCGTCGCTCGGCAGCTTGCAGGCGAGCGTTTAGCGCAGCGAGTGGTTAAAGCGCTCCAGATTTTCAGTTTTATTTCTGATTGGGGAAGGATGGGGAGTCTTTCAGCTACTAATATCCACCTCTGTCAGTGTGTTTCTGCTATCTGTCATCTGAGCACCGTCCTGTCTAAACCCAGTCCTGTACTCACCCAGAGCATTTAGGCTCAGCCAGGCGCTCTCTCTCTCTTAAGCCCATTTTCCACAGCTCAGACCCAAAGGGCTGCTTCATTAGTCCTACTGTATGTTATTTGTCCTTGCAGCTGATGAAGGCCATGAATAAGTCCAACGAGCACGTGCTGGCCATGGGGGCGTGCTTCAACGACAAGGCCGACTCCCATTTGGTGTGTGTCCAGAACGATGACGGGAACTACCAGACGCAGGCCATCAGCATCCATCACCAGCCCCGTAAAGGTGCTGCTGATCACAAACCTCCTTTATCTCATCTCCTGGTTTTTAAAAATAAATCCTCCTGACTCGGTTTTCTGTTTGACTGAAATCAAATACTTCAGTGGTAGCTTTGTGAATCTGAGCTCCACTTGTTTATTCTTTTCTTTCCAGTTACTGGATCCTGCTTCTTTGTGTTCAGTGGTGCTTTGAAAGCCTCGTCGGGCTTCTTAGCCAAGACCAGCATTGTAGAAGGTGAGATCTGTGAAAACAAACATGTTGATATAACGAGCTATATTCATGAGAAATGCTGCAAAACATCATGTTGATTTTTCGCCTCTAATTTGGTAAAAAAAAAAAAAAGTTCCACGAAGCCTAAAAGACAAGTTCTGATCAGTAATCAGTGAGAAGCTCAACTGTTCTCCTTTTAGATGGTGTGATGATCCAGATCACAGCTGAGACGATGGACTCTCTACGGCAAGCCCTGAGGGACATGAAGGACTTCACCATCATTTGTGGTAAAGCTGACCAGGAGGAGAACCAGGAGCAGGTCCAGGTCGTGTGGACGGAAGACGACCAGAACTTCAACAAAGGGTGAGACGTGAAGAGATGAGACGTGGAGGAGAAGCTGCGTTCACAGATAATTAAACTGATGACTTCCCAGCTGCTGCTTTTTACTGCTTCTGGTGTTAAAACTCATTATGGGAACCAGAGCAGAGCGATGTGGCCTGAGATCCAGGTCAACGCAGGCTTTTAGTGTAAATATAAAACTTAACTCCTGTCCTGGGACAGTTTCTACTTCCTGCTGAGCCTCTGACCTCCCTGTGTTCTGTCACTCTACAGAAAATCATTTAGGACGGAAAACAAATCTGTCTGCTTTGCTCAAAGGCACGCCGCTGATTGGTTAAATTAGCTGAAACACACCTCCATCTTTCCCTGCCTGTAGTTTTACGGTAAATCGCACAGAGTTTGGAGACGGCTTGTAAAATAGTTTTTCTTTATCTCAGCGTCATCAGCCCAATTGATGGGAAATCGATGGAGTCCATCACCAGTGTGAAGATCTTCCACGGCTCGGAGTTCAAAGCGAACGGCAAAGTCATCCGCTGGACTGAGGTAACACACACACACTCTCTCACACACACACTCTCTCACACACACATCAGTTTACTGAGGATTATTAAGAAAATCAGGCCACTGCACCGATCTCACAGGACCAAACGTTCAGCCATTTTAACTTCATCCCAGGAGGCTGCAGGTCTATTAGCAGAGGCTAAACTAAATTCTACCGTCTCACATCATCAGGACACGTTACATCCTGTAAAGGAAGAGAGTTTAATATTGTAGATTGAAGGATTTTATCCTGTACTGTAAAGGAACCTGATCAGAGCAACGTTTGAACATATTTCTGATTCTCTTACATGTTCGTTGATGAGGTCAAATAAAAACACTTCTTAATAAATAGTCCCTCTACCAACATGTTAAACAGTGTGTGTTTGATTCCTTCAGGTGTTTTTCCTTCAAAGTGAAGACCAGCCCAACGGGCTGAGCGACCCGGCCGACCACAGCCGGCTGGCGGAGAAGGTGGCGCGGGCTTTCTGCATGGCTCTGTGTCCTCACCTGAAGCTGCTGAAGGAGGACGGCATGGCCAAGCTGGGACTGAGGGTCACACTGGACTCTGACCAGGTAGGACGAAGCAGGAAGTCCCCATTGATGTTTAAATGACTACAGAATAACACATTCTACGTCAGTGAACCTAATTGATTAGTTTGTGAAGGATGCCTCTCTCCGTCTGTTCAGGTGGGTTACCTGGCAGGAAGTAACGGCCAGCCTCTCCTGCCTCAGTACCTGAGTGACCTGGACAGCGCTCTGATCCCAGTCATCCACAGCGGAGCGTGTCAGCTGAGCGAAGGCCCGGTGGTCATGGAGCTGGTCTTCTACATCTTAGAGATCATCTCTTAGAGAACTTCATCCAGACTTTTTATTGTTTTGAACCTTCTGATATCATCTCACAGCCTGGTCCTCCTTTATCTCCCTCCAACCATTTGCACCTCTACAGAACCAGAAAACTGTGCCGTTCCAGGCGGGGTAGCATTCCTTCTGTCAAAGCTATGCATCCACCCGCCGTCTGCTTTGCTCCAGAGGTGTTGTGGTGTCTGAGGAACGTCTGAGCTGAAAGGTGGCGGCATCTCTGGTTATCTCCAGGGATTACGTCGTCATAGCCACACTATCTGTAGACGGGAAACTCATCTGTATCTTAATAAGCTCAAAGATCAGTAAAAGATGGAGCTGTTGAACTAGAAATCATTACCTAATTAGTTTTTTTTTAAGTTTATGTGGAGAAAGAATCTCTGTATTTTGAGCTCTCAAATCTTTATGGACACAAACTGGTCCCAGAGTGACTAGTCATCATGCCACTTTTATTGACATTAACGTTTAATTTGGAGTGAAACATGAAGTGTGGCTGTTTGGACAGACCCGCCTGCTCCTCAGCTTCCTCTGACATCGCTCCAAAGTCACTGTGTCGGCTGGAGGCCCTGGAGCAAAGAACTCTGGGTAAAACCTGCCTCTGTGTAGCACGGATGCCGTTACATATCCATCGCTGGAAAGTGAGGTGAGGAGAACCCTACTTGGAGGTGGAAGGAGGCGTCTGTCTGGTGATTTCTGTTTTTGTTGTTTTTTTGCACCATGGTGCTCAGTGCCTGCAGCAAATTATCAAGGGAAAGAAAAAAAAAAGTTCACTTCTTTAAGCTTTACTCATCTGTCACCAAATGCTTTTTGTCACAGCTGCAAAAAGACTTGTATATATTTTTATAAGCAGAGCGGTTTCTCCTCCATCATAATGAGTCATCTGTAGCTTCCAGAGACCTCCGTAGGACAGAAGTGGCGTCACAGATTCCTGATGTCCTGTGAAATACGATTACACGTTACCGACATAAAACCTGCTCGTCCTGAGAAGTCCGAACTCCGTCTGTACATAAAGCTGAGGAGAAAATCAGTTTTTAATCTCAAACGTCTTTAAATTGTCCATTTCTTCAGCAGCGCATCATCTTATTTTGGTCTGTTCAATCACACAGATGTTAAAGATGTATAGATATATAAATATATATATATATAAGCTATATAAAGACTGTAATTGCAGAAGCAGTGCACTGGATTCTAAGCCATTTACAGGAGTTGAATCGAGCGTCGGGCACTGCTGTGTGCAGGAAGGGAGTAATTTCAGTAGCAGGACGTAAAAGTGCAGAGTCTGTAAAGATCCGGGCTTCTCGCAGAAACAAGATATTGACTGACCCGAAGCTGAATGTATCTCATCTCCCATTCTTCTGCATCCTTCCAAAGCCCTGAAAACCAGACCCTGCAGCGCTCTGAAAATGTTTTCCAGGAGCCTCAACAGTTGTAGTGCAGCTATGAACAGATCAGGTTTACCTGCAGCCGCCGCGGCTGCTCCGGACCGCGCGCTCTCCTTCAGCAACTCGGACCTGGAGATGAAATCTACGAATGTATTCTCGTTTCTGTTCCAGTCTGTAAAAAGAGGAAATAACCTGTGCTTTTTCTGTCAGACTAATCACCAAAAAAAAACAAAAAACCCTGTACAGAAATCATCCTGCATTGTGCTAACGTCTCCATCTGTCTGTGCTGACATCAAGACGTCTTAGTGGAGAAAAGGTTTTATCAGAAGTTAGACAATCAATTGAAAATCTGCAGAAGAGCCAACGCTTCGTTTAAATTAGACCTGCAACAGTTTGATTTCATTTTGAGGATTTTAGTAGCTTCTGTATTGGTTAGAAATCCAAATGAACTCATTTTTAGGTCATTTCCAGTGATGGTGCCCCTCCATCACCGGATCGTCTCTGTGACGTTTATCAGCTTCCAGCTGGACGTGACGGTTTGTTTGATTCACCGTTTAATGTTACGTTTTATTTTGGCATTACCAGATGTGTGCAATATGTCCGAAATCCAAAAAAAGGTGCAATTTGTTGAACAAAAAGTAGCACTTGTTTTTGTATTCAGTTGTAAAAAGTTTTTTTTTTTTTTTGGTTCAAAATTTTAAACACTGCATGCAAACAGAAACAAGCTTGAAACGGTGACTAAATCAACTCAACTTTGCATTTTAACATAACTCTCCTAGTTTAACTAAAAATGCACTCTGTCCTTTTATTTTTGATTTTTTTTTCTTTTTTAATAAATAGTTAAAATTGTTTGAAAAGCCAAAACCCTTGTATGTTTTCTTCTCACCACAGATAATGTCAGGCAGCTGGGTCTTTAATCCAAATAAAAGTTAACAGCAGCAAATAGAAAAACGGTTGATTTTTCTTTTTTGTAAAAAAAAAATAAAACTGACAAACTAAAATTAAAGTATTTAATGGTAAATTAAAGCAAGATCAGCACATTCATCCCTCAACTCAAACAGTCATTCACTCTGATAAACATTTTGGAGCATTTCAGGAACTAGACTTTTGTAAACATGTTGGGAATTAAAAAATTAAAAAACCAACAGAAATGTTGTGACCAAACTAACTTAACGTGTGTTGATTTCTACACACTTGGCTCAGGATGGTTCTTCTGTAATTAAACTGCTTTAAAGGGTCAGTTCACTCCAAGTACAAAACACTTTATTAAAGATTTAATCAACATAAAGTCCATCACTCACACTTTAAACAGCTCTCACTTTGTCATTTTTGTTGTTTTTAGGTGAACTGGCCCTTTAAACTCATTCACTAAAAGTCGAGCTGCATTTCCTGTTTTCTTTTCAGGCGCGGTGTTGTCCCTCCCCCTCCCCACCAGCACTGAACAGTTTCCAGGCATGAGGGCGATCATTTATTTTAAAAATTTTTAATGAAAATTATTTTTTTAAACTAGAATAAATAAAGGTGATCCACTCTTAACATTTATCCTCTCTATTTAAATGCATATATTATAGATTTTTGCTGTTTGGTGGAAACACGACACCTAAAGTGTTCCAGTCTCAGTGGAAGGTGACAGTGTGTGTAAAACATAAATGTACCTCTTGTATTTCTTGGCTTTCTCCTGTAAAACATCTAAACGGAGTCACCTCTACATCGCTGGAGTGGAAATGATAAAAACTCCCAGCAGCCTAAGGTGCATTTAAACGTGTAAATATGAACTCCTCTGACTTTGTAACAAGTTTGGCAACTAAAGGCGATTTCAAATATGCAGGATTTTACAGCAACTTTGATTACTTTGGTATTAGTGCATAGGTGCAGTTCTTGATACCAGACCTGTAAAAACATGAGAAATATGCACATTCTTTGCTATTTTATATTAATTAAAGTTACGTCAAGCAGCACAACACCGAGTCCATCATCGTCAGCAGGAGACACACTGCCGTCCTCCAGGAGGGACTCATGCTGTGTTTAGAGTTTTTATCTCCTGATTTTAAGAGCTTTCAGCTTCCCGATCCCACTGCAGCAGCCGGTCCCGACGGTCTGATCTCTCCTGGTGGATCCTGCTGTCCAACAGAAGCTTCTGTGTTGCAAATGTGCAAAAAGTTCAACGTGATCGGTGACAGTCTCAGTCCAGTCGGAGCAACTGTCCGCCTTCAGCAGATCCCTAACCTCGTCCTCTAAGTGTTTTTGATTGAGTGCTTTTCATCTGTAAGACAAAAAGATGCTATCAGTCCGACAGGAAGAGATTAAAGGAATGATCAAATGCATGAAAACAGTTCAGAAAATATCAATGCTTTCAGCAGCAGCAGCAGAAACATTTATTCAAACTTATTGACCAGAGCTGCATGTAACGCAATTACAAAAACACTCTGACAACCTGGTTTATCTACAACTCAACTCTATACAAACAGAACAGCAGAGACTAAACTAATTCAAAGTAACAGCAAATTAGTCAAATTATGGCAATTTTAATTATTGACAGTTATTACTGATTACCTTCATTTCGTGATTCAGCTTTTATTTTGAAGGAACATCTAAACAAGACCCTGTAAGAGAGAAATAATGACTTTTCAACAAAGCATTACAGACTGTAGATAAATTATAACTGACTCGTGAATGCTAATTATACTGTTTTGTTTGTTAGTGAAGAATAGAGCTGAGCTGTATCTAATGGGGGGCTTAGCTGCCTCGCAGCACGGAGGTTATGGGTTTTCTTCCAGCTGCAGCCTCTGCTGGAGTTAGCATGTTCTCTCTATGCATGTGTGGGTTTCCTCCCACGGACCAAAAACATTACTGTTGGGTTAACTGGTGACTCTAAATGCTGTAAATCAGTGCCTATGATATTATAACTTAAGAGTGGTCATCCTGTGTGTGTGTTACATTATTCCCTGGTTAAATCCTGTTACCTGTGACGAGTCGATGACCAGCCAGCGCTCGGTGCTCGTCTGCATGTCCTGACCATTCAGAGGCTCCCGCAGTCGCACCTTCACCTCAACACGACCTCCTGTGTGCTTACGGCCGTCCATCACCTGTCAGGAGAGACGCCACGATGACAGGAACGCCTCAAAAACCTTCAAGTACATCATTATCTGCTGAACGTTTAACTAAACGGAACCAAAAAGCACCAGATATCCATCGTAACTTCACAGTGTGATTTCTGTTAAACTGAATGATGCTCACCTCTACGATCTCCCTGATTTCGCTCTGTGACTCCAGTTTGTCCAGTTTTATGAGAGCCGTCCCAATCGGCTTGTCGCTCCGCAGAAACCCCCTGAAACGACACATCAACACCTTCCAGTCAGAAAACCTCTGTAAAGTCAGGATCATCGTGATGAGTGGTTTCTCACTTTTACCTCTAAAACTGCCTCTTATATTTCTTTGTAAATCAACTTGCAGCAAGTTTAAACTTTACAGACAAGTCGCCTGAGGTAATACTGTAAAACTAACTTGACAAATATCTAATCAGTCCACAGGTTAATGTGAATGCCCTTCAGTAGAAATGAGGCTGACCCTTTGTGCAGCAGCTCCAGTTTGAGGCCTTTAGACGCCACCACTCTCCTGAAGCCCCGGTGGTTTCGGTTGATTGACAGGGTGAAGCTCTGGTTGTATTCTAGTGAAATCATCAAGACAAAGTTGGGTTCTATATTTTACTTATTTCGTTTTAGGATATTTTTTTGTGTCTCTGATCCAAGGAAAAGTTGCCAATAACAGTTTGAACCAAAAATTATTCCATCAACGACTCAGAGCGAAAGAAGGCTTCATCGGTTACCTGGTGAATTTGTGTTTTTGATGACGCTCGTTTTGTGTTTCTGCGGCTGCTCCTGGTGAAATCAGAAAAGAAAGATTTTTATCTCAATCCGTCTCTAGTTTAAATAATCTGGGTGTGAAAACAAACTTACTGCACTGGGATAAGGGAACTCAAACTTGATGTAAGCATCCAGATCATTAGGCTGGATCCCTGGAGGAGAAGTAAACACAAAGAATCACATTTACACTCAAATAAATATCATGTGATTCCAACAGGGGGCAGAGTTTATTGCTGAAGTAAAAGTCAACTTAAACCTGCTTTTAATCCTGTTAAAACGCTTTTACAGGCTGATGTCTCCCCTCCCAATACGGCCGACCTGTTTCCATATCAACGCCCTGAAAATTCTAGTGTTTACATCTTTGCTGGTTGATATGAAACTAATTAGAAATGTATGTGTCTAAGTGAGAGCTTAGAGATTCTGTGGCAGAAACATGACTTTGCCGTTGACCCTAAAGTGTAATAAACATCCAGCGTGTTTTTACCACTGGGAGCAGGAAGATTCATCCCTTTCACGATGAGAACAACCAGGTCGGTGCTGCTCAGATCCGGAAAGATTCTAGAAAGGCAACGAAAATGAAGAAAACATTATTATTAACTTGTTATTTTGAGTATAAAGGATGTCAATTTTATTTACATAGCACTTTTTAAACAGCAACGTGCTTTACAGCAGCAAGACATACACTAATACATAAGGAGATACAGACGTTTGTTCATCAGGTTGTCAGTCAAAGGACAGTGAGTAGAAGTTCTTTTAAATGACTAAAAGTTCTGAGCAGATCTAACGCGGAGAAGGAAGGATGATGTGTCTGACCCTGCAGTATGTTCCATTTATACATCTGCTAATCGTTAAGACGCTAGTTTATCATTTTTGTTGTTTGTTTAATGACAAAAAGGCCAATTTTCCCCAAAATGCAATTTAAAAAAAAGGTAAGAATAAAACTGTATCAGGCTGTCAACAACAGTCTGATTTAAATATCATTTGAAAAGTTCTTAGAATTAAAATTTCAGTGAGATATGGAAACAGTTATTTTCTATTTAAATTTAAAAAAGGGAGAAAACAGAACAAAGTTTTGTCCTGAAGAAGAGATCCTGGCTATTAAAAATCTTATTTTATATAATATAATAATGAATAAAAGTCTATAAATGAAAAAACATGGTTTAACATTTTAAACAGATATACTTTTACTTTTGTTTACTAACATTTAGTTTTAAAGTAAAAAAAATAAATACAATTTTATGTAATTTATACATTTAAAGGCACACTATGCAGTTTTTGCTTGTTTTTAGCACATCCTGGCTCAAGAAAACTATTAAAAACATGACAAAGTTACATAGTGTGCCTTTAAAAAATATCTTTAAGAGAAGTTTTTTTTTTTATAGTTTAAAACTAAAGACTGAGACTAACCTGGATTAATGAAAGTCGTAATTTTGACTTTATTTTACTATAAACAGTTGCTCCCACCTCACAGTGTGAAACGATCTCTCCTCAAACTGATGTTTGGGAGGAGGCAGACCTCTGGACTGAGCCAGCTTCAGGACCTCCATACTCTTCTTACAGCTTTCTGCCATTTTCTCAAACCTGAAAACATCACAGTGTTTCTCTTAAGAAAGTCTTTACTAAATCATTCATTCCAAACACAGTAATGAAAAGTTTAAACCCTGAAGTTATGGGACGCAGACTGAAGCTCACTTTGTCGTTGCAGCGACGTTCCCGAGGTGTGTGAACTGCTTAGAGTGGGTCAAACATTTCTAAAAAGGAAGAAAAAAACTTTAAAACCCAAATAATTATCCGTCATAGAGCAACCAGACGGATGTTCTTTTCTTTATTTGGCATCAGGATGAATTTATTCTCAGACGCTTCACCTCGTGTTGCTCCTTCAGGATGTTGGCCAGCTGGGTGTAAACCTGCTCTGCTTTCTCTGAAAGCTGAACGTCGCTGTGATGAACCAGGATGAAGTCGTCCTCTTCGTCACCAGGGGGCGACGGCAGCTTCAAGCAAAACAAGTCTGTTACAAACTGCCCTCAAAGATACTGAACTACTAATGGATTCTGTTTAATCACTGAACCCAAAACAGGCAGAAAGAATCTCCGGCCTCGGCGCTCAGCTCACCGCGCTGATGTCCACCGTTTTCCCGCTACGCGCCGCTTCAATCATGGAGTCCAAACCCTTGGCGGTGCGGAGGAAAACCTTTGCTTGTTCCATTTCGTTCTTTTGCTTCGCGTGCAAAGCCGCCTTCATGTACTGCTTCCTCCGACTCTCCAGGAGCTCCAGCTGCTGCACAGCTGGAAGGTGGAGCCACAACCCAAAGGAAAAAGTTATTTAACAAACAAAACTTCATCTTAGTTTAGAGAGTTTATTTAACGTTGATGATGGTAAAACAAAAATAAAACTAATCATTTAAAGTTGAAGCTGACCCGTTTCGGAGAGACCCTCCTTCTGAGATGTCCTGTCGGGTGAAGCTGACGGAGATCTCTTCTGTTCTGAACCAGCTGCAGAGACGTCCAACATTGGCTTCTTTGGCTCCTCAGGAACAGCTAGCTTCGACTACAAGAGATCAAATATGATCAGCCACTTCTTTATTAACATATTATATATAATAAATCAACACTGGGTAATTACCTCTTCCTCCTTCTCGTCATCATCTTCATCATCTCCTACTTCAGCGGCGTCGGTGGAGGTTAGCTTGCTGGCTGCTTCAAGAGCAGCAACGAATCCCTGCTCAGGTCCTGCTGTCTTCACACCGGGGATCGGAGGGAAGCCTGAAATACAAAATCAATATTTATATTTACCAAATACAAAAAAAAACCCTGGTACAGAGGAGGGATGCACCAATCTGTCCGTTTACTTGTACTAATATCCGTAAAAGTGCTCCAGTACCACAGTACTGATGTACCTGTCAGGTGAGTCGTCAGGTGGTTAAGGACCAGTGTGACTCACGGAGGTATTTCACCGTAAACGATGGTGATTAAAGTAAAGCAGACGGCAAAAACACAACACATATTTTAGTCACAGCTGACTCTCCATAAAGGGTAGGATGTTTATTTAGCTGCATTAAGCTAACAGCTATGGCTCTCTACATCAAACAGGGTGAATAGCTGCTGCAGAAAAACACACAAAAGTTTAACGATCAGCTGATTGGAAACGTTTCTCTATGATCTGAAGCAGGAGCAGAATGATGAGGTGTATGGAAAGCAGTTATGTCATATAATGCACACTTTGAAATGTACTACGGGAAGTCATTTGTTTTTATATATTTTAGGATGATCAAAGAGTCATTTCCCCTTGCTAAAACTCACCTGTCGGGTGTTTCAGGTCTGATTTATTTTGTGTATTTTCACTTTGGGAGGTTTTATTCTGCTCCACTCAAATCTAGAACAAATTGTCTGAAGATAATTGAATTTTTTCTTCGTTTTTTTGTAATATTTTCTTAACTAAAGAGAGAGAAATCCTTCTGTAGGACGATGTTTATGGTCCAGATTTATGGTGAAAATACCAGTTGATTATTGAACATGACCTTTGACCCTCCAGCTTCTGGGAGATTTTTGTCTGTTTAAACAGAAAGAAAATGTTCTGGTTTCACTAAACTCTTACCAAGCTGTGATTATCAAGCTGGGGCAGAACTGTGACTTAGACCCCTAGTTACAAGTGTAATGGTATTAATGTTCAAACGGGTATTTGGTGATGGCGACTGATCAAATATAAGTATTCTGAGTTTGAAAAAAAATAAAAGGTACCCCTGGAAATCACGCATCCATTGAACAGAGTGCGAAAACATCTACAACCGTCGAAATGAACAGATCAATAAAATTATTATGAGCACAATTAAAAGCCCCGGAACATGAATGAACCCCTCTGACCCTTTAAACAGTAACAGCTGCACCGTTTAGCTCAAATCAAAAACACGCTTCCCACCTGGAGGAACAGGAAGTTCATCAAAGTTGACGGCTCTTCCTGCTTTGTGAGTTCGGATGGCGGCCTGATATTGCTGTAGAAGAGTTTTGAAAGGTTTAAACAGTAACGATGTAAAAACAAGATTCCTGCTAAATACTTTTAAAAACATTACATAAGAAGAAATTTATTAATATTCCAATAAATGTTTTTCCAAACCACCTGTTTTACTGACGGAGTTCTGTTCATGTGATAATGTTCAGAGGAAGTCTTCCTCGTACCTTAGCGATGCGGTCGTGCATTCGGGCCTTACGGTCATCCCCGCTGGCTTTGGCCTGATTGGACGCCTCCACATACTTGACTCGTCTTTGCTCCAGAGCCTCCAGGACATCTTTAGGAGCTGAGGGGACCGATGGGGCAGCAGGGGCTCGAAGAAGAAGAAGAAATAAAAGGTCTTCATTATTTATGTTCTGATTTTTACCTGCAAACTGATGCTATTATACATGAAAACCTCCCAAGAGAACAAACTAGAGCTAAACATCAAACACAGCTGGCCTTGAAGTGTGAAGCTGTGAGCAAAGTAAACCTCGTCCTGATGATGGAGCATTACACAAGCCTGTCTAATGCTGGCATTTCTATAAGGAATACCACCAGAAATAAGTTGAATGAACAGAGATGCTTTAAATTAGGAAAACTGTGCAGGTGAGGAACATTTGATGATATTATTTTGTGCATATTTAATCTAAACTTTATGATGGAAGCTGAAGTTTCCTGTAAAATATTTGGCTGCTGCTCCAATACGATAGGTTGATAGTAAATATTAATCTGTTTACTACCTGCAGCTGCTGCAACCAGTTGGGTGACCTGCATGTTTTGCCCAGATGGAGGTTGGTTCACTGGAGCAGAGCTTCCTCCTGCAACTAAAACATTAAAATACTAAAACTCAACTCAGAGGGAACAAACATGACAGATTTAATTCACCTGTTTTAAACTATGTTGTTGGGTTTATATTTACTTGAGGAGAGACAGGATTTAAAAAAAACTTGAGTTCCTGACCTTTTCCTGGAGGTGGAGGAAGACCGCTGAGATCAACCGCTTGTCCTTTCTCCAACGCCTCGATCACGGCATCGAACTTCTGCATAAAAATTAAAAAAAACACACATAATGAAGCTCTTTGTCAGCGTCAGCATTGTTTGCATATTTCACTTTACATTCTTTGGAGAGAAAACTGCAGTCAGAACGTGAAGTAACAAATAACGCAAACATTTAACACCTCAGAAGCTTTTCACGAAAACAGCTGCTTGAGTTTAATCCATCACTGAGATAAAAATCTAACGAACAGAAACATTTTGTATTTTAGTCATAAATGCTCAATTCTGGCACCTAAACCATTCAGTGTTCAGTAAGTAAAGAAACCATCTTTTATCTTAGATTATTTTTTAAACACACTCATAAAGACGTTATTTTAACTCGCCTTGCTGGTGATGAAGTAAAGCTTGGCGTGCTCCACGTCTCCTTGCTTCTTTGCATTCAGAGCTGCCTGCTTGTATTCTTTCTGCCTCTCTAAAAGCATCGCTCTGGTCGCCTCCTTCGCTGTGGATTCAGCAGAATAAACAGAAAATCACCAGTGAAAGGCCTCATTCAGCACGCGCTATTTCACTTCAACTATTCAAAGTCATGTGCTTCCAATAACAAAAAAAACTGATTTGTTAGAATAAATGCCAGAAAAAGAGAGTAAAAATCACATGTATGTGAAATAATTTGGTTCTGAATTGTTTTTTTCTAGAATCTCAGATAACGGAAAGTCTGTAGCCTGGGTGACACACAGAGCAGCAACACCCTTAAGTTAAGGGTTTTAACTTAAGGAGGACTCACCAGGGTCAGCAGTTCCCTCTGGTTGCTCCTCAGGAGATGGGAGGCTGCTCAGAGGGGGCAGGGTAGCAGAGGAAGACCGCTCCTCTTCACTGCTGGGTGTGGTGGTACTGGACACAGGCGTCGTGACCTCTGACCCCTCTGGCTGCGTCGGTTCAGCAGCTGAGGGCACGGGGGGAGCAGGTCGTACGGGGACGAGAGGCTGGGGGGTGGGACTCGGGGCTCCGGCAGCAACAGGTGGAGGAATCTCTGACTCGTTTACAGGTTTCCCTTTTTTCAAAGCAGCTAACATCGACTCCAGCGTCTGTCAGGAGCAAAGGTAACAAATAAAGATTACTGGTGGTTTTAGGAATTCATAGCTTCAGGACATGTTCAGTACTGCAGCTCACATCAGGGAATTCCTTCAACCTATAACACGCCGTCCCTCACTAACCTTCAGACCTCGATCGAATCTCCTGGCTTTGGACGTCTCCCCTGCAGTCTTGGCATTCTTCAGAGCCGTTTTGTACATGACGAGTCGCTCCTCCAGGGTATTTTGGAGGCTGCCGGGCGCTGCTGTTGAGACCTTTACTTCCTGCTGCTTCGCACACAAAATCAACAAGCAGTGTAAACAAACAGCTGGTCGTGAATAAAGTAGGTCATATGCAAACTGTGTGTTACGATCCTTATTATCAGTAGAACAGAGAAAATAAAAACGCTGACTTTAGAGTCTCTTGACTTCATCATTTGGTTTAAACATAAAGCACATGAAGCGTCTTAACCTGTAACAGGAATGTAAACAGGTGTAGCAGAAAAAAATGGAAATTATTTACCTCGTCAACATAAATCCACTACAGAAACTTCTGACCCTTTTCTTTACCAGGAACAGAGAAAAACACCTGCTACTCGACACTCATGGTGGTGTGTGTGTCACAGACAGAGGGGTGTATTGTACCTGAGACGCTGGGGGATCGATGGTTTCAGCTCGAGACGATTCAGCAGAAACAGACAATGTGGAGGAAACAGTTACCGCATCCTCGTCTTCCTCCTCACCCACCACTTCCTGGAGCTCTGCCTGATGGGCAAAGAATAAAATAATTCATGATCAACAGTCGGCTTCGAGCGCAAACAAACGCGAGACCTGAGATTAAACGACAACGTTTCCATTCATTTATGTTGACTGTGGTCACAAGAACGCATCGGCTCTTCGTTTACAGGATGCATCAAAACGTCCAGTGGATTTAAACTAAAGGCCACATTTTCATATAAAAGTTTATTTTATCTACAAATCATGACAAAAACACCGTATGGAGAAAATCAGAGAGTAAAGTTCAAGTCAGGTGTTTGGATTTACTCACGCTCAGTAATAAGGCTGCATGATATACACGTTTACTCACCAAGTTTACATTTATTTAGTATAGTTTTATTTAGTATATACCCATCAGACTTTTGTTAAAACTTTAGTCCTAATAAATTACATCAAAAGTGACTGAATGTCCCCCTTAAATGAGAAAGAATCCAGTTGATTTATATCCAAGGATCTCAAACTAATCCAAGATATTAGAAAATACCGTCAACAAATTCTACAGACTTCAGACGTCTAACAGATCGTTTTACAAAAGAGAGCATTGAGATTCATAATTTGCACTGACTATAAATCTTTCATGCATTTCAGATTTTTAAACCTCTGATATAGTTATAAAAATGAATGCATTGATCCTGTTTTACTAGTTACTTTTAAACTTGCAACAGATTTTATTACACTGAGGTACACTGGGCATCCTCTCTGAGCAAATGAAGCAACAAATTTATAGAAAATGACTCCAGAATTTAAAATACTCAAAGTAACATGCAGCTCTGTGCGGAAGTTTTAATGTTAATTAGTCTTAAAGCGGTCTTGATCAACGGTACATCAGGTTTTCTGAAGCTCTTCAACATTTTTAGGACTTTGGCTGCTTTTTCTCTCATTTTTGACGACTTTACCCGGGTATGGAGTGAGTTTTTTTTAAATGAGGAAAGTGTACAAATAAAGAAGTAACAACTCTGTTTTTCATAGCTAAAGAAATATGAATAAAGTGTGTCTTTGTGAAATGCTTAAAGATCAATTTTAAATTAGTATTTTATGAATTGTTTTAGGAGAAACAACAGGTTTAGGGAGGATTTTAATGACAGAAGAGTCACCTCTTTTACACAGAATGGTAAATATGATAAAGTCAAGTCTTTGAGAGCAGGGACGCACCTTATTCAAATGTTGTTCATCTACCAACACTGACCCTGCTCAGAGTAGTTCAGAGCCATTCTGTTTATCAAAGTAAATAATATGATCAACTATCCTGTAAACCTGCAGATTCAGGGAGGAAATAAGACTTTGACACAGGAAGGCTTTAGAGCATAAAGACCTACAAGTTCAATTATGAAATCATTCAAAAACATGATCTAAACATGCACAACACCAACCAACAGGTCTTCATCGTCTTCAACATTGTCGTCATCGTCTTCATCCACATCTCTCATACACTCGTCAGCCATTTTTGCAATGTCTTCCATGGGCAGGGGGCCTACGATACAAACACACCATCCATGCATTTATGTGTTAAAACTGCAGGAATCTCGTGATGCAAACTTGACATTGGGTAAACAAGCTGACATTTGGTTAAAATCCCCCAAATTATTGAATGTTTGTAGTTTTGAGCAGGGCTGATGTTTGACAGATTTATGCAAAATTAGAGTTAAAATGTTAATCAGAAATGTTTTCATATTAATTTTGGGAAGTGGACATTTTTGCCCTATAATGACTCGAGGGTAGTAAATTAAAGTGGGTTAAATAAAACTAAAGGTGCTCAAAAAAGACAACCAATCTGCAAAATAAAGTTAAATGTTGAGTCTGAATCTGAAATTATCCTGTACCCAGGATTCCATCATGTAATGTTTTTACGTTCGCAGAAGTTTTATGGTAAAAACGTACTTTTCCCCTTTGGTTTGTCTCTTCCTCTTACAGGTTTACTTCCAGTAATAGCGGCCAGTTCAGCCTCCAGGTCCGGGTCGTTGTCCTCCATACCCATCATCATCTCCTCAGGGTCCATGTCAACAAACAGACCCATCTAACAGAGACGTACAGGTTAAAGGTCCACCTTAATGTGCTGCTCATGGTAGAAGTTAGCTTAAGTTACCTGCTTGGCGGCAGCAGCGCCCTGGCCTTTGGGCACCGGTGCCTTCTTCTTTTTACCAAACATGCTGCTTTGGTTTCTTCTTCTTGTTTATTTGAGCCCCTAAGCGAGACCTCGTGGATCCAAACTACACACGGAAACAAAAACACGCTGTAATAATCCGCCTCCTGTTTGTTGTAGTTAAAATCATGTGAGTGGTTGTCAGGTGGGTCCTGACTGTCGCTGATACACAACCAGCTGAAAACTGACGCGAATCAGTTAGCCGACATGTTTCTTCCTCCAACTCCAAAAGTTAATTTACGTGGAAGAAGGACGTTACTACCTTCCCCACACTGCGGTATTTAAAAATCTGCACAATTATGTAAAAGGTGAGCGTATGTTTACCTTCTTATTCACCACTTCATGAGGTAGTTTTTCCTGAGGAAGAGTTTCGTTTCGGTGGTTTCGCATCGCGTTTGACTACGCATGCGCAGAGCGGACGGGTGCCCGACAGCGAAAGATGCCCGACAGTAACGTTACGTCGTAAAGTGAAACCCTGAGTAATGACTGTCAGGCAGACAAGACTGCTGGTGTCGCACAAATAACTTTGTATTACAAACACATAGAAACATTAACTAATGTTTAATCATTTATATTCAACAATATACATATAAAATACATTTTTAACCCATTTAATACAAGCCAATCAGAAATATTTGCAGAATCATTCAGTATAACAGCCTCTACATTTAATGTTTGTACACTTGTTTCTGACAAGTTGAACTTAGTGTGTAAATACAAATTAGAAAATAGATTTAGGTTAAGAATAATTGCTGGCTGTAATTTAATTTCCTATTTTTCTGCTTAATATCTGCATTTGGTTATACTTTTGCTGACAGATGAAAATTCTTCACATCAGACCTTATTTTTGTTAAATTGGGAAACATTCTTATAAAGATTGTTACATAAAATAGTCCCTGTGTAGGAAGGCTGCACACCTCCTCTTTTTAACAGTCAACCATTATTAAACAAGTAGTACCTCGTTTAAGCCAAGGAAGTTGTATTACTGTTTTCTTTAACTTTTTAGCTGAAATCAACATTTGTAAAAACTTTAGAAAGTTTTACAGTACAAAATGATTTAACTGTTTGGCTTAAACATTGTAATGTGTAAATAATGAGCTATTACTGTTTTGTAAACATAATCTTAAACAGCATATGACACAAACATGGTTAAAAATGCACATTCAGTCCCCTTCAGACAACATCAGGCTTAGAGATAGTGTAAGCTTGATTTTAGAGCACATAAACAAGCTGCTTATAGTGTGTAGGAACTAAGATGTACAGAAATATGACAGGATTGAATGTCCCATCCCTAATCCCTGTTGTTGCTGCTGAGCAGTTTGGGGTAGGACGTGCCGATGGATCGTCCGTGTCGATAGACGACCAGCTCCAGAACGTACTCGTCCACTTTCACCACCACAGACGTCATCTTCTCAGTCGACATGAGGAAGATGATGGTGAAAAGAGCGACCTCAAATTCCGGACTGACGCCAATGAAGGAGCCACCAAGTGGCTTCACCAAACCTTTCCAGCTGAACTGCAGGTTCAGGACGTGGTCGTCGTCATCAGGCTTAAAAACAAAAAGGATAGAAATATAATCGAATTAGGAATATTTGAGAAATACCTTTAGATAATAAGCATTTTTTCCTGATGAGGATCAGTTCTTACTGTATCTTTGTTGTCTCTTGCTTTGTAGCCTTTATAGTCGACCTGGCCGAGCTTTTCCTGCAGGTAGAACTGCACCCAGTTGTGAAGACCCACAATCTCCTGACCTCTTTTGGCCTCTCCAACAAACACATGCTCAAATCCACAAGAATCCTCACTATTTAAAAAATAATAATCACATTAGTAAACCCTAAGAACCTCTTATTGTCAGCCTTCATTCAACACAAGATTAATTCAGAGACTTTAGTTTATATCTATATAATATCAGATAAGACATGTTACTAGGACTGCCTTGATGCAGAGAAACTAGTCCCTGCACTGGTTATTTCCAGACTTGATTATTACAATTCCCCATTTATCAGGGTTCTAAGATCAGAATGCTGCTGCCAGAGTTCTGATGAGAGATCAGATTTCTACAGTTTTAGCATCACGTCACTGGTTCCCTGTAAGATCCAGAATTTGAATTAAATAAGTCACAACATGTCACTTCCTTGCACAGAAAATGTGTAAAGGTTTAGTTATTTTACATTGTAGTTTGAGTAAAAAACAAGATTACTTCATGTGACAAATTTCATTTATCATCAACTACAAATTATGATTCAAGTGCATCTATTTAAAGGTCAATTTAATTAAAAATAACCATTTACTTTAAAAGGTAAAGTTTACTCAGCATTACTGAAATGGTCACATTTTCTATTTTTAAAGTTGAACTTTGACCATTGATTTAGTGGATACTCGTCTCTTCACACTTCGCCTTTGTGGTAGCGCCCCCTGCTGCCACAGTGACACTCACCCTCCACTCCTGTCCCTGTGGTAGAGGCGAAACCAGATGTCAAACAGCTGTTTTTTGAACTGTGTGGGGTCTGATGGCGACTGCCCTTTCTTTACCAAGTATCTGTGAGCGAGCTACAAATCAGAACAGAACATAGATCATTGTACGCTCTTGTTTTCTAGAACAATAACATTTTTATTGTTTTTCTTAGATGTTTGTGATCTAAGAAGCTCCAGAGTTTACTCTCCCTCATGAAGCTGTTGTACCTTCATGACTTCTGTCTTCATGATGGCATCAATAAAGAGCTTGTTCTCTTTCAGCTCCTCTGGAGTGACGGTCTCTGACACACCTGTTGACATCTCATAGTTGTCCAGCAAGTTTATGAAACCTGCACAGTGAGAAGTAATCAGCTTGTTAAACTAATAAAACAAAGTTCTAGCAAACCAGAAAAGTAGTGAAAGAAAAAATAAAAAGCAGATAAACATCAAACCTGATGCTTACATGCATATGTCTCGATGTTCTTCAGTTTTTCATCATTGACGTATGAGAAGAGTGGAGCACTGGCCTTATCTCTGGCATAGCTACTGCCCTGAGCCACATATCCTGCCCTACCCTGAAAAAATACAAAACGTATTAACACAAAAAACTAACTAGAACTAGTCACCAGCTGTTATTCCGATTGTTTTTCTATAAAATCATATAGAAAAATTACTGCATTTCTGATGTTGCAGTGTTTAATGTTTTAATTTTAGAACAACGATTCATAATTTTTCTGCACACTTAGTGGCATTTATTTCAGTTCACCCAGTGTGCTGCTGGTGTTCTCACACTCAGACCAACTGTCTTCTGGTCCAGATGGGTTTGTATTTATTGCACCTGTCTGTGAGAGCTTTGCAATGCAGAGACGCTGTGACAACAGACAAGTACTGACCTGAAGGGAAATTCTGTAATCCTTCCCTGGCTGGAGACGATTAGTATCCAGGTGCCAGAGCTGATTCAACACCTCAGTCAGCTCCTTGTTCGCCTGTCGACTAAAAATACACAGAAAATAAAATGTAAATCAAGACAAAATAACCAAATGATCAGTGCTTTAAAAAAAAAGTGACTTATTTTATATATATATGATTCATTTCTCACAACAAATATTCTGACTCGTCTGTACTAATCATGCATTGCTCCACTTTAAGCTGCTTTAAAAACCCTGTACAAACAATAATGTGCAAATAGTGACCCAGCCCTTCTAATACAGAACCCTGAACAGGAAGTAATCTAAAGACCATTTCTGTCATGAACATTGAGAGGTTGGATAGATTTATGTTACACAAAACTAATAAGACTATAAAATGTTTCTTTAAGTGTTAAGCTGCCTTTTAAAAACACACCTATTTTTAATGGCCTTTGACAAAATGTGAAGTTTGTTGTACGCCACCTTTATAAAAAAAACTTTTTACTATTAATTTTTGGTTTTGTTTGTTATTTTTTAAAACTCTGGTCCTGTTTTATTGGTTTTTAATGTTATTTATGTCTCGTTTCATATCTTTTTATTATTGTACATCACTTTGGTTTTAACCTGGTTTTTAAATGCGCTTTATCAATAAATTGGATTGGATAAAAACCACTAAAGAGGAGAATTTAATAAAGGATCTTACATTCTGAAATAATGACTTAATTAACAGCAGGTGTGGGAATCAGAAACTATGACCAGATGTGTGGGGAGCAGAAACGAGACTTCAAAGGGGATAACAGAAGAGGTTCATAAAATACAAACATAAAAATAAGCCCAGGAGCAGAACTCAACTTATCCAAAAACATGATACGAAACTCAGCACATCATAACATCTAATACGAAAAAGATTACGGTGACTTGTTTAATTGTTTTTTTATCTTCCTAACTGAGGTCTTAAAGTGATAATATGCAGTTTTGCTTGTTTTGGGCTCCCTCTGGTGTCCGTTTTAAATTACTGCATTAAACAAGTTACCAGATCGTTTCAGCTTCTAAACGCCAATATCTACCTGTTGAAATGTCTCCTCAGCCTTCATAGCTTTCTACAGGAGCGGTTATTTACTCTTTCAAAGAAATCAGCTGTGTTCAAGCAGGGAGAGATTGAAAAAAAAGCAGAAATCATGAGCTAAAAACACTCCAGTGCTAGCATAACAGCTAGCCACTTTGGGTTAGCCTACCCCTCGTGAGACACGTGACTTCCTGGACACCGTGACGGCGACGGAGATCTTGCAATCGTGGTTTTCCGGCTGTAATCACCAGATGGGGCTAAGTGACTTTTCATTAACTTTGTAAAGGGTCATATTAGCACATACTGGCTCAAGGAAAAGATTTAAAAATATGAAAAAGTTGCATATTATCACTTTAAACCTATGGATGTTATTTCTCTGTAGCGCCTCTCTTATAGTCTAGTAGTGATGCTTCCTGCTGCGTGTTGCAATCTTTGAGTCATTAGCGACAAAGAGGAAGATTGTTTTAGGTTTTTTTCCAAGGATCATGTGAGTCTGGGGTAGCTCTACTTGTCAGGAGATAGTTCAATCATATATCTAGCAATGCTCTCCTCACTTGTAGCCTTGGTGATTGATCAAATTATTCAGATAACGTCATTTGCAAAAAGTTGCTGTAAAATTGATTCAGTCCTTATGAAACAAACGTGTCCTGAGTGGAAAACAGATGTTGAATGTTTGTTTCTGTGTTAAAAATTAATTATCTGCCCCCTAGTGTTAAGCAGGTTTTGTGTAGGTTGCTTCAAAGAAAACATGTTTTTTTCATTAACCAACACTGCAAGTGTTTAAATCAAGTCCTTAAACGCATTTAATTAGACTTTTTTTTTAATGTGCAGACCTCAGTTATTTAGTGACATACAGATAAAAGCATCCAGTTAAATGTGAGAAAATTTTAAATAATGCATTTAAATGTAATTTTCTGAGCTTTTCCTGCAACCTGTGCAACAGCAAATTCTGTCACTGGTGGATTTCTTTTGTTAAACACCACAATGGCAGCGTGGGAAACTTAAACTGAAAAAAGAAAACTTTAGCTCTACAAAATAAAACCACACCCCCATCATTAAGTTACTCGTGTATTCATTTTTGCATTGCTGTAATATTATTTTTAAAATATGCTCATCTCTGGTGCCACCTTAAAAACTGCTAATAAATACTATAGTATTAAAGCCACCACACCCTTATGCTGCTGATGGTGAAGAAGCAGATGACAGGAAGGAACACACACCAAATCAGAAACTTCTCTGTTCTTTATTTAGCCCAAACACAGCAGCTGCAAAGTGCAAAGCTGTTGTTTGTTTGTTGTTTAATCAACCCACTAATCATTACCAGACCCTGCTGCCTTTTACTCAAAACCTCAAACCAGCTGCAAGTTTAATCCAGAACAATACAGTTTGTTTAAAAAGAGAAATAACGAAAAACATGCGCAATTCAAAGGAAGTGCCGTGTTATTTACAAAATTAATTTCTGTCTATTAACATGAGCAGTGTTAAAGTTGGAAAATTAGCTCGAACAAGATATTCAATAGAAAGAAACAAAAGTAACATTTTTAAAGCTAGTTTCTCACTGGAGCCGTTTTAAAAACGAGTCTTACCTGTTTGCCATGGTAGTTTCTTTCAGCTGAAAAAAATCAGCGAGTTCTCAGAAAACTACAACAGTGCGCAAACAGTGAGGACGGTCACAAGAAAACCAGCCAATCACAAGACTCAAAGACATACAAGAAGCCCCTCCCCTTCGCTGTTATTGGTGGGGCGGGGCTTGCACTGTGAATGAACAGATGTGCAGGTGGGGAGATGATGTATCCGTTTTCAGATTTAAATAGTCACTAAACTAAACTGTAACATTATGCCTGAATGATTGTGACTTAACCAATAAAATTTTGCATTAAATCTTTTATATTTGTTTTTATTTAACCCTTATTTATTCAGGTAATGTCCTATTGAGGTTAAAAATATTCTTTTTGTAAAAGAACACTTCAACCCATGGCTCTAGCCGGGGTTTGAACCATGGTTTCCCCACAGTGGACAGCAACAGCTTTTTCTGATGCATGGTGGTTGTTACCCCATCTGTGCTTTTATTCTGAAAGCGCGTATCCTGCACTTTCGGCGCATGCGCAACAGCTCCACATGTTATGGAGTTACGTGTGTAGCTAAAATATTTTAGTGTTAGTATGTTTACCACGTGATTTGTTATATGTATTTGACCTGTGTGTTTCGTGTAGATGTCGGTTTAGACCTTTAGCTTCAACCACTAAAATTAGACAGCGCAGTAGACAGTGAAAAAAGTTTAAGTTTAAAGAGAGCTAGTTATCCTAGCTAGCATTTGGCTAAATAGCAGCATGGCGGCTGTAGTGGGGCTGATAGCTGGCAGCTACGAGCAGATCACGTTCGGTTACAGAGTGAAAACGGATGAAAACGTGAGTTGACTGGTTTTTATGTGGCAAAATGAAAATGTCAAGGCTTTCTCAATGATGACATAAGAGTACTTTTAATAAAGTCCCATTTACTATTAAAAGTAAATGCAGTAAGTTTAAGTGAAGCCTGTTTGTAGATCACATAAATAATAGTTTATTATGAAAAATGAACTCATGCAACATTATTGAAAGGTTGGTGTAAACAAAAATATTCACCACCTTCTTTCTAATGTGCTTTTCTAGCAATATTTAATGACCTGTTGGCTTTTTTATTCTTTTGCACAATAAAAGCTTACAGAAATCAAAATGTTAAAAGAAAAAAAGTGCAGATTAGATTAGGAAAACGCAAGGGGTTTTATTCACCTAAAGAACAGAGCAAATAAGTAAAAAAGTATATAAATTCTTTACTGCATGAGAAAAATGATTAAATAAGAAAAATAAACACACCTCATGGTTGTTTTCTGAGAAATAGACTGAAGTGCTATTTCAATATATATCTTTGCCAAAGTTTACATCTGTATCTTATAGAAAATTGGCCAAATAGATTTATTTTTTTAAAATGCTCAGAAACAGGCCTATGATTAATCTTCTAAACAAATATGCAAGTAAAATTGTAAAAGATTTTAATTTGACATTTTGTTTTCTCCACTTTAAGATATAAAGTGTATAAATATGTGGTATTTGTCATGCAGGAGTGGACGGCCAAAGCTGACTTTACTCATCACGCTCATACAGCTTCAGTATCAACTGTGGCAGCCAGTGAGAAGTTTGTGGTCACAGGAAGCAAAGATGAAACCATCCAGGTGTACGATATGAAGAAGGGAATTGAGCACGGAGCTTTGCTGCATCATGATGGTACAATTGGTTTATTTTCTGTTTGATTTAGCTAATATTTATTTTGGAAACTGTAGCTTGTGGTTTTATACTAACCTCTCTTCACTGAACAGGCAGCATCACTTGCCTTGAGTTTTATGGGACTTCTTACTTACTGAGCGGAGGAGAAGACGGACTGCTGTGTGTGTGGAGCACAAAGAAATGGGAGTGTATGGAATCCATCAGAGCTCATAAGTAAGCATATATAATTCATGCATTTGCATTGAAGGAGCTTAATTCATGTTTTAAAGTGTTTGAATCCTCTCTTCCTTAGAGGTCACGTCACATCTCTCTCTGTCCATCCGTCTGGGAAACTTGCTCTGTCAGTTGGGACGGACAAGACTCTGAGGTAAGTCTCACAACGTTCAGTTCTGTAGATAATTAATCAACAAAAAAGTTAAAGTCACTGTTTTTATTCATTTAGGACCTGGAATCTCATTACTGGAAGATCAGCTTATATCAAAAACATCAAACAGAGTAAGTTTTCCTTTGACTTGAAATTAAAAAGGCAGTTTTATGATGCAGGCATCATATGAACCTGTTTTTATTTACATCTTTAACAGATGCACACATAGTCAGATGGTCTCCAGATGGGGATCGATATGTGGTTGTGGTGAACGATAAAATGGACATATACAAGCTGGAAACGGCCTCAATAACAGGAACAGTCACAAACCCAAAGAGGGTCTCATCTATAAAGTTCTTAAATGTGAGTTTTTAGGCCAGGGCTTAAATCTTCTTACATTATGATTTATTCTTTAGAAATACCCCCAAATAAAACATGGATACAAATAGTGACATACATTTAGGAGCTGTGAGTTTGAACAGGCGTTTCACTGTTTCATCATTCAGAACTCCATCCTGGCCGTTGCAGGAGATGACGAAACTGTGAGGTTGTGTGATGTTGGAAAAGCTCAGTGGGTGTGTGAGTTCAAGGCTCATGAAACCAGGTAAATCAGTTTGTTTTAAAAAGCGCCATTTCTCTGATTTGTGCATCTTAATTTCAATATAATTTGTTTTTTTTAGGAGAAACCTGTTGACTCAAGGAAAAAAAAAAAGCACACATCTTAATTATCTTTATATCTCTTTGCATTTTCAGAGTGAAAGCAGTTGATAGTCTGAATATTGATGATGGCTGTGTGGTGGTGACGGCTTCAAATGACGGTTTCATCAAAATGTGGAAAATTCACCTTAAAGAGGCACGATTTTTATTTGTTCTTTTGCCACCTTAAACCCGAATCCACACATTTCATCATTTGCAAATGATAGTTACTTTTAAAAAGTTGAATATACTGAGAAAATTGTCAGTCATTGTAAAACTGTGTGTCTGTTATCTAGCAGGAGCTGGAGCCTCCTATCCTTCTGGGAGAAGTGAACACAACAGCTAGACTGACCTGCCTCGCTGTCTGGAAACCTTCATCAGCGCAGCAGGCTGCTGTGGAACCAGCATCTGAAGCAACAACATCTCAAGGTGCTGACATATTGTTGCATATTGTTTTTATTTACCTTGACAAGCCAAAATGCATGTTTTTAGAAGGTTTGGTTTCAGTGGAATTAAATAAATTTCCAACTGGAAATATGAGCATTTTTTAAGTTTAAAAGGCAAAATCGAATAATTCTTTTGCATTTTGTGTCCTAACATCTGTTCCCCCTCCCTCTCTGTCCACAGAACTTGCTCAGGAACTTGCAAAGACAAAAAGACTCCGAATTACCACAGAAGAAGTCCTACTAGAAGATGAGAGCAAACCCAAAAGGAAGAAAAAAGACAAAGGAAAAAAGACTGTCAAACAATAAAATATATTTTTAACCATTCATTTTTAAAAATTTTAAATGTCAAATTACCAGTATTCTGCCAAATACACATGTACATGTTATGGTCACCCTGAGATGGTTAAAACTGATTTCTTAAACTTGTTTTTTTCTGTCTAAAGTTATACAGACATGCATTTTTTGACACAGCAGAGCTATTTTCTTAAAACAAAAGTCACTTTGTTGAAATGTGATTATTCTATTGCTGTAGAAACATAATAAATGAGTAAACACGGAGTTCGTCTGCTTTTACTTTGAAAGTGGAAACACTTAGGGGAAGTGTTTCCGGTGTCGTTCAGAACGTAAAGCCATTTCCCGGTAAAGTTTCACGGGTCTGGGTTTTTAATCACTTCTTACTGTTGTCCTTAACTATTTGATACTGCAGCGTGAAGATTCGGATAACGATAATTTGGTTTTAATTTAACCTGCAGTCGGGTTCGAGTTAAGTGCGGAAAACGGAACAAAACAGTTTGACTTGCCTTACCGTGTCGCCATGGATTGGATTGGATTCAGTTATGCTCTTCTTGTGTCAACAGGAGGAGTTGTTGGTTATGTTAAAGCAGGTAGGCTGACATCTGGTTATATTTGCATAGTTTTTATGTCGTAAATAATGACTATATTTAATAAGTAAGAGAAATGATTCAATATCAGTAAGTTTTTTAATGAATTGTGTTTTGTCCAGCGTTCATGCAGATAAATGTGTTTTGTTGCCCAAACACTGAAATAGACAGCTTTTAAAATAAAACTAAGGGGGACAGACAACTTTATGCATGAGAAGACATAATTTTTTTAATGTGTGAGCATGATACTGAGTTAAAATTCACAGAATAAATAAACTGATCCAGTGAATGGAACCTAACTATGAAGAATTGCGGTTCTAGAAGGCCACTATCCAGCATGCTTTAGTTGTTTCTCTGCTCCAACACAACTGATTCATACCTGTTCTGCATGTCATCATCCTCCATAGTCACCCACTGACTTAAAGTGATAATATGCAGTTTTGCTTGTTTTGGGCTCCCTCTGGTGTCAGTTTTAAATCACTGCATTAAACAAGTTACCAGATCGTTTCAGCTTCTAAACGCCAATATCTACCTGTTGAAATGTCTCCTCAGCCTTCATAGCTTTCTACAGGAGCGGTTATTTACTCTTTCAAATAAATCAGCTGTGTTCAAGCAGGGAGAGATTGAAAAAAGCAGGAATCATGAGCTAAAAACACTCCAGCGCTAGCATAACAGCTAGCCACTTTGGGTTAGCCTAACCCTCGTGAGACACGTGACTTCCTGGACACCGTGACGGCGACGGAGATCTTGCAATCGTGGTTTTCCGGCTGTAATCACCAGATGGGGCTAAGTGACTTTTCATTAACTTTGTAAAGGGTCATATTAGCACAGACTGGCTCAAGGAAAATATTTTAAAATATGAAAAAGTTGCATATTATCACTTTAAACCAGGTCTGCTGAAGCAGAGAAACCTCCAAAATAACAATAATAATGGATTAGATTTTTATATCGCTTCTATCCGAGGATACTCAAAGCATTTAACACATTCCATTATTCATGCACACACACATTCACACTCTGGTGGTGGTGAAGTACATCAGTAGACACAACTGCCCTAGGGCAGGCTGACAGAGGCATGGCTGCCATTTTTGCACCATCAGCCTCTCTGACCACCACCAACATTCACACATAGGCAAGGTGGGTAAAGTGTCATGTCCAAGGACACAACGACAAACTGACCTGGCATGAGCTGGGATCAAACCCACTCTACCGCCTGCACCACAGTCGTCCTAAAGACCCTCTGATTGGCCTTGAGAACCAGGATTGGACACCACTGCATCCTTTACAATCAGACTCAGTATCACAGTTTGTAAGGATAAATAGATTAGTGGCTCAGAGACTGACATTAAAAACACAACCCTCCTCCCTCCACAGGTAGTGTCACCTCCCTGGTGGCAGGTCTCCTGTTTGGCCTGTTGGCTGCTGTTGGGGCTTATCTAACATCTCAGAATCCCAAGAATGTCTGGTTGTCACTGGGTGAGTGCGCTTAGTTTGTTAAACTTATGGTTGTTGTATCATGTGTACTCTGTCAGTGCAACTGCAGTTTATTTAAACAAATAAAAATTATTTCTGTTTTAAAGGAACTGCGGGATCTTTGGCTGTAGTGATGGGGCAGAGATTCGTCAGCTCCTGGAAGTTTATGCCAGCTGGTTTAATGACTTTAGCGAGGTAATGCTGCTTTCCCTAACACCTGTTGTACACTGTATGCATTTTTAAAGCCACATAATGATTTTAATGTTATCTGCTTTCAGCGGACTGATGCTGGTGAAGATAATCAGTGGAATGTTTAAGTCAAGAACACACAAATCTTGAACCTGTTCAGAAGTCTTTTTAAGCCGCCTGTAAGTAATTTGGATGTAGAACTTTAATCATCATTCCCAGTCGTATAATTTTTTGTTTTATGTAAAAAAATTAAATAAAATTCTTGAAGAAATGTGTCTGAGAGTACATTTCAGTGTGGCGTTTCCACTATCGGAACTTCAGGGTCATTTTTCCAAAACTTCGTGGCATGCATGTCTCCACTTCACCAGATCATTCCGACAGGGCCATATTCTGAGCCATTTCAGGGACCGAGTCCCTGAGATGGGGTAGGTACTTAGAATGGGAGCACGTGTGTGAGGAAGATAAAGGACAGGTGCGGGGGAATTCACCAACGTGAAACGGACAGCATTGGATGATGGGAAATGTGTTTATTGTGGATGATGAGAACTGACTATATTTCCATTTTCTAAGTTTTATATGTTCAGACTCTGTCAAATGAGTCTCTTGAAGAAGGGCTACCTCTATGCCTTCTCTCCTAAGTTTAGACATAATTTTACTTCTTTTAACAGGATTCCCCTTACATTACAAGATGGTACCTTAGTTATCTTAGGCATTTATGGTCTGTAAGCGATATATTTTAATCCTCTGTACACAGAAGAAAAAAACTACCTCAAAAAGCCCTGAGAAAAATAAAAAAAATAAAATACCATCATCAACATGTACGAAACAAAACATTGTGAAACAGAAGCATTTCTTCATATTGACTCTCAACACTATGTCCAATGTCTTCACTGTGATTAGTGAGGGAAAAGCTCTTCTGGCCACTTGTGGAAGAGCACCCTCAACAGCCCGAGGGCTGAAAAAAGTTAGTCTGTAGAGTCAGGTTCGCTTTGAAATTAAGAAATTCGACTTCCACTTATTTTTAGATGCCTTAGAAAATACAGTATCCTGACAAGTTTATACATCTTTATCCTAAATGAAGTCATTTTTCTATGTGGTAGAACTGAAGTGGTCTATTATTTACAACTGTCCCGATGTCTAAATGCCTGAAGCCACTCCAAGAAACCTGGCTTTCTAGTTTTCTAGAGTTTTAGTAAATGTTGTTAAATAAACCTTTGTAAACTCTCTGAAAACGCATGTCTCGTCTTGTTGGGCAATAATTGACCAACGTGCCTTGGTTAACATCTCTACCCTGCTCCACCACCCTTTGTTCACTCACCACAGTCTTCTTGGCTTTCTTAGGCATCTTTAAGTATTTTCACCCAAAACCACCATTGAACTAGTAAGTAACCAAATTTGAGTTAGAGTAGTTGGGTTAATTCACTCAGTCGGAGCGTGGTCTCTATGCTACCATTACTTGGCTCGCCAAACCGGAAGTCCAAGAACGGTTATCTCTATTTGATTTTTTGTAAAAAAAAAGAACTACATACACTAACTGGCCACTTTATTGGGTACACCTGTCCAACAGCTCGTTAACGCAAATTACTAATCAGCCAAACACATGGTGGCAACTCAATGCATTTAGGCATGTAGACATGGTCAAGACAATTCGCTGCAGTTTAAACCGAGCTTCAGGATGAGGAAGGTGACTTTGAATGTGGCATGGTTGTTGGTGCCAGATGGGCTGGTCAGAGATCCTTTAGTCTCCTCAGACCATCTCTTCACCGTGCGTGTCACAACTGGTTCTCTGCATTCAAGGGGATTATACACAGGTTGGAGATGAACCAGGTTGTGATCCGAGCCCCCCAGAGGAGGGAGAGGTGATGATCTGTATGCCTCCTTGGTGTTGGCATACAGTAAATCCATTGTTTTATTGTCTGGTGCAGCAGATTACATCCTGGGTGAGCATTTGCAGAGGGTGGGATATACACAGTTATTACAATAGCATGTGAGAACTCCTGCACAGGGAAATTTAATAATCTGTTTATAATTGTTTTTTTAATAAACAAGTAGAATTAAAACACATGTTTTCTTGGAACAAGGAGGATCCAGATGTGTGTGGAGAGCCCAAAGCGACAAAATCAAATAAATGAATAAGTAAGGTATTAAATAAATAAAGCATTTAATAATTAATTGTGCCATTAATTAATTAAATGTCAATAATTAATAAAATGTGCCAAAAATGAACATTGAATTAATTGAAAATGTATATTTAATTATTTCACGATGTCAGTATTTTATTATTTAATAAATAAACGTATCATTAATTAATTAAATAATTATTTAAATGTACCAACAATTAAATATTAATTAAAAATTTGCATTTAATTATTTCATGATTTAATTCATGAAATAATTAAATAGACAATATGAATTAGTTAAATACCAACATCATGAAAAAATTTAATATAAATGTTTTTTAATATTTTTATTTTTGGTACATTTAAATAATTATTTAATTTAATTAATTAATGACACATTTATACATCATACATACATATACATTAATTAATAAATGCTGTATTCAATTTTGTTGCTTTTGGCTCTTCATACATGTGACCCATCACCTTGTCTTAAAGCAAATTTAGAAAATAACTCATGAATAATAATATAAAAACGTGATTTTACTGTATGAACACACCCAGAATATCACATTTAGATTGATTTGACAATAAATATGTTAAAAGTTTATTATAAAGATGATTAAATTAGGACAGACATGTGAAAGTTGAAGTAAACCCTTGCATCACGTTGGAGTTACGGTTCATTGAGCAGCACCTCTTCATTCATACATGCAGGTATGAAATGTGAGGAATGAAGCTCCAGAGCAGCATTCTGGAGATGGCCCTACTGTAGTAACATGACGTGCTCTGTATTACACCTAAGAACTGAGCAGGCAGATTGTGGCCCGTCTGCGCAGCGGATTTTTCTCCAAGGCTGTGCTTTTGGTGACTTACGGTAAGGTGGACCCGCAGTGTCCACACAAGAATCAGGTGATCCACTATACGAAGCGAAGGCTGACTGGGGAAAATGCAAGATGACATATAGCAAATGTCGGAGCGTAATTCATTCACGTTTTCGCCTCAGATTTGGACCTAAATCGCACCGCTGGAGCTCCAACGTGACGATGGCTCGTTAGGGCTGCTGCTGGCGCAGATCTGCGATTTTTTCGCCCCCCTCCCGATATTTTGATTTATGAAAAATCACATTCACAGACAAATACTGGTTTCAACATGGGGCTGTGCTACAGTTTGCGTCCCCGGCTCTTCGGGGACCTGAGCGGCTCTATCTCCAACGCTACCTCGGACTCGGACCAGCCTCCGGACGCCGCCGCGGCGACTCGCGCCGGGGCGGCTCGCCAGGAGGACGCCGGGGGATGCGGGGAGACTTCGTCGCTGCGCGGCGGCGGCGGCCTGGTGCGCCCCGGGGACCCCGCCAGGGACCACCGCCGTGGAGACACCGGTACCGACGGTGTGCTAATACAGAACGGAGGTGGCGGCGGAGGAGGAGGTGGAAGTAGCGGTAAAGGCTCAGGAAAGGAGCGCGGCCGACGCTTACAGCTGCTTCAAAAGACAGGCGCCCAAAAGCAGAAGAACTGGGACAAACTGCTGGTGGAGGAGAAGGAGGCCGAGAAGGAGGCGAAGAAAGTCAGTAAAAACATTGACAGGGCGCTGAGGGAGCTGAAGCGGGAGTATAAACAGACACACCGGCTGCTGCTGCTCGGTAGGTCGTTTCCTCTTATTGTTGGACTGAAGGTGTTTTATTAATAGAAACCGAAAACGCACCGGCCGCTGTCCTCAAATTATGTCACTGCTGCTCCGGAGAGGCCTGTTTCCTGTGAAGACCAGACTAAAGATCAAGACGTTTCTTTTAATTCAAAGAATAGTCCAACCAGACTAGAAGACATCCTATAGCTGGAGGCTGTGTTTACCTTTAACCTATAATAGTATTATATAAGGGTGTGACATCTGTTCAGGCACGAAAAACATACAAACCAAACATGTTATAATTAGCTGCAGGAAGGAAAAGATCAAAAGTGGCCCTTTGAGTCTCGTTTGGAGCTGCAGCTTTTCTTGGACTCTGGAACATTTACAGCCTGTTTGTTATTTATTCTTTTGACCATAAATAATCGTAAAGTGTCACAGAAAAGAGGCCTGGTATAGGGTACACTGTGTTCTCAAAGAAAAACACCTTCTTTAGTCAGAGACATGACCTCAAGGTAATCACACAAACCCACTATAGAAGTGTGACATGACACTAAACCACAGCTTTATTTAAAAGTTTTATATTGCATTATAAAGTTGAGTTTACAGGTTGTATAACATTCAAAAATCCAGCCACATGGGGTCATTTACGGAATAAAACAGTCCACTCTAGTCAGATTTATTCAAAACACCAATAGTTTACAGTTGTTTGTTGCAGTTTTGACCCATAAAACAATTTACAAATCACTAATAATCATTTTCCCTCAGATTAAAGTCATGTCTATTATTAGTAAAAGTGTATATCTGCCCCTTAGCTTCAGTAAAAGTAAAAAGTGGTCCTAGATCCACATGATAATAAACGTTTGTAGATTTTGACGCAGAAACAATGAATCCTCTCTCTCTATTTACACCTCAACTGGTACCAAAATAGAATATTGCACATTTATATCCGTGTCAAATAGATACTGTACATTATATCTAACAGCTATCATCATATCAGCATCAATATAGCGAAAGGCTGTATTAATAAAGCACAGACACAGAACGCTGCCCAATAATGAATTTGGCCAATCAGATGGACTCCTGCTGCTCTAAATGCTCACAGCTGATTTAGATGATAGTGGGCGAGATGCTAAAGCACACAGAGCGTGTTGTGATATTGTCATCACAGTATTCCACAATAATGTCACAACTGCATGTTTTTCTAAAAGTTGAACACTAGTTTTAAAAAGTTTTTAGGCATCAGACAGACTCCGAGTCTTTTCTGTCATATTAACACCTGATTTAGCCATTAGAGGTTAATATGGGCTTATAGCAATAGTAATAATATGTCTGATTTTTAAACCTTTCTTAGATTAGAGAATTATATAAGAATTATTAAAAGCTTGGTGTTTGAAGGAACCCCATTTGAGTTTTTCTTTTCAGAAAGAGACTAAATAAAAACGGAGCACAATCCAACTCAAATGCTGCTCTGTGTTTTTCAGCTTCTAGTTTACAAACACTGTCAATTACCCAGAATGCAATGTGCTGAGGAATGCTTAAAATGTTTTTAAAGATTTTGACATTGTGTTTTAATACACAGAATATGTAGTGAAACACCAATTTTGAGCCCAACACTTGAGAAACCATGATTGTATTATAGCCTGTTTTGTTTTGCTAATGTTGATTAGCTCTGATCTTGTATCAGGTTGATTCCAAAAATGAGTCAGTTGAAGACGTACATCCAATGAAGACTTTCTGAGAGTTTCATTCAAACCTGTCCGGTGGGTCATGACATGTTTTGCTAACACGACAGACCAACAAACACGAGAAACAAAAATTGGCCACAACTCGGCACAATCTTCTTAATCATTGATCAGTCCAACCTGAAGTTCACTAAGCTGCTTTTTTATTGTTTGGTCTGCAAACGCCCCATTGCCAAGCAGCAATAAAAAAAAGATCTGGCATTTTTTTTCTAGTTCTTAAACTCACCTGAGCAATAATTCATGCTAGCAACAACAGATCGGAGCTATATACTGTACCGGTATATAGTCCATGACATACAAAATGTGGAATATTTTACTTCCAGAATCATAATTTTTTTTATTTAATTTGAATTGTTAGAAAATGTATTCCATTTATTAGAGCTCTTTGGAGTAAATTAGAATTGGTCAATAAAAGTATCAGCAGACCAGCATCAGTAATCGGTATCAGCCCTCGAAACCAGAATCGGTGCATCTCTAATTATCACTAAAAGGCAAAAGGCCACGAACAGTAAGGCTTTCTGTGTATCGTCTATAGTGACATCAGTTATCCAGCTCCTTCAACCAGAGATGTGTAAAACTCCTAGATGTTGTTGCTCATAATTGATACCAGCTTTATTTTTCTTCATTTTTTAAAATTTTCTGTTTCTGTCGGCTTTCAAATAGTTAAAAAATTCCATTCGTAAATCACAGGATGTACATTCTGTGAGTTTAGATGCTGCGAAATAAAGAGAATTGAATCGAATTTTGAACCAACACATAAAATATTTTTATTATAAAGTACAAAAAGGAGTGGGTAGAAGTAAAACGTATACATTCTTATTCCCATCTCGCGCATCCCTTCTTTAACTCATACATATATTTAATTATATTGTTTAGAACAACGGTAAAAAGGAATATGTTTGCATATCGACCTCCATAAGTTCTTATTCACACATATACATTTATTCACTTTCCTATATATTATACTCACATGATTACCTACAACCGTCCTGATTTATCTGTAACCTCAACAAACGACCCAGTTAATCCAGCTTTTCCTCATAAAGATATTCTATAGAACTTTTATTAAGTTGATTTATATTCACACTTTTTTCCCAAATCACCCAACCTGATCCACTCCACATACTGTAGTATACATCCTCCTTTTTGTTGTTCGAACACTTCCTGTGAAAATGAGACACATTCAGGCTTTTTGCTGCAGCTCTTCTGTTTTAAAAACGTGTGTGTAATTAAGGTTCATTAGAAAAGATTCTGACCAGAAACTTTAGTGTCACCAGTGAACGAGATAATTAAGGCCTGAGCGTCGACGTGTTTACAATAAAAGCAGATCTCGCCTGCTTTCGTGACGCCTCGCTGCATATGCATTTGCTTTACTCTAAAAAGTACAGTCCTCCTCTCTCTGTATCATAAACAGCCACCAGTTTAATTTCCTGAGTAAACATCTCTCGCTAATCGCACACAGGAAGAAATGGCTCATCCTAATGAAGTCACACAGGAAGCTGTCATGGCTTCTCTCTGCAGACGGTGTGCAGCGCGGTTGACCCGTGTCTCTCCAGCGTGTCATCGTTCCCCTCCTCGGTGGTGTCACGCTTATTTTGGCTGACGCCTCGGCGTGGGCCCGCGGGCCGGTTCTGGTGTTTCTCAGGACGTTTCTGGCCTGCAGGTCTCCAGCAGGACTCCTGTTGCATCCCACAGAACCGAGGTGGTTTGTGTTCCTCTGAAAGTGGACACCTTTCAAATAGTGTTACATTTCAGGGCGCCGTATGCTCTCTAATCTGGGTCACTTTATCTGTTTGTATTGGCTGCAGGTGTTTAGTTAAATTATGGTCATTATAAGGAACAAATGATGTGAAATTGTCCGCTTAATGGGCTTGAACTTTGGGAAAATTAAACTTCAGGGAAATAACTCAAATTATCAAATATTATATTTTAAAAAACTGCACATAAAGCTAAGAATGATAGAAATAATTATGCAAATTTTCAGCAAAACTTTGGTTGCTTTTTAAAGCCTCAACATAATTAGTTTCTGCAGTAAAACAAAAATAAATGATAAAACAGTCATCTCAGTTGGTTATGGTATTAAATATTTAGTACAATTGAAAACTTTTTCAACATACATGGTATTTTCTGTACTAAACAAAATCTAAATACTTACTCTAACTATCAGATGCAGTGAAGCAGCTAAATTTGACCTTAAATGCCCCATCATAACATGAATGATGGGGCAAAATGTAAGCCGTCTTGTAAATGGAGCCTGTAAACAGTTTAAATAACATAAACGATCTGAAGAATAAGTGCTGAAACATTTAATTTTAAACAAAAATAAAGAAACCAGTTGTTTTTAATGTGTAAATATCTCATTATTATTCTGTAATGTTTAGAATACTTCAATTTTTTTTTCATTTAAAAACCATTCAAGTTATCATTTGCTTTAACTGTACTGCTGATAATAAACAACTAAGATGTTGAGTTTATTATCATTATTAAGTAGTTTCAGAGGTGTTTTAGTCATTTTATTAGCAAGCCAACTGGTGGTAGCTCTGCTGCCTCACAGCAAGAAGGTCGCAGGTTCGATTCCCGGCTGTGGCCTTTACGTGGAGTTCTCTCCTTGCATGCGTGGTTTTCCTCCGGGTACCCCGGCTTCCTCCCACAGACCACAACATGCCTGATAGGTGTATAGTAAAGCGTCAGCTAAATGAATAAACATTTGTTAGTGAGATGTTTTATGAAAATTATAGGGTCTGCATAGAGATGCACCAAATAGAGATGCACGAAAAAATCAGGTGATTGGAATCGGCCAATATTCAGCTAGATCAGATCAACTGGTGATCAGTTAGAATCCGTTTTTGTTTGTGGGTGCATCATTTCCAGGTAACCTTTGCTAAATGCTAAATGACCTCATAGTTTTCACGTGAATCAGGTATATTAATTATAGTCCTTTTTTATAAATCAGTATCAGCAGGTCAGAGCTGTACAAGTATCAGAAATGGTACCGAACCGGTGGAATTAAACGTCTTCAGATCCGGCTTGTTATTATGATTTTATTTGTATTTTATGAGACGAATTATGATTATGAGAAAAAATCAAGACAATGAATTTATTTAAGGCACCCATGACATGAGTTCATAGTTCTTTATATTGATGAATTAAACTTCTATTTAAAGGTTTTTAGCCAGTTTTCAATAAAAATGTGTTTATTTGATCCATTAGAAACGCAGAAACTTTATTATTTGGTTCTTTTGGATCAGACTACTGCTGTGTGAGTTTCTGCTGCAGCTTTCCTTTTTGTTTTTCATGTGGCCGTTTTATATTTTATCATCTTCATCATGAGAGAAATGACTGAAACGACGTAGCAGGCAGGTCAGACGTGACCCGTCCTGTTGTATTATTATTACTTTTTAAATTTTAGCCACCGTCCTGTTTGTGACTCTTCCTCATGTGCAGAGGCACGAAGCACAGGCCTCGTCTTCAACTAGTGCCGAGTCAAGTGAACTTTGCTTCCCTCTAAATGAGTTTTATCATTGGCCGCTGCTGAACTTTGCTACTCACTGAGTTTCCAGTTAAAGTCATCACTGACTGGGAGGTGCTGGAACTTACTGTCATATTTATGATGCTGATAGCAGGTTTTGATATGCGTATCAGCTCAATCAAAGGGAACCACACCACGTCTGACGGACATTGGACCAGACCTGATCTTTGAGTTTGATTATCTGTTCTTTTTTAATGTTCCTAAAGAGAACGCTATAAAAATATTCCAGCACACCACTTCAAGGAGGCTAAATTTAGCTCAATATCATTTGGATGCGTGCCTCGTTTATACAGTACATGCTTCAGTTTAGCCTGTGCCAGTAAATACATGAAGATTTATATGCAGAAATACAATGCAAGTCTAAGTTATTTTAGCTTCAGTTCTTTGCTATTATCTTTACCCATACAGAAAGCCTAAATGTGTGTATTTTAAGGCGATGCTTTTATAAAAGCAGTTCTATGATACATTGTGCTTTGATAAGAAGTAATAACAGCTTGATTCCAGGGTCCACAGTGCCATCGTGTCACTATTAAAGCCCAAAAATGGAAAATGAGGTTCCTGTTTTTGCAATGTGAGCACGCAGGTCATCTAAACATAGAAAAATCAGCAAAACTGCTGTTCAGTTTTGAAATTAAAATAAACTAAATTAAGATTTTACATAATCTGTAATCTGCAGAGAAAAAAGTAACTTGACATTTGACTTCTTTCGAGGCTTTAATTCAACCACATTGTTTTGCTGTTTGGTTCAGAAATTTAAAGCATGCATTTCACAAAATTCAGACCCAAATCAAACTTTAAATTAGTTTAGATTAAAAAGATACAGCTGCATTTTTAAAGAGAAACAGTAATGATTGAGGTAAAACATTTAAAACCTGTTTACAGCAGAACAAAGTTCTTCACAAGCTTTAAAATGACCTAATTATCAATAAATATACAGGGAGTGCAGAATTATTAGGCAAATTAGTATTTTGACCACATCATCCTCTTTATGCATGTTGTCTTACTCCAAGCTGTATAGGCTCAAAGCCTACTACCAATTAAGCATATCAGGTGATGTGCATCTCTGTAATGAGAAGGGGTGTGGTCTAATGACATCAACACCCTATATCAGGTGTGCAGAATTATTAGGCAAATTAGTATTTTGACCACATCATCCTCTTTATGCATGTTGTCTTACTCCAAGCTGTATAGGCTCAAAGCCTACTACCAATTAAGCATATCAGGTGATGTGCATCTCTGTAATGAGAAGGGGTGTGGTCTAATGACATCAACACCCTATATCAGGTGTGCATAATTATTAGGCAACTTAACAAAAACAAATATATACCCATTTCAATTATTTATTTTTACCAGTGAAACCAATGTAACATCTCCACATTCAGAAATATACATTTCTGACATTCAAAAACAAAACAAAAACAAATCAGTGACCAATATAGCCACCTTTCTTTGCAAGGACACTCAAAAGCCTGCCATCCATGGATTCTGTCAGTGTTTTGATCTGTTCACCATCAACACTGCGTGCAGCAGCAACCACAGCCTCCCAGACACTGTTCAGAGAGGTGTACTGGTTTCCCTCTTTGTAAATCTCACATTTGATGATGGACCACAGGTTCTCAATGGGGTTCAGATCAGGTGAACAAGGAGGCCATGTCATTAGTTTTCCTTCTTTTATACCCTTTCTCTCCAGCCACGCTGTGGAGTACTTGGACGCGTGTGATGGAGCATTGTCCTGCATGAAAATCATGTTTTTCTTGAAGGATGCAGACTTCTTCCTGTACCACTGCTTGAAGAAGGTGTCTTCCAGAAACTGGCAGTAGGACTGGGAGTTGAGCTTGACTCCACCCTCAACCCGAAAAGGCCCCACAAGCTCATCTTTGACGATACCAGCCCAAACGAGTACTCCACCTCCACCTTGCTGGCGTCTGAGTCGGACTGGAGCTCTCTGCCCTTTACCAGTCCAGCCACGGGCCCATCCATCTGGCCCATCAAGACTCACTCTAATTTCATCAGTCCATAAAACCTTAGAAAACTCAGTCTGGAGATATTTCTTGGCCCAGTCCTGACGTTTCAGCTTGTGTGTCTTGTTCAGTGGTGGTCGTCTTTCAGCCTTTCTTACCTTGGCCATGTCTCTGAGTATTGCACACCTTGTGCTTTTGGGCGCTCCAGTGATGTTGCAGCTCTGAAATATGGCCAAACTGGTGGCAAGTGGCATCTTGGCAGCTGCACGCTTGACTCTTCTCAGTTCATGGGCAGTTATTTTGCACCTTGGTTTTTCCACACGCTTCTTGCGACCCTGTTGACTATTTTGAATGAAACGCTTGATTGTTCGATGATCACGCTTCAGAAGCTTTGCAATTTTAAGTGTACTGCATCCCTCTGCAAGATATCTCACTATTTTTGACTTTTCTGAGCCTGTCAAGTCCTTCTTTTGACCCATTTTGCCAAAGGAAAGGAAGTTGCCTAATAATTATGCACACCTAATATAGGGTGTTGATGTCATTAGACCACACCCCTTCTCATTACAGAGATGCACATCACCTGATATGCTTAATTGGTAGTAGGCTTTGGAGCCTATACAGCTTGGAGTAAGACAACATGCATAAAGAGGATGATGTGGTCAAAATACTCATTTGCCTAATAATTCTGCACTCCCTGTATCTAAAACTGGACAAGAAATAACAAAACCTAAACAATCCAGTTGAGGCTGGTGTTCGACTGAATGCAGTTCAAAAACAAGAAATGATGAGAATTATATTTAAATATATGCTCAATTTAAATGTGTTTTCAGCCACATGATTCAACCAAGTTTGGAAAAAACAGTGTTGCATCATTGTTCATTTACTGACACGTCAACATTTGTACATCTTTTGCGGTTGCTCAGCTGTTCGTGGTTTTATTTATCATATTTCTTCTGTTATTGTGCAAAGTTTGTTAGTTGGTGGCAGCACTTTTTGAGCATCAGATGATCTTAGTTGACTGCTAAAATCAACCAGAATGGTTCTTCTCTTTACCTTTCAGAGGAATCCAGCTGAAAAAAACTTGTTCTATGGCTGCAACATCTAACAATCTTGTCATTTATGGCAATGTAGATTTGTAGTTGAATCCACTAACCTCTTTTTGTTTTGCTTCTAGGGTGAACACTGAAAATGTGCATGCATTGGAATGAAAACTGGTTAAAAAATGCAGCTAAAGTCCAAAGAATAACTCTAAAAGACCTTAAGAAATTTAAAAAATACTGATCAAGACGATCTTAAAACATAAAAAAGGCAGAAATATCTAAAGAAGTGAGAAACAGGACTGCATTTTGGCTACAGACATGAATCCCCTCTCTAAATTACCGTCACTATTTATCATGTGATCCACTAATTATGTGAGATGTTTCATTAAATGTTATTTATTTTAGCAATCCAAAATGTTTCTATTGTTTTTCCTACATGCTGCTGCTGGCACCTAATTCAAAATTCACTCCCAAGTTTTTCTATTCAAGTTTTATTTTTATAATGATTTTTTTTTTACACAAATATATTGTCTGAATTAAAACGAATAACTGAGAAAGGGAAAGATTCAAATAGAAATGTCACACCCTTTTTGTGTAGTTAAGAGGAAGCTACAGCCAGCTAAATATAAATATCAAGTGCTTCCTTAAAAGGGCAGTAATTTATGCAGCAAAACCTACTTGTGTATCATTCACAGAGCTGACATTCAACACAGGACGCGTGCAGTGCCGCCTCTGGCCACTAGAGGGGGGTGTAGATCAGTCACACATTTTGACCTTGCTTTTTTTTAAGGGGGGAAATTTGGATTTATCTGTTTTTATATCAGAGGTACAAATTGGTTATAGTGGCTTTATTGTGACACAACTACAGATGAAGTGAGGGTTTTATGGTTGATTTGCACGCTGCAGAATGTTGTTGCACTAATTTTAGTACATGAATCAAATATTTAACATTGTATTTCTATAATGGATGCCAAAAAAACAGTGTGTGCCTTGTATAGATCCGACTCAAATGTTCATTCAGAGTAGTCCTGTGTTGTTAGGTAAGCTTAATTTATTGAAATGGACACATTACAGTAGTTTTTAGGATTTGAAAGCAGCAGTGTTATCGCGTTAGCTTAGCTTTAGCTCTGTTTTATTGAGTTATTTGAAATAAAAATAAAAGCAGGGTTTTTATTGCTAATGTCACCTACAGAGAGAGCACAGTGGTGTTCGGCGTATGATGCAGTAATGTTTAATGAGAACCTTTACAAACCACACAGCACTTTGTGTCAGGGGAAACCACAGCAAACTAAACGTGACACACAACAGATTCAGGTTTTCTTTCTTGCCTCACTGTGAAAGCTTTCCCTCTAAGCGTTCAGCTGCTGCCATATAAAACCCTGTTATTCCACCAACATATAGAGTTCAACATAAAGATTGTGTGTTTGTTTTTGCGCTGATAAAAGTTGGATGTAGATGAACTTTCAGCTCCCTGAGACGAATCCTTCTTTTTGCGGTCGGCCTGTCGTTTAGGGTTGATTTATTTGCTAGGCAATGGCAGGTAAATATTTACGAGTAAAGTAAATAGAGCATTGCACTGAGCAATTATTTATCTTGATCATCTCTTTGTATTTGCTAAGGTGGGGCGTACAGTACGCCGGGCAGGTGTGTTAACTGTCCCTTCGGTGTGCTCAAATTGGAAATTTCATACACTGTACGTTTATAGGGCTGTTTCTTTTTTTATTACCCGAGGTGTTATTAACATATTCTTGTGCTCTGCTCTTTGGACTTTTTGTTGCAGGGTTGATTACAGCTTCAAAGTGATGTAACAGACACAAAGGGGTATTCTCATATACCGTCTGATTTTGCTTTATATGATGCAGATCAGACTGTTCATCTCAAATAGAGATCATAATTCTGAATTTTGATAATTGAGCAAAGAAAAGAACAAGGAGGGAAGGTTCAGCCATTTCTAAAAACGATGCAAAGCCTTTACCACTAAACTCCAACCTGTTTTAAAACAAACCTGCTAATAAATGACCGTCGCTGTCACAAAAAAACATGTCTGACTTGTGTTTAAAGCCACAAAAAAGATAAAACTGCATCAAATTCAACTTTAAGAGGCAAAACGTGGCTTTATTTAGGCCTCCACATAAAAGAAACAGAACATCAGTTCACTTTCGTGTTCTTATTGCGATTATGAAACGCAGACATATTATATTTAACTAGATTTTATGAGACCCAGCGTCCTCGTGTGAGGACACAGGCTTCCCTGCACTACAGTATTTATTCTGTTCAACTCAGACCTGTTTTTTTAATAATTTATGGAAACGAGCCGTTAGCATTTATTAAGATTTATCTCTTTTTAAAGAATGTTATTTATATGTTTAAGTTTCAAAGAAATGTTCAGTTTAAATAATACACTTGAATATGTAAGAACAAAAAGGATTTACAGATTTATCTGAGCGTATTTTACCTGCTCTACTGTTATAGAGGTTATTTAATATCACTTAAATACAACTCAATACTTATTTAAGTACTTATTTTCCTGACACTAATGTGTACGCTCATCATTTTATGGTATTCAGAATACATTTTCTGAGGAAACATCCATAACCGTATTAAACTACATCAAAACATCCAGTATAAAGCTGTGGTTCACAAAGTTGGGGTCGGGACCCCATTGTAGGTCCAGGAACACAAATCTGGGGTCCTGAGACGATCTCTAGAAACTCAATTAAATGTAAAAATGAATGCATAAATGTATCATAATTATTACAAGATAATAAAATGTTATTGTCTTATTAGGTATGTTTTGCTTCATTGGTTTATTTTGTGAAAGTTTATGAATCTTTGGTATAAAATTCTTCAAATCAGCTTCATCCTGAGCTCTGACATGAAAAACTTTCCTACATCCTAGTAGATCAGTAATAAATACTTTACACGCTCTTAAAAAAAAAAGGCCCTCCTTCTTTTTGTTCTAATATTAAGACTGATTACTTTTAGTACTTAATTTTAATAGCCCTTCCTACTCAGTAACTGTACAAGTATAGTACAAGTACATTTATGCAGTTTAAACACACTGCATAGAAAGTCCAGTTGTGCAGCTCTTAGTCTTTTTGGAATTTAAGTTTTACGCTTTAACTTAACGATTCATTTAAAACACATCAGTAAATAAAATCTGTTACAGATAAAAATGCAAAACTTTATATTTATTCATCAAAGTCACTTAAAACGTGAACTCGACTTCTAAAAACTTCATTAGTTTTGTGCTTTCAATTGATTATTTAGAAGAACTGTGCATTTTCTTGTCAGTTTTTTCAGGAACATTAATGTTTCAGTAACAAATACTGTTATAAAATGAGACTTGTTTTAAAATTCACTGCATAACAACTAGTTCTAGTACCTTAAGTCCCTTCACTTTGATCTTTCACTTAGGAAACGTTTAAATGGGGGGATTTGCAACAGAGAATGTCTTCTTTGTATTTTTACTTAATGACTAAAGGGCCTGTTCTTCTTATTGTTGTTTTTTAACTTTTCTGACTGCAGTTTAGTGGAAAAGATTCTCAGATTCTTTTCTTTTAGGGTAAACACGGGAGTACTGCTCATAGTACTCGGTATGCACCAAGGATTTCACAAGGTGGTTCATTTTAATATTTACTGTTATTTATTTGTGGAGGTTCACATCTTTTGAAGTGGGGTTCTGAATAAAAGTTACGATCAATTAATATTTCTTTGAACAACCTCAGTTTGAAGAAATGGAGTGTAATCCTGACCAGACAGATGAGTTAGCCTTTAGTTACAGGTGCCCAGTTACAAAGTAAATTACTGTATTTTTAGAAATATGAAATTATAACTAGAACTGTTTCAGATGATGCTAAAAAAGCTGCGTGTGCTGGCTGTGGGCATTTAGAGGGAAGAGGGGGGCATTTGATTTTTATATAAACTTTTTGCATCCAGTTTGGGTGTGATTCATTAGAAGCCTTTGCAGTTTTGATTATGGTAATTTTTCAATATATTGTGCAGTAGATCTGTATCGATTCTGGTCTTAAGAGCTGATACTGATTTTGGATTCTTACACAGCTCTGACCAGCTGAGAGGAAGCTGGAGTACCTAGAGGAATATCACGCATGCATGGGGATAGCATGCTAACTCGATGCAGAGAGGACGCAGCTGGGAATCGAACCGGCAACTTTCTTGCTGCGAGGCATCAGTGCTATCAACTGTTATACACACTCATATACCCTCACTGGCCACTTGATTGGGTACACCTTGCTAGTACCAGGTTGGACCCCCTTTTGCCTTCAGAACTGCCTTAATCCTTCGTGGCATAGATTCAACAAGGTACTGGAAACATTCCTCAGAGATGTTGACATGATAGCATCACGCAGTTACACCACCAGCAGCCTGAACCGTTGATACAAGGCAGGATGGATCCATGCTTTCATGTTGTTGACGCCAAATTCTGACCCTACCATCCGAATGTTGCAGCAGAAATCGAGACTCATCAGACCAGGCAACGTTTTTCCAGTCTTCTGTTGTCCAGTTTTTGTGGGCCTGTGCGAATTGTAGCCTCAGTTTCCTGTTCTCAGCTGACAGGAGTGGCACCCGGTGTGGTCTTCTGCTGCTGTAGCCCATCTGCCTCAAAGTTCCACGTGTTGTGTGTTCAGAAATGCTCTTCTGCATACCTTGGTTGCAACGAGTGGTTATTTGAGTTACTGTTGCCTTTCTATCAGCTCGAACCAGTCTGGCCATTCTCCTCTGACCTCTGGCATCAACAAGGCATTTTCGCCACAGAACAGCCGCTCACTGGATGTTTTCCCTTTTTGGACCATTCTCTGTAAACCCTAGAGATGGTTGTGCGTGACAATCCCAGAAGATCAGCAGTTTCTGAAATACTTCGACCAGCCCGTCTGGCACCAACAACCATGCCACGTTCAAAGTCTATTAAATCACCTTTCTTCCCCATCCTGAAGCTCAGTTTGAACTGCAGCCAATCGTGTTGACCATGTCTACATGACTAAAAGCATTGAGTTGCCACTATGTGTTTGGCTGATTATTTATTTGCCTTAACGAGCAGTTGGACAGGTGTACCCAATAAAGTGGCCAGTAAGTTTATACATACTGTATATATATATATATATATATATATATATATATATATATATATATATACAATATATCAATTATTTTATTATTGTGGGTTAATGTGAGAATTATGATTCTGAAAGTAAAATTATTTCACATATTCATCAGACGATTGCTTTTTTAAGTGCAACTCTGTTGTGCAGCACCGTTATCTCAACATATACAGGAAGATGGTAATTTTTCATAACTAGATTCCCCCCCCCCCCCCCCCCAAAAAAAAAGGAATAATTTTACTTTCAGAATCACAATTCTCACATAAAATAATGTGGAAAATGCATTCTGTTAATTATAGGAATCCACAGGTCAGAGCTCTTGAAGGATTGGAAATCGGCCCTGATGTGAAAACCAGCATCGGTTCATCTCTATTCATAACCTCTCCACAGAAACTTCACTTCAAAAGTTCAGAACTATCATTTTTAGGTGTTAAAGAAGAACAGGGACGAGCGTAATGTGTTTTGAACAGCACAGATCCAGGTGAAACCCAGTAAAAACACACTGTATTTCCAGTGTGGGTCAGGGCCATCTCACCGACTGGAAGCCAACCCAGCCCCTCCTACAGCAGCTCGCAGGCGGCTGAGCTAACACCTCCCTTCGGTCAGATTAGCTTCATACCACGATAGGAGAACAACTAAATCCCTACCGACTCCTCTGTCTTCACCACACGCGTTATAACATGCTATCTGCGGGCTGGTTGTTAATGTTGCAGTTTAACGGAGGTTTGTTTTCCACCTCCACGGTCCGCGGCTACTTCCTGGTGCCACAGAGAGAGGCAGTGCTGAGTTAAAGAGACAGAAATACTGATAGAAATTCAGATAGAAAAAAAAAGCACCGAGAGAGAGAGAGAGAGAGAGGGGCTGGAGACGTGATAGGAACTGTTCACCGGATTCTCAGAAACTGAAATCCCCCCTCTCTCTTCTTATTTATGTTTATTTTTTTATATGTCGTCGCTGAAGCGAGTGGTTATTCTTCGTCGGCTCGGATGACGGCTGGCTGCGGCTAAAGCGGAATTGTAACGGGGAACATATTCCTCCCTCCGACGGAGAAGAAGCCTCGCAGAGATTTCTTTTTTTTATTTTATTTTTACCCCCTCCCTCCTTTTTTTATTTTACAGTAGACTCATTCTGGTGTTATTTTTAAACCACAGTAATCATCCCGGGTGTCGTTTTTATAAGTATATTTTTGTTACCGATTCCACAAGGAAGGGTTAGGGTGACGGAAGATGGGTTGTTTGGGCAACAGCAAGACAGAAGATCAACGCATCGACGAAAAGGCACAACGAGAAGCTAATAAAAAGATAGAAAAGCAGCTACAAAAGGAACGACAAGCATATAAAGCCACACACAGGCTTTTATTACTCGGTGAGGCTGGTAGAAATGTGACGGCTATCTGAAATGTATGCTAACCTACCGTAATCCCTTTCGTTTACCGAACACGTAGCCCCATTTGACAGCGCTTGCAGTAATATGTCATGGGGGTGGATATTGATGGAAGCTCCGGAGCCGACAATTAACAAGCTTTAATTTCATAAATATTTATCAGCGGTTAACCAGAATACCCCCGTTTGTGGCGATCGGGTGGTTAATTTTGTGTCTGTGTGTGTTTTATGGGTCTTGTTTTTTTTTTTTGTTTTTTTTTTTTGGTCGAAGGTGCGGGAGAGTCCGGAAAAAGCACCATTGTGAAGCAGATGAGGATTCTACACGTCAATGGCTTCAACGCTGAGTGAGTGCTATTCAATACGCAACTGTAACGGCTCGAAATAACATTAATGCTCGTTTTTTATGGCTTCCTTCTTAATGAATAACACCGCGGAGGCCAACGTACAGCCTGTGGATGGATTTCTCTCTCCTCCTCCTCCCCCCCGGCACTGCAGCGCCTGTTGGGCCCTGTATCTCCATGCAAAGCAGCTAATATCTTATTTTCTCCCCCCCTGTATTGTCGTGTACAGTTATGAGACCTATATATGAGAATCTCAGCTGTCACGCAGATAATTCCCAGTTCGGCTGCTTTCATGCCAGGCCGTGAAGGTTGTGATCGACACAGGCCTATTGATGATTTGTTTTGCTGCAAGGCCTTGCATGGCATTGATCTTAACTGTGGTCTGTTTTAAACAGGCCTACATGTCAGAGTCATGGAGTAGGAGGACAGTCTTGTTTAAATATACATTTAAAGTATTTATCCAGGGAAATAGTAATGCTTTTAAAAGAATGATCATCTTTACTGCTTTATCACCTGGAGCCTTATTACTGAAATTTATTAGGATCTGATATGCAAATATGATCTGACAATCTTTAATCTGTACATTGAATTGACTGATGTATGATGGATCAAACATTTTGTTGATGATAAAGCTTCTAGTGTCACCGCTGCTGTGAATAAATTGGGTTGTATAAAAAAGAAAAAGAAAAATTCACACCCTAAATATCCACTGCACAAAAAAACAACATAAAATCTCAACTCTAGTTTTGACTTTAAGAAAATTCCATCCTCATATTAAACTAAATTAGAGTCTAACCTGGTTTCATTTAACTATTTTTGTCGTTTCTTGTGGTTAACGCTTTTCTAGTTCCTGCCTCATAACTCTGTTCTGTCCTCACGCAGAGAAAAGAAACAGAAAATACAAGATATTCGGAAAAACGTGAAGGATGCCATAGTGGTGAGTGTCACCTGTGCTACCCACCAAATGTGCTCAGTGACTGCTGTCACAGAGAATCCTGCTGTAATCCCATTTTAGTGATTATTATAACAAGCCTGTGAGCTTTTTTTCTCTCCTCTATTCATCCTGATTAATACCTGTTTTTGTTTTTTTTTTTCCTGTTATTTTTGCTTTGTAGACTATAGTGTCTGCGATGAGCACTTTAATACCCCCAGTCCCGCTAGCCAATCCAGAGAACCAGTTCAGAATCGAATACATCAAAAGCATAGCACCACTCTCCGACTTCGACTATCCACAGGTAAGGCTAACTTTCTTTTTCTTTTTTATTTCTGCGTGGGTTTTAGATGGCATGTGATAACATGGGTTTGCTGCTTTAGTGAAAGATACGTCCAAAAATGTAGATCTTGGAGATACAGCTCATAGTTTTTAGCTGGAACTTGGACTCTTTTTTTTCTTTTTCCCTACATATTGGAGCTTCGTTTCTTAAGAAGTTGGGGGAGTTTACTTTGGAGAATCATCAAGCTCAAACTGGAAGTGATAAATTAGGGTTTCAGGTGGTTGTTGGAGGCTTATGTGAGTTGGAGTATATGGGATTTTTTATTTGTTTTTTCTGTGTGTGTGTGTGCGTATGAGATCAGCCATTCAATAGCACAGGGTCATGTGTTGGAAATGTAGATAATGTTTTACATAATTCTGAAAGTCTTCCTTGTTTGACGCTGGTTGTGTAGCCCCACAAAACAGGAATAACAAATTGATACAGAGCTATAGATAGATTTTACTGGAACCAAACGGAAATATTAACATGCTGTTTTATGTGAATGAAATACAGGACTCTTGTCTGGTTGATGTACTGAGCGGCACTTTTGTTATTCGGGTTTTGGAAGTGACAGCAGTTCATAAATGTTCACAGAGGTGTCGAGTGACCTAAAAGCAACTCCACTGAGAGAAAAATTTAAAAACACTAACTGGGGGAAAAAACCCATCACTGATCAGTTCAATTGACTTGAAAATATAAATGACAACATTTTGAATAATTAGTTAGGTGTTGGGTAACTTTTTGAACAAGTTTCATCTTTTCTAGTGGGATGATTTGCTAGTTTTCCTGTTAATATCACAGCAACTGTTAAGAGTTTTGAGCAAAAATAAATGGATAAAAACTAATCTGTTGCTGATGTGGATTTTATAACAAGACGTGAAACTTGGACAGATGTTGAGGTTTTTAGGCTACCTACATCTTATCTATTTACTGCCCTTAAGGTGATATGGTTTCTGCGTTGCCACCTTGGCTCTTAAGCGCGATGTTTTTCTTTGTTTAACGCCACATCACAAGGACACCCAACAGAAGCAGCTTGGTGTTAATTTCCTGACAGAGCCGTGGCGGCCTGTGTGTCCGTGATGCTGTGTTGTGAGAGGGCCGGGGCCATGGGGAGAGTCTGCGTTAAGTTCCCAGGCCAAAGGGAACAACATGGCTCTGTTTGGACCGTCTTCGCTCTCAGGCTTCACTTGTGCCGTCGGTGTCACCACTACATTGTCACTTAGTGCCACCAGGCGTGATATCCAATATCCCAGCAGTAACCTGTGGCTTTCATCTGGTGGCGCCCTTTTGAAACATGGAAGCAGATTTTGCTGGGAAAAATTCAGGACTGATGATGTCATGTTTTGTGACGAGAAGTAGACAATATTCTGTAACTCCTTAGGTTTCACAGAAAGTCAGTTGGTAATTTGGGGGTTTTGGAAAGTATATTTTATCCAGCGTTGAATGGATATGGTCATTATTAATCAACTAAATATTGTGTTTTGTCCATTAAATTGAAGAAAAGTAAATGAAATTAGAAAAGTTAATGTCTTACTGTAAACAATCAAGTGTCTGCTACTAGATTTACAATATGTAGATTTTTACTAAACATCTGTCAACTTTTTATGGTTTGGCACCAACGTCATACTCATCCTCATGCACATATTCCTTATTCTTGATTTAGTGATTTTTGGTTAGACCAACTTTTGTACAAATAAATACTATATGGCAGAGAAAGCTTAGTGTTACGTAGCTTTATTAAATTGCTACACCTTCCATTTCAGTTTCTCATCTTTTTATCCGTCTTTTGAGCTCAACTATTCGTGGATAGTTCAGAAATAAAGATGCATCACCACAGAACCTGCACACTTCTCCAGTAGGATTTAGGCTGAAGATTATTTTCACAAAAACGTTTTTACAATTATTTTTATTTGCATTTTTCTAAAGAATTTTTATGAGAAGGCTATTTTAATGCCTTGAACCTCCCAGTATTTGTAAGCAGAAGCTCTTACACTAGTTTGGAACAACAGTTGACCCATGGAACAGAAAGCTCCGACGCAAACGGTCCTCTATGCAAATGGAAACAAATGCCACTGCTGTAGCAACATTAGCCACTCGACGGTGTCTGTCAACTGAAGTGAAGCAAATTCAAATGAGCCTTGGCCCCTATTTTGCTCCATGTTCTCTTTCTGTGTCAGACATGTTGGACTACATGCTTAATGTTCTCATACAGGTGTTTCTTGAGGCTTCACTGTGGTTTAACTTACAGCCGGTGGGGCTGTAATATAGTTTTAGATCGTCTGGTGCACATTTCCTTGAAAAACTACTATAATTGTGTTGTTTTAGCAAACCGACCTGCCTTGTTTTTCCAGTGCAACACCTTTCTATCCTTTTGTTGTTGATGGGGAACTTCTTATGTGAAACATTTAGTTTCCTAGAAGTTTGTTTCCTCTAATTAAACACGAGGATCCCTGTTTTGGGGCAGAGAGTGGCACTGAGGGCTGATCCATATTTGGAACCATGTTATGAAAGGCGAACAGCCTTAAACAGTCATTGGCTTTCCCTCTTTTTTTTCCCTGCACTTTTTTTAGGCTAAATTTGTCTGTACTCTTTAACTGAAATAACCCATGAAAGTCATGTCTTGTTGGGTCTGGTGACTGTTATCTAACACAGATATACTCTTCAGGTCCAATAAATGAGGTGATGGTAGCGTACTGAGGTGCTAACTGCTGGTTTGGTTGGAGTTTTTTAGGAATATATGACATTATAGTACATTTTAAAGTCTCAAAAGATCATAACCTAAAGGAATTTCAGATTTCCTTTGTGACAGAGGAGTTTGAGTGAGATGAAGGCCGTTTGGTGTCATCTCAGCTGTGTGATTGATCCAACATTACATCACAAACCTTTACTTGATTTAACTAATTCTGAGCTGAGAATTGGTTCCAGCAAAGCCAGTAGAAAATGATCATCGTATGGCTGTTGATGAAGAACGGAGCGGACGCAGGCGGGGAAGTCATAGGAAAGAGTTAAAAGAAAAAAAAATCATTGAGTTAAAGCAAATTCCCTCCTGGTCTCTTTCTGTGTTATCAGTTCCTCTGTAGGGCACTGCAGCACACACTACATTTATTGAGAAGTCCAGTGTCACACGCTTCTGTGGAAAAGAGCCCTAAGGACCGCACTCCCCACCCCACTTTCCTCTGCCTTCCACCCTCAGCTCCTCATCCTCACTCTGTCGAGTCCCGACCGCCTCACGTCTGGCCCTTTTCTAGGACTTCTAGCAACTCCATGTCTGTTGGTGTACAAATGTTGTGAGAACTGCACTGATATTAACAGGAGAGTGTAATCTGTGATGCTGAATTTTGCTGCTGCTTTTAGAGGAAATAGATCCAGACCAGAAAGCAAATACATCTCTTTTTTGTTTTGTTAATCACGAGTTTTCCACAACATGTAAAACTCAGTTGCAGTAACTTTAGTTGTGTAACACGTCGATTAGTTACATGATATGTAACATGATTGAGCTGAAGTGTTTTGGTTATTACAGTTTTGTTCTGCAAGCTGAGTTTTTAATATCACTTTCTTTGTGACACTGTGCTGGATCAGTGGATTTTCCTCCATGTTTAACTTAATCACCGGATCTGCCGAGAGGAGATCTCCCGGAGCATGTGATCATTTATCAGGCTTCTTCACCCGTTCTTTGTCTGTCTGGTTTGGGGCTACTTTCACCCTCTCCCCAGTCGAAGCGTACAGCCAGTGCTGAGTGCAGAGAGTCATGTGGTGGTGCCAGGGTAGAGGAGGAGCCCGTCTGAAAGACGTGTTCACAGGAGGCGATGGAGAGTGCTCATCCAGTCATCTCTGTTGGAGCATACAGAGAGTCCTGGGAAATGTTTTATATAGTCATCAGTGAGATGTGTTCTCCTTATAATGCTCCTCTTTGTTCAGGAACAGGAAATCAGCAGAAGAACGTATAGTCACTTGTTGATGGATGGAGTTTGCAAAGCAGCAGTCGGTTAATGCACACAAGGACGTTTTAGTGGATTCAGCAAACAATCTTTATTTTATTTGACGTGGAGCATAAAACTGTATTTGCATTCAGGCATATAATTATATTTTTGCTTAATTTAGATAAAAAATTTTTAAAAAGCTTGTGTTTACATTTGAGACCCAGTTAACTGGTCTCAGATCAGGGAATGAGAAGCTCAAACCAGCTCCCTCTATTGCCACTGAAGAGAATAAATTCTCTAAAATACTCCTGTTGTTGATTGTTGGATTTCATGACATTTTAAAAATCTTTTTTGTTTGTTTGTTTTTATGAAGTTTCATATCAATTTTCACTTGGTCTCTTGATGTATTACCTCATTTAATTTGGGTCATGTACACTTTATGCAATAAATGTGATGATATCATTTTTATATTGACTTTCCTTGAAAGAGTGTTATAAAAAGATATGACATGTTGGTCAAATCAAGGTAACAAAATTGAAATTTCCCTGAAATTTGTTGTAATAAATACACAACCAATGACACAAAAAGCATTAGTCATAATAAATTCATTTATTTACCAAGATGCACCCCCAAGAAAATGGGCGTGATTGAAATTGGCCAATAATCAGCTTAATTAGTGATCAGTAGATCTGAAACTAACTACAATATTTTTTATTTTACCAGGCTGTGAACTCATCATTGCTAAGCAGCAATCAAACATCCAACATTCTTCCCAGTCCACGAACTCATCATTGTTCCCGCTAATCCGCTCTTGCAATAACGGATCTCCCATGTTGATGTTTTTACTTCCAGAATCATAATTTTCAAGTTGATCAGAAATTTAAAGAACAAAATGAACCAGAATCGGTCCATCTCTATAAATTGATGGTGTGTTTTGTGCAGATGCAAGATGGGATCATTGGTGTCATTCAATTGAAAAGTATTTTACCCACAGTTCTTATGTCTGGTAGACATTTATTTGAAAATAATACTTGTTCAGAAAATATTTTCCCTGTGCTGCTTGAAGAGACGTCACCATCAGAGAGCAGTTAGCTATTTTTTTTTGTTATTAGTACAGGTTACAATCAGTGTCGGAGTTTAATTGTCCAGGTGCATCATTGCATTGGGTGATAAAAATACAACATCACAGCTGGTTTAAAGAAGTGGAGCTTAAATGGGAAGGCATCTGAGTCGGTAAAATTCCTCTTCATATTGCTCTTAAAAGGCCCAGCCAATCACAGTGATGTTTAATGCAACAAGGGGCATCTATTGCATCTGTTTTGTAAATGCAGTGGTGTGATGTGAACCTAGAACACCTCCAGTCTGTTGAATTCACTGATATTATACAATAATATTAGTCTTCTACTCATTTTTGTGGCCGTTTATGTATATACCTTAGTGCAATTTGTTCTCTGCATCTGATCCATCCCTGAGGAGTACAGGGCAGCCATTTTTTTGGTGGTGCCCAGGAGGCAGTTGGAGGTTCAGTATCTTGTCTGAGGATATTTTGACACATGGCCAGGCTGGGGTTTGAACCTCTGGTCTCCCACATGGTAGACGGCCTCTCTTCCCCTGTTCCACAGTCGCAAAGTGTATCTGAAGCAGGATCAGTTCTCAGATTGTTCCCAGCTGAAAATCAAAAACCTACTTTACACCAAAGTACCTGATTTGAGTTGCTCCTCCCCTTCCAACTGTCCAGTGAGCTCTTCTCAAAGTACCACCCAGCTCATCAAATCACATCGCCTAGCGGTTATCAAAATTAAGTCGTGCTACTTGACATCTTCAGAATTAAAAGAAAATGTTTAGATCCTAAAATTGTTCAAAGTAAAATCATTTGTATGATTAAGCACACATAAAATATTTTTCTTCTTCTTTCTAGGAGTTCTTTGATCACGCAAAGAAGCTGTGGGACGATGAAGGCGTGAAAGCATGCTTTGAGAGGTCCAATGAATACCAGCTCATCGACTGCGCACAATAGTAAGTTTGGATTCTTAAACACTTTTTATTTTGTGTGTGTGTGTTATCACTTTGAGCCTTCGTGAGCACACGCTGTGTGAACTCTGTTGTTTGAGCTGTTATAAAACCCAGAAAGTAGGATAAGTCAGGTTTAGTTTTTAACTTTTGCAGGCTGGAAGCTCTAGTTATCCCTTTGTTTGTTCTCTCCGTGTCCTGTTTGAGGTTAAAGCTATGCAGTGTGCGCTGGTGTCAGGTCATATATGAATATGGCTGGGATGTGTTTGCTCTGGGTGTGGCAAGTCGGGCAACAATTGTAGTCGTCCTTTGGAAAATTATACATATATCTCCTCATGTCAGCGCGTTTGACACATCTCCATGGTGATATGCAAAGCTTGGCATGACCTGTACTAAAAACGTTGAACTCTATGTAGCGATGCAACAGTCTGGAGTAAACATCATAATAGTGTTGGGATATTATGGCAATGCTTCAGTTAGAGGAGGTATTTTAGATTTTGTTTTTCAGTGTGCGTTCTGATTTGGCTGGAAAAAAGCTTATATAAGTCGATGATTTTGCTTTGACCATTGTAAAACTTTTCTTAGTACAGTTCTACTTTAGATATTGTAGTTGGGAAATACTGATAACTGCAGCGAGCCAAGGTGCAGACACTGATGACTTTTTGCACGGTGCCCCAGACTGTTTGGAAGGCTCGTTCAGTACCTTGGACGCAGTGAAGGTCCCTTCTGTTGCCTGTAAAAGGAAGTTTGGACATGCAAAGTGGCTGGCTGATTATGTTGCTCTCCTCCTGCTTCCCCTCCTATTTCATGTGTAAATAAGTAGACATGTACACGGTGCAGTGCCACTGGAAGTTGACCCCTCCTGTCCCTAGAGGTCGGGCTCCTTTATCTCCAAGGGTTCGGTCAACGGCAAATTTTATCACTAGCTAAGGGGGATTGACTGGTAGCTTGCAGTGTTTTGTTTTGCTTTTAATCTGCATATTTTTTCCTAAAATCTGAATTTTTTTTGTCAAGTCTCTCCTGGTTGCAGCACGCCTATTAGCAGCTGCCATAGAAAGTCAGGTGATGGTTGGAAAGTCACATGAATCTGTAAGATGGAGCTGAAACAATCCATGGCCTGTGTTTGTCTTTCTGTACTCCAAGTCCATGTCGGAGCACAATACGTTTAAAGAAAAACCAGATTGGATTTATTTCAGTCAGTATTCCAGTATATCGGTGACATCATATAATTTTCTGCTGTTGTAAAAATTTCAAATCTTTATTACTTCCTTTTTATGACACTGTAAAAGCATTGCCTTTTCTGAATGTTGAAATCTAGAGGAGTATTCTGTATTGTAACTAAAATCGTTATTATCAGTGCGAGCTGGAGGGCTGATGATACGGCTGTCCTGTGACATGAGCAAACATTAACAGAGTAGAATGAAGACAATGAAAAGCATGCATTATTCAACCTGGACAGCCCGTTGTGAGTTTTCAGGTGTGTGCACTGTTTATTCTAACATAGTTGCTCTGTTTTCTGTCCTACATCTGCTCCTGGAACCCTAAAATACTCCCAAATGACTGATGCTTGGGTGTCTTTCTTTTTCCAGTTGATTCCTCTTTCTTATTTGTACTAAATCATCTGGGTGCATTTGATGTTAGATTATAGCTTCCATTAGATAGGAAGCTGCAGTGTTGTTTTTTTTTTTTAACATTTAGTGTCTTTGTGTGGTTAAATTTGAGTTGAGGTTGCTTCAGTTTCCATTCTGTGTTTTCTTGTTTTAGTTGAAAGTGTGGTAAAAGTCCTAATATTTACATTTATTAAATCAAGCTGGGATTAGTTTTTTTTAAAGCCCCAGTGACCAAATACCTGCCATGTTTGTGTGTTTAGACTGAAGTCTGGAGATCGTCAGACTCCACGACCTTTCACTTGCTTCCTCTTTCTAATTTAACCTGTGAATCAACTCTGTGAATGAAGGGCATTTACAGATACTTTGTCCCACCTGGCAGCAGACCGGTCAGTGTGTAAAGCACCACATCCAGACACATAGACACCCATTGTTGTTAATACACTCACTTACTCGAACTGGAAACACTGATAGACGACCTCGGCTGCCAAATGGGTTCAAAAGAAAGGAGCAAAGTTCATGGAGTTGAACACTGGTTGTATTAAACTAAATGTATTGTTTTTTCTACTAGAGTTTGTCAAGTATTCCTTATTCTTTCAGTGCATTCTACTATTACTGTGGTTTAATCCTAGACTTGAAGCTGGAAGCTTGTATTCTATTTTTTTATTCTGTAGTTTTGATGTTTTTGTATTGGGTGTCTTCTTATTTGTGTTTGTGACGCTGGCTTTGTCTTAGATCATGAGCGTGATAGGAGTGCTTTCAGTCACTCAGAGTAAACCAAAGAGGAAGTTGGCCTACATTCACGGGGGTGTTTAGGAGGAACAGACTAGTAGTCAGCTGCTTTACATACCAACAGTCAAATATACTTTATTGTAAACTGCAAAATGCAGTCACGCTCCACAAAATGTTGTTAGATGTACAGTGTGTGAAGGTTTTGGACAGGAATGTTTTCATGAGGATAAATGCTAAATGTGTCCTATTCTCTCAGGTATGCTTGTCCAAAGTCAAGGATTTACTTGGATTATAGTGGGGTGATTATTAACCAGTTAAACCAAACAGGTGCTAATGATCATTATATTCATATGTGCTAAAATGCAATCATTAACGGAAACGGGAACAGCTGTGTAGGAGACTTAAAGCTGAATGAGGAATGACCCAAACCTGCTACCAAGGTGGGGTTGTAGAAGATGGTTTGACATCACTGGCAGCAACGAGACACAAGGTCGTTATACTAAAACAGCAAGGTCTCAAGATCTTTGAAGGAGTACAAAGAAACGGGCATCATGGAGGACTTTAGACACAGTGGTTGGCCAAAGAAACTTATTATTTATCTGTTGAAAACCCCAGTTTGTTAGCAAGTTTCTGCAGGTTCCCATTTCTGCGTATTATGTTGAGAATTAGGTCACGCTGAAAAATACAAGCAGATATTATCAATCATACAGTACACTTAAGGGTCCGTTTGATTTACTCTGCAGCAGGTCAACGACCCCGAACATTCAGGCGACGTTACTGTGAACCAACTTCAGCGTAAAAAAGAACAAGGAGTCCTGGAAGTGGTGGAATGGCCCACACAGAGCTCTGATCTCAACATCATAGTGTCTGGGGTTGTGTTAGGAGGTAGAAGATGATCCGTGGTTTGTTCTACAACCTACCTGCTGTGTGCAAAGAGGTGATCTCACCCAAATGTTTGTATTTTTCTTTTTCCACCAAATTGCATTAATGAGTTAAAAATGAACATTTAGGATTTGTGAAGGCACGCTTATTCCACTGCTTTTTTCCACACCAGCCTTTGGTTTTTTACGCCTTACTGTATCCCACATTTAGATTTTGTTAAGGCAGACATTTTACCTCTGCCGTTTCATCTGTGTTGTCCTTCACAGACCTTGCTCCACTGCAGATATTTTTTCCAGCAGGCCTAACGCCGGCTGGCCCATTGGACACAAGCACAGGAAATAAGTACAGGCCGATGGCGAGAGCTTGTTATGCCAAAGAGCATGTCCATATCGATGCTTTCGGAATCCTGTCACCCATCGATTTGCCCTCAGCATTGCACATTTATACGTTTTAAGAACACAGATATGTGTCTGCCAGTTGATTGATTATGAGCTATTTTCAGCTGTGGCAGGCTAGTTCCATTGCAGTGCCTTGGATGTGTCAACGGCAAAATCAAACATGCAAATCTGACCTCCCAAACCTGGTACCAGGAAGATCCCTGGTGTACGTGTGACTGCTGGAAAGCCTGGCTTCAGCAGCAGTTAGACGGACAGTGAGGAGCAGTTCTTGATGGTGGTAGTGCTGGAGTCAGTGTGTTACTGAAGAAACAAGGCTATGAAACAGCTGAGTGACACAACTGTGGGTTTATTCCTGCAGCTAAATGAAGCCTGGGACAAAGATAGAGTTGATGCTGGGTCAGATATGGGGTACGGTGGGGTTGGAGCTCTTCTTAGATGAACCTTTCTAAACTTATTTAACCTTTTATAATAAGAATTGTACAACACAGCATACTGCTTAGCGCCAAGCTTTCTGTGGTTACAGTTACCAGATTGAGTCGCTTAGCTGAATGGAGGAAACCGTTTTGAGTGCAGAACATTTGACGTGGTATCCTGTATTATTTATCATCATATTTTAATTGTTGGATGTCGTTAAAATGACTTTTAACAGTTACTTCATTAGCTGATTTCCATTTTGATATTTTAATGTTGTGTCAATTAAAGGATCCAACCATTTTCAGGTTCAGGTTTACAGTCGTCCAGATGAGTACTGATAGATGCGTATGTCTCAGGACGGGTCTAGTTCTTGGCCCATCTGCAGTTGGTGTTGGGGCTGGAGTTTTGTACTGGTCACGGGACTCTGTCACCAGCCTGGGGGCTACTGACACAGTCATCTGGAACAGTAAAGTTCTAAGAATGGTCGGCATTGTCAGCCATTCCCTGGCCCTGGAGGGCCTACAGAAACAGAAAGGCTACGCTTCACAAACCGGTCCTCCTCAATAAGTTGCCTCTTCTGTTCATGGAAGAGCCCATGAGAGTGATATTTATACACTGGCTGCATGTCGCTGCTGCTTTTTTTATGTCACCAATAAGGAGCTTCAATACTTGAAGTTTCAGCTGGTTTCATCAAAACTGTATAAAAATAAGTGTGACTGTTGTAAATTCAGGATTCTTTTATTTCAGAGCTGATCTGATCTCTATTATCCTTAACAGTTTCCTAAATTTTTTATTTTGATAAAAATAAAAAACATTTATTATAAATGTACTTAATTTTTATCTGTTTAAATAGTTCCAAACATATATGACAGCACTGTTTATGTAATTTAGGTGGTACAGTTAAAATTATTATATATAATGTTTAAGTGGTATCAGAGCATTGAATTAAACACGATTTTCTGTAACACTGGTCAGCAATGAAAACTTTAAAAAGCTGCAAAACGAAAAACTTTTTAGTTTTTGCTAAATTAGTTCTATTCGACATGTAAAATACAAAAACTAGAGAAACATCGTCCACACTCGGTAATATTTCACCCTCAGGTTGGTGAAGATTCAAAGATCTCATTAAGACCAGAGCATTTGTATTTTTATTTTCAGACAACGTTGTTATCTGTGTTTATATGCCGTATTGTTCCAAATAGAAGAGCTTTTCATTTTTTTATAAACACGTTTTTTAAAAAATGGGTTTGTCCTATACTTGAGTCTAGACTTCCACATGTCGACAACGAGTGCGATGACTCAGAACTAACGTGACCTGTAACAGTGGCTGAATACTGCTCTCAAGTCAGCCGACACTCGCGTCTGGCCCGAATTTAGCTGTGCGCATACTGCGAGTAGTACGGTAAAATCAACCACAGGGCAGCTGCTGTATGATGGCGAGTGAACGTCCTGAACAGAGCAGTTCAAAAGTTGGGTAGGATTATAATTGTGGTTTTGAACGCCCCCCTGTCCCTTCAGCTCCTTGTTCCTGTAACGTCGCTCTAGAGCAGACGTCATCGCCGTCTCGACAAACTGAACTCACAGGTTTGCTTTGTTTATTAACAAAAATATACCTGCTTGTTCATTTCTTCTGGAAATGTACAAATCAGGATCCACTTTTTATTTTTCAGTGTCCATGAAGCGTGATGGACACCTGAGCTCGCTCCCCTCTAATGCTGTGTTCACTGACTAATCCTGGCTCGGATATATGAATTCATTATCACAGGAACGTGATTAATTGTTAATATTTTAAATTAATAATCGATTTTTAAAGTTATTTGTTTGAAATTGCGTATAGAAAAGTTCAGTGGGCTGTAAAGACGTTTTTTTCCCGAAACTGCTCATGCGCCCCCATTTCCATAAGGTACATTTAGAAAAATGGGGTGAGGATCGTCCTATATTGGACCAACACCGTCTTCATATTTTAGTAGCCTACATGTCGGCACTGACTTCTTTTTTCCTATTTTTTTTATTGATTGCAATTTACAGCCACATCCTCAACTTCAGCCTTTGTGGTTTGCACACAACACTGTTTTTATTTAACTGGAAGGGTTTCATCACAGACGTGTCCCAGCTGAAGAAGTGCACGTGAATTCGCTGGTTTTAAAGTGGCTTTTTCAAGTTTCTCTGTAACGTGCACATTATTTTGTTGCTGTCTTCGTTAAAGGCCTTTAAAACTAGGCCACATAACCTGAGTGCAGCTGCCTTATATAAACTTTTCTAAATTAAACTTATATGTATTTTGTTCAAGATTGCGTGCTAATAAAAAACATTTTTTACATTTGAATACATAATGTATATTTGAGTCATTGCATTCATGCACGTGCAAAGCAAATACAAGCACTTTATCAACAAACATTCAGAAAATGTTTGAAAAGAGAGTAAGTGGTTACATGTTGAAAGGAATGTTTAAAAAACCCACATTTAGAATCAAAATTAAAGAATGGAATATTTCTGTAAATGGTGTAAAACTGTAGAATAACCTGCAGGTAAATAAGTCACTTAATATGTTTTAAAAATGTATCAAGTGTTTGAAGTAATTATGAAAATGTAAATTAAACTAATGTCTGTAATTAAATCAGAAAATTAGAACAGGAAACTGTTAGAAAAAATGAATCTGTTTGAAATTATGAATGTATTACTAATTTTTTCTTAAAAGGGACAGAGATTATAAGATATTTCCTTCTTTCTGCTCCTCTTCATGTTTATATGTATATTCTGTTTATTATTATATTTTTTTCTTTTTGAATGAATTGAACAAAACTAATTTTATGTCATTATAAGGTTGAGTTTAACATTAAAACTGGGATTTTAAACAAAAATTAAAACAATGCAGGATAAATTGTTGCATGTTGTTGATGGTTTTTAGTCATATTGCCCTAGTTTAGATCAAGAGCCACAAACACAGAGCCTAAAAAGAAAGTTATTTGGTAGCAACTTACATATGCTATTTATATAATGCATCCTCATAAAAGTTGCTTATTACCAAGAAAACATTTTTATAGCCCTCAAGGTACCACAGGGTAAGGCACCATATATTCTTGAGAAATCATATTTTAAAATACCTCTAAATATTGTTTACTTTTTAAATTGTTGTATGGAAAGTCTTGTTTTTTCCACCTATTTTAAAAGACAAATTCAACTTTTTTTTATTTATAAGAAACTAAATTAACAGTCTTGTTTACTAAAGTAACATAATTCTAACTTTTCCATTAAAGAGAAAAATATGTTTTATTTTGTAAGAGGTGGTGAAAGGCCATAATCTGGATTACAGAAACCTTTGTGTCACTTGTTATAATCAGATGACCCTCCTGTCAGCTGACTGGAGAAAAATCAAAGGCAGCACTATGGAAGTGTTTGCTTGTTTGAATTCATGTGTGTGTGTCATGATGTGTTTTCTTACATGATTTCTGAATAAAAGGAGTGTTTTTAATCTGAGCTGTTAGCTTAGTGTGACTTGATCTACACAAACCAGCATCCTTAAGGTTGTTAGAACTCCCTGTGGGACTCCATCTTTCTCTCACACACTTTTCCTCTCGGTCTGTGTCTCTCTCCCTCTCTTTCTCTTTCTCTCTATCTGTCTGCTCCTTCCTCTCTCGAGGCCAGAAAGCGATAGAGAAGATGTTGCAGAGCACATGAGAGCACATGCCAAGCCTTCTCCAAAGAGAGAGGGAGAGAACTCTTTTCAGTGTGGGCAACGTATAACATCTTCTGTGTGCCTGAGAACAAGTGTTCCTGAAACGGTTGATTGTTTTTTTTCCCCTAATTATTACAACGTGTTTGTAGATGTCGGACGCAAAAATCTTTCTACGTCTGGGGAAACTTGAGAACCTAAAGCTGGCTGCCATTGCATCCTACCTGTCACATGATTAGCCGCACTGCCTGTGTGTTTTTATTTTGTTTCTAGTGACCAGAGGCTCTGATGGCCTCTGTTTACTTTTAATAGCTGTGCTTCCGTCTAATCGTCAAGTTAAAGAGAAACTTATGTAAGAGATAAAGCATGTTTGAGTTAATAATAAAGCTGCGTCGAACCATCAGGACGTGGTGATAAAGGATATTTTATGAGCTAAAGAGAAATCACACTTAAGTAAGCAATTAATATACAGTAAAACAAATAACTACAGTGGAATGATGTGGCTAAAATAAAGGATTTAACAGAAACGGGTGAAGGAGAGGGAGATTTCAAAAAAAAAAAAACCCTCCTCATACGAAGCTGCTTTTTCCTTTTAAATCCACTCACCTCCAGTCTGTTGTTCTTCTTGTTGGAATCAAATGTTCACTTTTGAATTGAGCTTTTCTGGCTCACTCATGTCAGAGGTCACGTGTCTGTTTTATAAATAACAGCATACCCAAAAATCCATGAAAACTCAGTAAATCACGGTGGTTTCAAACCTTTTAACTTGGAAGTCCTCGTTCTTTCTCCAACAGAGAAGTTGTTTGTTAAATGCAAGTTACTTTTTTACCCAGGCTTCTGAAAATAATATGTACATGTACAAAACTTATGATCAGTTCCTGTGCTGTTAAAGCCTCTAGCCTCCCCCTGAGATCCCCCTAAAGGGGAGTGGGACCCCCCCGATGAGGAATCACTGCTCAATCAGATGAGCTTCAGTTGGGGGTTAGTTGTGGAAAATGGGGAAAGCAAAAGAAATGTTGTTTTAAGTTGTCTGCTTTAACTGCATCCTGCCATGTCACCATCATGCAAGAAAGTATTTAAACAATATACTTCCCTAATAAAAAGCAAACAAAAGGTGATCACCAGCTGGAAACAAAATGTTTCGAGTATTTGGCACAATATCTTTTTTCTTTGATGTAGTCTAACACTGGCTCAGATTTCCCCCTAAAGGATTTAAATATTTGCCATGTAGCTCAAACACTTCCTGGTTCAGAAATACCCTCTGTCTGGATTAAACATGGCAAACTACAACTATGATCATGTACTCATACCTGTACTCATAAAAGTACTATAGAACCAATACTGTTTAATGTAGCATGATGCTCAGCTCTTAGTTGAGCTGCAGCAAAAGATAACAGCAGCTAACTGGAGCTAACTCTGAAGCAGATGGAGTCAAAGAAGAAGAAGTAGTAGTTATGCGTACCTGTACACACGCTACCTGAATCCTAACATTAACGACATTTTGTTTGTTAAAGTACCAGTAACTATGAATCTGTTCGTATACCTGATTGATTCCCAAAGTGTTGGCATGTTTTGTTTAGACACGTTTTGCCAACAGCTACGAAAAGCTGAAGAAAAGTTCGGTCTGTAGAAGCTGCGACTGCTGTCTGTATGGAAAGCTACGGCATGTCGTTCGTGTATTTATTAGTTTATTTAAAACAAATTTTCCCACACTAGGACACAAGGAGAAGTTTGGTGTGAAGGTTTTATATTCGTTTTTCCACATCAGAACAGGTTATTCAGCCTGTTTTATTTTATGTTTTGCATCCAGTCCAGGTCAGACTAACTTTTATATTATATTTTCCAACTCTAAAAGAGAGAAATCTTTCTGGAGTTGATCAAACTTTTAGTTTGATCTCTGACTTTTAGAACTGTTTGCAGTTCAGATTGGATAAAACAAAAAACAGATGAATGTGACTTTTTATTTTATAATGAAGCAACCAGCTGACAAGACCTGCTGATGATGATCAAAGTTATGTGTTTACAAATTTTTTAAGGCAAAACTAGCATTTGATTTATTTTTTCTGTTTTACTAAACCATGACTTAGGCCAGTGATATTTACTAGTACTAGCACTGTTGCCTCGCAGCAAGGCGGTCGCAGGTTTGAATCCCGGCTGCTGCCTGATTGAGAGAGGAGGGGGGTTTGTATGTACTTTTAATGGTGTAAGTACCAAGCATCAGCACCTGGTACTCGTTTGAGTACCTCATTGAAATAACGATGTGCTGCAATATGAGCAAACTGTGCCTCTTCGAAAAGTGAAAGTAAAACTTAACGCGAGCTGCTCAGGCTGCAGTCGGTGTGTAATGACATCGATACCGCTACAGGCGGTGGACGTAACACCGGTGTGAAAAGCAGCATAGTGGTAAAAGGAACTGGTATGCACGCATTACATTTGGTACTTGTGCAACTGTACACTGCTTATGTGCAGCCCTGTGAGTTGTGTGTGTATAACCTAACATATGAGTACAATAGCACATGAAGGCATGGCGTTCATCAGTCAAACACAGCCTCAGATTCTGGTCTAAAAGTGTCTTCAAACACTTATTGGATGGAAAGTGTTGCAGACAACCAGTTTAACATCACAGTGCTCTTAGCAGCTTAGAAAACTTGACTTTTCTTTTCTTTTGGCAGCTTGTGCCTCCTTTTCACTTGCTCATACATTGTGCTGCCTTAAACAGACACCTAGCAAGGTGAACGCTTTTATCAGTCTGACACTGTATTACAAGAAAGTTCAGCTTTATCCGCCATAATAGTTTTGAAACTTTAGTTTAGAAAGAGTGACCAGTGACTGGAGCTGAGTTCAGCTGGCATGTGTAGCGCAGACTAGTGGTTTGGAGGGAAAGTTATTTTTTCAGTTAGATTGTTTAAGAAATTAAAATAGTAAAAAGTATGTTTCAGTTGAGAATTTTAAAACCTCTTGGTATTTGCAGCAGCCTCGTGTAAATTATTCCAGATACGTTGGGTCCAGACCTCTACCACATGGTGATTGAGATGTTTTGAGATGACCCTAATGCTTATCTTTGTCCCATTATGTTAAAAAAAGGTGATCTTTGATAAGCTTACTAAAATAATGCTGTAATCAAAGGGTAAGATGGTCTAACCAAAAATAGATGTTTGGTTTTTAGGAGTCTGGCAGTGCATTCACAAAAATTATTATTTTTTTAATTACTATAATCTGGAGTATTTGAGTGAGAGAGGATTTAAAAAAATAGAACATCCCAAGGTCCCTCCCACTCCCTCTAACCCCACCGCTACAATTGTGCGCGTCACTCCAGTCTCTAATTAGTTTTTCGGCAAGTTTAGTTACCGGACTTTTCTGTTTTTCTTTCTGAAGTTGATATAGCCCTTGGTAGCCAGGGAATGCTAACTTTTTAGCAGATCCATGACCGCGCTCTTCTGGTATGGCGACTGTAAACAGGAAGACACGGACAGTTTTGTGCGATGCTCACGCACGTTGATTGAGTCGACAACATGGAAACTCAAATTTTTTGGCATAAAAAGTCACCAGTCAGTGTGATTTAGTGAGGGTCTATGGGAGGAAGGAGGGTCTTAAGAAGAACAAATGTTGTGGAGCCCTACCCCTGTGTCATAGTTTGGAACTGAATTATAATTTGAAGCATTTATAAGACTTTGACACATAAATAAATAAAAAGACATTTTAAAATTATTTTCAAAAAGACCCAGGTCTTGAGGTGGTTTCTACCGTCTATAAATAGTCACCTTTAGAGGTTTATAACAAGCCTGTGTAAATTGCTAAAATCATCTGCTCAGTGTTTCCTATGAACAATGAAGGAGGATAAAAAAAATCTGAATTCATGTTCCATTTATAAAAAAACAGAGAGTATCTATTAATACATTTTATTTTTGGGTTAAATGCACGTCCATTTTAAAAGACCGACAAAGAGCAGGGCTGGTGAATGGCGGATATCTGTGAGTGTTTTACTGAGTGCAGACAACACACACACACACACACACACACACACACTTGTGTATATACCTCAGCCTCCTGTTGTCCAGGAGTGTACAGCCACAGTCTGCTGGAGGACAGCAGGGACACTGCAGCTCCCCTGCTTAGAGATTGTGGAATGGTCGACCATACACCCCCACCTCCTCCCCTCCTTCCTCTATTACTCTCCTCTCACTCTCTCGTTCTCTCTCTCTCTCTCTCTCTCTCTTCACTGAGACTCCCCCCCTTTCCACCCCCCTCTGTCGCTCCCTTCTCCCCCACCTCCTCTGCTTCCACACCACCCCCCACCCCCCTTAGAGCTTATGTAAACTAGCTGTGGAGCCAGGGCAAGCTGAGGCTATTTTTAGCAGCAGCACTGCAGAGCAGAAACTGGCGAGGGTCACGTGTGCACAGCCAAATCAAAGGGAGTATCCCGGCAATGCGCTGTAAACAAAGGGAAGGTCAGTAGCAGAAGGTGAGACACAAAACGCCTCTGTGTTGGTTTTGTGTGTGTGACCGAGTAGGGTTTTTTTTTTTTTTTTTTTTTGGGTGAGAATGATTGAGCGCCGTCTGCCCATACCTTCCCTGCTTTTAATGCCCGGACATAAAACAAATCATTGGCAGCGTATGAATGCATCCATACGCTTTCCTGCGCACTCTGTCTCCCCCTATCCTGCTCTCTCTCTTTCACTCTCTCTCTCTCCCCCTCTCTTTTTCACTCACACACACACAGCTCAACCATTTCTTCCTGTGCTACAGACAGTGAGGGGGAGCTGAATTGATCAAAGCGGCGTTTGACATGCAAGGAGACATTTTGCTGTCTAATCATGACAGGAGCTCCCAGATCCACACTATCTCCTTGTTGCTGCTGAGCCAGCCTACTTGAGTGAGAAACAACAGGCTCGGAGCAAAGCAACATTTTATCAAAGAGCGCATGACCATGTGTGTTTAGCGTGACTTTAGCATGTTGTATAATATGAGTTTTTTGGGCCCTGAGGACACGCTGAAAGTTGGGCCTCACTGTGAGCCAGAGCGAAGGTCTTCTAGCCTGCAGCTAGTAGTGAGGCCTGAGGGCAATGGTGTCCAGCCACACCCAGGGAAAAGGTCTCCCTCCACCTTATCCACTGGTCAAACAAGCTTCAACTTTCACCTCCTCAGGAATGTGGTCAGAGGGGGACATGAGGCTATTTATAGAAGCCGTCTTATATTTTTGTCAGTGTGGTTTGTTGATGGTTTGAGTTTTAGATTGTTTCATGTTGAACGAGTTAGCTTGAAGCGTGACTGACGTAAACACTTGGCTGCTAGTTAGTTTGTTTACAACCATTTAACCAGTTCACATCTTCTCTGTTTTTATGTGTGATGTTGAATACTTCTGGACAGTCTGCATCTGATTTGTCTTATGACCTAAACAGGTTTTTGTTAACATTTTGTAAGTGCTTCTATGTAAAATTTGTAAATATATACTCTCTAGCCTGTTTTAGTTAGCTTCTTTAACATCTTTTGTTAGGAGAAATAGATTTTACATCCTAGAGGACCGATGAGCTAAAGGCTAATCCGAATGTTTCGCTGTCCTCTTAAAACTGCTCCAATTTTCAAAAATTAACACGCATTGTTATACAGATCTTTACACCTTCCGTCAATTTGTAATTGCACAGTTATTTACAAGGGATTCTGGGTTTTTTTACAAACAGCAGCAGCAAAGTGTAGCACTTCCAATGAATGGAGGGTGGAAGTCCAGCAGACATTTCTTTGCGTTTCTGTCAAAGTAATCATAATGTAAAACTAACAGCAGTGTAAAGACATTTTAAGATGACAGCTGTTTTTGGTCTCATCAGTTCTGAAGGACTCTATTTCTCAGAATAGAGGCTGTTCAGGCTGCTAAGATGATACATTTTTAAGTTTTACACACAAACTGATTTTTAAATGCCCCAAAAACCATTTTATATAAAGGCGACGCAGAACTATAAAGCTCAGAACTGACCAATAAATGTAGTTTACTCAGTGTTTTTATGTTGATGCTGTTGGCTTTATACTCTTCTGGTTTTGTGGAGTTGCAGACAAAACAAGTGATTTGATCATAACAGTTTATTATATAAAACAAAATGCATGCAAATATCTCTAAACACCTTTTGACTAGACATTTAGGTTTAACAGATAGTTAACAGTTTGGTCTCTAAGTTTTATTTCTATAAGTGGAAGATGAAGGCCAGTACTACAGGTTACAGTGATCCGAATATGTAATTTTCATTCCGTTTGACCCGAGCTGAGTCCATTTCACGAGACTCCCATATCCTGCTACAGTTTGGCTCTTGGTTTATGTAGCCGTGTTTGTTTGATTCCTCAAACCCGACAGTGTATTCACCAGGTTAAAACTGCATTCAGAAACATTTTTATTATTAGAGTAAGATCTGCCTTATTTTTAGTTTTGAGCTTGAGACCGTAGCCCTCTAAAATAATCTTTCTATATAAACCTCATTTTGCTTTGCCCTCCTACTGAACACACACACACACACACACACACACACACACACACACACACACACACACACACACACACACACACACACAGAGTGACAGTGACACACATACGGAGCAGAAAGCCGGCCCAGAGCCCGGTTCTGCTTTGTGTTGATGTATGGGGAAAGTCTGGGAATGGAAGGATACGAGAGCAGCCTGGCTTCAGAAGAGACGGAGGGCCGGAGAGACGGAGAGAGGAGTGGTATGGACCGGCTGAGGTTGCCATGGGAACCCAGCTGCTAAAACCAGGCAGGGTCAGTGAGGAAGAGAAGCTGTGTAGAGCAGGAACGCAGGGATGCCCCCCGGAGGCCTAAGTGTGAAGTACACAAACAGCACAAAGCAGAACTCCTCCAGTTCCAGCTGAGTTTCAGGCAGACGAACGACACGTTAGATGTCCTGAAAAACAGGAACTGAACATTGAAATTAATTTGACGCACAGTAAGAACCCTCTGTGCTCATGTAGCGTTGTTTGATTCCTGCTACAGGCTGGTTCAGATTTAAACATTCTGCTTTGATGCTGTAGACTTTCTATTCTGGTCTCTTATTGACCTTTGATTAGTAAAAAAAAACTTAATTTTGACCGGTTGACTTCCAAGCTGAAAAACTAATCTGACGTAAAAGGCTGCTGTTGTTTACAGTCAGGAGATCTGAAACCTGTTCGATACTGTTGATTAGACTATTTTTACTTAGTTTTCTATTTTTGGCTGCTGACTGCTCGTGTGTCGATGCTGGGCTTCAGTATTAATTAGAGAATCTCATCAGTCAATTTTCACAGTGAGAACTGTATATGGAAGCTCCACATGGGACCCAGTTCAGGCTCACGGGCTGTTTGCTCTGCAGCTCCGATTGGGGGACTGATTCTGTTTTAAACACAGGTAATCTAATGGGTCCGCGCAGACACTGAGCAGAGACAAAAGAACATTACAACGTATTCCACATTTTTATATACAACACCTTTCCAAACCGTGATCTGATGCAGCGCTGAAAGGCGAAATCGACCGCTCTGAGATAAAGCAGGCGCTCTTGTTTACACAAGATTTGGTTTGACTTTCAGGAGTGTCTCCGTTCTTGCTCCTATATTTAGGAAGTACCCACTGAGCTGCTGATGGATTCGCCTAGTTTCAGATCTGTCTCCCAAACTGCTCAGTGTTCCTGTTTGGATGGATGAGCTGAACTCCGGGCTCAGATCTTTCCACCAGGTGACCAGGATCCTGCACAGCTCCACCTTCACATTGTCCCCCCCCCCCCCCCCCCCCCCCCC
>SSNR01000023.1:1751589-1777259 GCA_006937965.1 Callopanchax toddi
CCCCCCCCCCCCCCCACATGCCTCGTGGATGTAGCAGCTCAGAACATCTGAGTCTGTCTTCGGCAGTAAGCTGAGGTGTGCTGCTGCTTTTACTGGATCCTGAGCGTCTCTTTGAGCAGAATACGGGCGAAATTTAAAAGAGGATTCAGTTTATACTGAAGGGTGCTTTTGGAATGGTTCAATTAATGAACAAATTGGAACAACAATAATAATAATTTATGCTTTATTTATTTATTGAAACAATTTAAAATAAATAATAATATATATTTAAAATATTTTATTTACGCAGCCTCTTCTGTTATAGATGAACTTAATCATTAAGCATTTAATTCTCAAACATTTCACATCCCAACTTATAAACGGATGCAGCAAAAATAAGTCGGATTATTTTTGAGCGTGTAAATGTGCAGTAAAACATGTTTTTATTGACTTATTACTTTTAGCTATAAACGATTTCTGCTTTTGTCCCTAGTGGATATAATTAGTCTCATTGTGTGTAGCTTACAGCTTCATAGAGCAGGACTTTAACTTGGTAAAGCATATTTTATTCCCTATATCTTATTGAAGGACAGAACATAAGTGAAGAAGAAATACTGAACAAAAAAAAAATTCAAAGAAATATGGGGAAGTTTGAGTCAAGAGTTAAAACTTAATGTTATTATTAACTTAATATTAATAACACATTCACATGCATATTAATCACCCATAATGTAAATAGTGAAAATATTCACTCATGTAAAAATGACATGTAAATACAGGCTCCACTGTTTATGATGGTCTATGTTTAATGATGTGTGTTTACACATTTCTGTTAACTATATTTTCAGTTCTCACCTATGTTTGGTAATTACGGTACATGTTGCTTTGGGATAGATTGGCAATAAGTACAGAAGTGAGACTGGAGCAACAAACTTAAACTAACTGGATTCTGCTGAAACTATTTTAGCATTATTGTTAGCATTAAGAGGTTAAAAATAGCAGGAAAATAGTTTTGTTTTTTTTTGAAACAGGAAATGAAGTTGCAGCTGGAAACATTTAATTTAAACCTTCATGCTTTGAAATAGTGCTGCTGAGTTTTAAAGCGCTGTCACCAGTCAGCTGGAGAGTAAAGTGAAAGTCCATTATGCCGGCCCGAGCGGCTCAAAATATGGAAACTATTGATCCGATCCTCCGTGCTGCTAATTAAAGATGGTCTGCTATTTGTAAAAAGTCAACCCAATTATCAATTGAGCACATGAGGCTGGGTGCTGGTGGTTGGTGGGAAGGCTTCCTGCCTGTTGGGAGGGAGCCTCTATTCTGTTACTTCAACTTTTTTTTTAAGGTGGCTTTTCTTTTCTTTGCAAATGTGCTGTTTAAATAAGGTGGATTTGTTGCTGTTTCTGTCCTCCATCTACACACTTCAACTATTTCTTTACTTTTAAGAAGTCTTTTGGTCAGTTGTTAGTTTTTTCTTTTATAAATTAAACAACTAGTGACACAAAACATATCGGTTTGCAGCTTTTAGAGAAAGACTCCACTGAGCTGTTAGTGCACTCCACTACTCCCACCACCTTCCCTCTGCCCCCTTTTCTGCTCAAAGGGCAGCAACATGTGACCTGCACCACGTGGGGGCTGAGGCCCGAGGCCCCCCTGCATCAACTGTCCCTCTACGTTTTGGTGTGTGTGTGTAGTCGTGCTTTGCTTGTGTTTTATGGAAAGATGAGGCAAACAGAACAGAAAGACCAGGCCAAGTCAAGTGATACTGTCCATAACAAAGCCTATACATAGCAACACAGACAGGCCCGCAGGACCAGTACAGTGTGTTTAAGCTAAATACAGAACCGGCCCGACTCGGAGGAGGACGGACGGCTGCGATACACATTCAGCCTAAAAATCAGCTTTTAAAGCTGTGACTTCATCAGACGCGATGAGATAAATAAGAAGATACGGCTCATTTAATGTGCGTAAAACCCAAAACGACGACTAACGAATAACTAAAGTGTACTTTGCCGTGTGTGTGCTGTACACATCCTCAAAACAAAGTGGAAAACCGGTGGCCCGTTCTCCCTCAAACCACAGGTTCGACAAAGTGACCACATCACACACACACATCTCAGATGCCAGCAGTGAACTGTTCAGGGAGGAGACTCGAGAAAACGGCTCAAACTGCACATTTCCTTTAACCCAGCTCATCTATTTGTAGCTTCCAACCACAACAGTTGCATTCACTAAAGATTCCACCCAAACCCATAAATAAGACATTATCTGGGCCGCCAATCGGTAATCGTCGCTCTCTCTGTTTGTCATGTTTCCCCTGGATTCAGGACATTTATTTTTTCTTGTCTTTTGTGGAGATTCTATTTGGATATCCAGTGTTCTAGCAATAGTACTTCAGTCACATGGCAGTCACAAAGCACTCAGTAATTATAACCTATTTATGTTTCTGCAAGGATGTCAGACTAAAAATACCCAAAATGCTTTGGTTTGGTGATTGAGCTTAACTTTGTGAGTAGATATGTGTTTCTGTCAGAACAATGTCTGTAAACTGGCTCTTTTAGAGTTAATTTCAATGTAAGAATAATTATAGATAAAGAAACGGATGCCTTTATTATTTGATGAACAAACATCGTATTGACTTCACGTCTCACAGTGAGTCGTATGGAGTCGGTATTTTAAGCTTTATTAGGTTTCTTCTCAGCTGAGAGCTTGTTTATTCGTTTTTTTATCCTGATTTTCCACGTTTTCTCTCAGTTTGAGGGCCAACACTTGTGGTTACTTAGTTCTACACAAAAAATGAGAAGCTGATTTATCGTCTTATGTAATTAATCAGAATATTTATTTATTACTGTGACATTGGTGTGTATTTTTGTACTGTTTTCCCTCTAATCTGACATTTTACTACTGAGAACTTAACAGATTAATGAATGAAAATCTGTTTTCTACCCAGATCTGCATTGTTTACAATTTTTCATCTTTTTTTTCTATTTTCTGCCTGTTTTAGCAACTGTCTATAAACATTATTGCTTTCAGTAGTCAGCAGAAATACTTATCTGTCTTCAAGATGCTGACAGAGCAGCAGTTCCCACCCTAGGTGTTAGGAAGTGAGATGAAGAATTCATATTATCAGTAAGAAGAAAGAAAGAAAGAAAGAAAGAAAGAAAGGCTAAAGTGTCAAAATAATCGTAAAGATTTTTAAATATACTTTTTTTTTAACCAAAATGCTACATGTTTGCACCCTTACAGCTCCAAAGTGACTCAAATTAGACTTATTGAACAAAAAAACACATCGTATTGAAACGTCTCCTTGTTTTGAAAAGCCAACAGGAGGAGAGTGAAGGTGTGTCTGGTTAGCATGCTGCGTGGTTATATTCTGTGTTTTAAAAGTCCACTTCATTTTGCAATCTGCCCCAAAATAACAACAGTCCAAAGGTTGAGTTGTAAGTTAAAGACGGAAAAGAATTGTGGGAAATGTAGGCACTGGATTAAGCCAGGTGACTCCAGTACGTAATGTTTAATCTTTATTAATAGAATGCTCTTGTTAGATATGTCTGTGCTAATGTGATAGAAGTGTTTTTAAATCATGATCTAATGTTTGTTTACCTTAGTGTTGCAAAGTTGAAAGAAAAGAGAAATTGCAGTTTTTGAAACAGGATGATCTTAATTTTTTTCTAGTTTTGATGTAAAGTTTAAGCTTCTCCATGGAAACCAATGAAATGAGTCCTGTTTTTCTTAAAATGACACCTGGTGGAAGTGTAGATCGCATGAAATTAGTGTGAGAAAGTTGTGTTCTCTTTCAAGAAATAGCCTTACTTCTTCTTTTGTGTGGACTGTGTGCGACAGAAATAGTCGACGTGATGAAAACCTTGTTGTCAGAGCACATGAGCAGCGTCGCTGTTATCTAATGGTTTATAATGCAGCATTCATTTTTGGTTATTTAATCCTTGTTGGGCGTGTTGGTGTGCTGCTTTTTTAGGCCTGAAGTGAGAATGAAGTGACAGTCGTCCTCAAACAGAAACTTACAAAAGGCCTTGAACAATGCTCGTATGTTGGTTGAGTTTCCTGTATGCTGCAGCCGCGTCGTCTGTCTGGTGACATCCTGAAACTGCAGATGGTTTGGTTAGAAAATCAAAGATAGTGAGAGGATGACCCCGTTCGGTCCACATCTGGGTCATTCTTACAAAAGTAACTCGCCAACTTCAGCTGAATGCAGTCAAGTCCTCTCTTCAAGATGAGATTGGCTGCATCTGAATTCTTATCTGGGTCATTTAGACTTTATTTGTGGTTATAAATAAAACTTTGGTGCCTTTTTTGGTTAATAATTATTATGAAAAGACTAAAATGCTTTTTTAAGTGTTTAATATTCAGGGTGACCTATTCAAATTTTAGATGACAAGAAGTTAAAACAAAGAGTCTTTGGGATTTCTCTTTATTTGGATGCTGAACCAACTGGAACTGTTGGTTTTTATTGTTTGAAACTGATATTAATAAATGCTTTAATGAGATATTTGGGAGTATTTATGACTTTTGAAGAAAAACATATCGTATTCTTGGATTTTAGGGATCATTTTTGCTTTAATGTATTTTTGATGTTGCTCTTTAACCTGTTCCCTTTATAATAAAGCAGCTTTAATAGAGTTTAAACTTGACTGGCAGACGTAGTAAACGCTCGAATGGATCGTTGTGTGCCGACCTCAAATATTTGTAATTGTGTCGTCTCTACAGTAGCTGTTTGATTGGTTTTTATTTATATTCATGTCTAAATGTAACATGGCCTTGGAACACCTTGTTGAGGTCTGTTTTTTTATTTCTTGGAGAGAGCCAGATTGTCCGGAGGCCCGTGTGACTGCGTGTCCCGGGCCTCGGTGTCCCGCTCGCCCATCGTGCTGCAGAGAGGCCCAGCTGCTGCAGCTGCTGCTGCTGCTGCACATGCTCTCTCTGTTGTGAACAGACAGCAACAGCAAGCTGTCTAACCTCCACAATAACTACCTTATGCAATCACTCTGGCTAGAGACAGACCAAAATAGCCCAGACTGAGCGCGCCTGCCCTCTTGTGGCGTGAAGCTGCCTTAACTCAGGCCTCTACAGGAAGTCAGACATGGCGGCTGCTTCTAGAATCAGACTGCTGCTTTTAGCTGCATTGAGGAAGAGTATCAGATGAGTTAAAATGACTTCATTCCTTTTTCTTTTTTAGTTGGTTTAACGTGAATGTGACATTTTTATTTTGTATTATTCCTTATTAATCACTAATAATTGACACAAATGTTATTTTCATGGTTTTCCTGTAGAGTAACTTAATTTTTGTCCATCTTCCTGTTGAATTTTTACTCAAATTAATCCTTTTTTCCCCCATTTTTGTTGCAGTTTCCTGGACAGAATCGACTCTGTAAGACAGAGTGACTACACACCAACAGATCAGGTCAGTTTTAGTCTGCTCTAATAAAACCTCAGAAAGTGTATTTATGTTGTTAACTGAGCATCTTTTCATGTCTGTGCTGCCCAGGACCTGCTACGCTGCCGAGTGTTAACTTCAGGGATTTTTGAGACGAGGTTCCAAGTAGATAAAGTGAACTTTCAGTAAGTTTCTGCTCAAATTTCACCAGAACATGAGCACAAATATTACACAATCTCTGCTTTTTTTGGAGGGATGTAGTAGTAAAGGCATTAAAATCTGGAGTTTTTTCTTTAGAAATAAAGCCTAGCTCTTCCTCCAGCTCCTAGAGTTATTTTTATAAACAAAATATTCACGTCTAACATAAGAAGGTATTGTTCTGTTCTGTGTTACGTAGCAATTTTTACAAAATCTTGTCACCAAGTTCTAAAAAGAAACCTCTTAAGGCATTTCCCAAAATTTTCTCTTTCCTTTCTTGACTCTGTCCCATTTTTTTCATCCCTGTTAAGGAATAGTCACAGATCGGAATGCCCTCATGGGCGCCACTGCTATATTTACTTTGTCCTCATGTTAGAAGTCTGAAATGTCATAAGTTTGTTCCCTCTGATGAAAAACGCCCGCCCTGCTCAGCGGCCGGAAGCTGAGGTGGAACAGCTCGTCATCTCAGTGACTCAAACGTAAAACGACTGCGGTGATTTCTGAGCCAGATGATGGTTATTTACTGTTGGTTGCTGTTATGGTTCTAATAGCAGCTGATAAAGTGAACTCTTTGTTGCCGTCTGATGACGCAGGTGGATAAAACGCTTTAATTTTATCATCTCTTTCTGCGATCCAGACCTGAGCGCAGATATCAGACCATTCTGGGATGACTTTAGATCAAATAAATCATCACAGGAGTAATAGTTTAATGTTTTAAAGCTGGTTAGTACAAGAAACCTCCCCATGCCCTTGCTTTCTGATCACTAGAGGGCAGCAGTGTCTCAGTCTGACCCTGTATTTCCTCTCCTGCAGCATGTTTGATGTTGGGGGCCAGAGAGATGAAAGGAGAAAATGGATCCAGTGCTTTAACGGTGAGACTTTCATTCTGTTACACACACACACACATCTCGTCCCAACTCAGACTCCGTCCTGACTCAACCTCTGCTGTCCTTCCAGACGTCACTGCTATTATCTTTGTGGTGGCTAGCAGCAGCTACAACATGGTAATAAGGGAAGACAACAACACCAACAGGCTACGGGAAGCCCTGGACCTTTTCCGCAGTATTTGGAACAACAGGTGAGTCAGAACTCGGGTCCAGGGAGGCTCAACGATGTCATTACTGTCTCACGCTGTTTATTACCATCCTACAGATCCGCTAATTGTTTATGTAAAGAGTTTAAAGTGCATCTTATTGAGCTATAAATAGTTCCCTTTAAGTTTTTTTTGTTAAAGTAACATTTTCAGCATTTTTTGTTAAAAATGCCACATAAAACCAAATAAAATAAAAAAAAATTTTGTCTTCGCTGATGATTGTTGTCTGTGTTTCAGGTGGTTACGCACTATATCAGTCATATTATTCCTGAACAAGCAGGACATGCTGGCTGAGAAAGTATTAGCTGGAAAATCCAAAATTGAAGACTACTTTCCTGAATATGCTCGCTACACCATACCAAATGAAGGTTAGCGCCTCCCCGACTTCACCTGACACTTTTCCACCTCGTTGTCTCGGTTTGTGTTAAACTCTGTGCTCCTTTCAGCAACTCCTGAACCAGGTGAAGACCCAAGAGTGACGCGAGCCAAGTTCTTCATCCGAGACGAGTTTCTTGTAAGTCTAGACTCTCTGACGTCGTTCACAAGCTAAAATAAAACCCTCTCTTATCTAACTCTGTATTTAGTAGTTTTTTTTTTTAAATGAAATGTAGGTTTTGTTGCTCTGAATTTCATTTAAAGCTGCTCATGAGGTCTGCACACAAGCAGCAGGGTTTATTTTTAGCAGCCAGTATTGTTACAGCTCAGCCTGTGATTACTGGGATTATTACATATAGTTGCATTATTTTGACAGAAATAACTTTTCATAGAATTTGCTCTGAATAGTTATGTGGTTGTTTTCCTCACATTGACACAGTTGCCATGGCTACAGCTATTTTTGAGACCCAAATAGCTTCATTATCTATATATTCCTTTAATTTTTAAAAAAAAATCTTAGTTAGAATATTAAGATTTTATTTTGTAAGAAAGAAAAGGATGTTTTTTTTTTTTTTTTGGTGCGTCTAAAGCAGGTCCTAATATATTCCTTTTCTATTGGAATAATGGCTGTGCTGCTTAACAATGACTAACACTAATCTAATTTCGTCCGGGGCGAGCCTGAAATGGTTGTTTGGCTGAAGCCTGACACAGGTTGCTCATGTTTGTGGAGTCAGGCAGACGCTGCTCTAAAATCAGAAATCTTGTAATAAAAAGCGTCAGTTTGGTAACATACAAACTTTTTTTCTGAGTAAAGGTTGTAAAGATTAGATTAGATTTTTAGGGTTTGTGATAGACATGAAGATTTGTGTAGTTTGAAGCTTTTAGACGACTCGGTTGCGTGAACAGGAAGTTGTTTAATTATTATGTTTGAGCTTTTATTTTGAAACCATTAGCTCAACTCTTTGTCCTCCGTTTGTCCCCCTCAGCGGATCAGCACTGCGAGCGGCGACGGCAGACATTACTGCTACCCCCACTTCACCTGCGCCGTGGACACGGAGAACATCCGGCGGGTGTTCAACGACTGCCGGGACATCATCCAGAGAATGCACCTGCGGCAGTACGAACTCTTGTGATGGACGGGAGACCGTCTCTGTCAGCCTTCTGTGTTTTATCTCCGCCATTCTGCATCCTCAATGAACCTTTACTCCTCCTCCTCCTCCTCCACCCATTACTCCTAACCCCACAGTCGATAAAGACCCTCAGACCACCCCTCCTGCCGAGGAATATGAAGTACTACTGAAGTGTGTCAAATCCTCTTCATCTTTTTAACTTTTTCTACTTCTTTCTTTCTTGATTTGTCCCCGTTGATCCGATGTAAAAGGAATTCTGGGGAACGAAGTTGTTGCGTGCTGCTTCTTCTATTTTTCTTTCCTTTTTGAATGCCTTCATTTTTGTCATTCCACTAAGCCTTGAGCTACTTCCTAATTTAATTTTTGTTGTTTTTGCCCCTTTTTTTTTTTTTTTTTTTTGGTGTGTGTGTGTGTGTTTTGGGACCTGGACTGGTGGGTGTGTGGAAACAGAAAACACACCTTCAGGACCTCGGAGTCGAGGCAGAGTGTGTATTACAAACAGAAGGAGGAATGGCTCGAGAGCGAGCGTACATGCATGTATCCGTTTGTGTGTCACCTGGCGGTTAATGCCACCACTATGACTTTGACCGCTTTTTTCTTTTAGTTTTTTTTTTTTGGGCCACATCACCTCCTCCGACCTGCTTCTTCTCTCCGTGCCGAGGACAAGAGGACGGAGAGGAGCCGTGTGCATAATTTGCGTCACGCTGCCCTTTTCTAACGTTATTTTTCTTCTTCTTCTTGTTATTATTTTTCCCGGAGGAAGCATACACACAATGTAGCATCACAATATTTATTACCCTGTCACGACGTTAGCTTGCTGAGCTGCAGGGTGGACCCAGCAGCCGAGAGACGCGTGGAGCGAGAGACGAAAGAGGGGAGGAAATACTGGCGACGCGATGACGACCGAGCTCTCTGCACCTTAGCCCTGCTGCCTCCACGGACTCGGACCGGCGTCCTTTTCCCACACGGACCACCCTTTTAGCTTAGCGATGATGATGAGGAGGGTGGGAGGGGAGGGTGGGGCGGGAGAGAAAAATGTATTCTTTAATTTTAAATATTTTTTTTTCGTTGTCGTTTTTGTTAACTTGTACACTGTGCAAGGTTGAATTATCCTGTACAGACTGTAAAATGTAATATTATTTTGTACAACTTAATTGAAAGAAAAACAAATCTACTTGTAGATCTTTGTGCCTTGATTATGGCTGTACCTGTAAATGAGCTCAGATGTAAGTATGTTTTCGACTGCGCTGTACAGCTTGATGTCAAACTCTATCGGCAGCAAAAGACTGCGGGTAGGGGACTTTCTCTGTAGAGTTTAGTTTTTTCTGGTTTATAAAAATAAAGGAAATGCTGTTTAGTAAAAAAAAAAAACAAAAAAAAAAAATAGGGAAAAAAAAAATCCTAAAAACCTGTATACATTATGCAAATTAACCACTTACCTGCAGTGAAGACCAGATGTTGCAGCGCCATGCCTTTTTTTTTGTTTGTTTTTTTTTGGTTGTCTTGCTGTTTATTTTGTTTTTTCTTCTTATATATATATTTTTTTTTTGAATTTCACAGCTTTAAACAAACATTGGAAATCCATTGAAAGTGTCCAAATTGCAACCTGGTGTTGTTTTGAATAGGAACCAACTTTTTTTTTTTTTCTTTTTCGAGATGAAGCGTGTCTGAAACTTGTACTGATGTGTGTGCCTGTGCGCATGTGTACATACGACAAACATAAGACTCACAGACGCATTGTGTGTGTGTGCGTGTGCGAAAGCGAGGGTGAGCGAGTGTTGTGTGTAAAATTTTATAAATGTATGTACATGTAAATTTATAGGTCTATATAAATATATATGTACAATTATACATGTTTAATTATGTGTGTGCCTAGGTGTACATACCTATGTATGTATACGGTAAATATGTATACATACACACATAGGAAAGCATGTTTAGGATGGAGATGAATAAATGAGAGCGTGCAATATTAGTAATTTTTGGTCCTTTGGAGCCATACCTAATGGCACAGGCACTATGAATGTGTGAGCAGCACCTAACAAGACGAGCTCTTTTCCTTGTACAAACAGCATCAGCCTTTTCTTCTGCTACAGTACACGTCTATCCCCGAAAGAGAGTGAACTGACTGGAGGTGCAAAAGCCTTGTTTGGCCTGGGAGGATGATTAAATGACGTTTTTATTTTCTTTAAATAAAGAGGCACATTAGAGGACTTTGCTTTATTTCCATCTTGGTGTCCAGTTGTGTCCATGTTTTTCTTTTTTAATTTATTTTCATTTTTTAGCACAGCTATTCCGATTGATTTCACAGAAAACCTTTTTTTTTCCCACAATTTAGAGAAAACGTGAAGAATGAGATGATTGTTCTGCTTAGGTGTCCGTTGCCAAACCGTCCCGACTTCCTGGGGCGCTTCAGTCGAACCGTTATTTATGTGTTTCTGTTCTGTAACAGCTTTGAGGTTCATTTTTCTGCCATTAAAAAGCCAAAAATTTGTGGAACCGTTATCTAAACTAAAACTTTATAAAGACTTGCACAAAAGGAAAGACTAGTTCTTGGAGAAATTGGTATTTTAGAAGATTTTAACAGCACATTTTGTCTTGTTTAAAAAACTAAATGCGGTAAAACTTTTATTTTCAGGTCTTTTTCACAGCAGCAAAACCAACAAAAAAAAACGCAGATTTTCTTTACATTGGTGTTTTCTTGCTGCGATCAGCTAAATTGTCCCGTCACATTTTGGCCTTTATTTTTTAGATTTTAAAACACGTTGGCGTCTGAACAATCACCATTTCTCTCTGTGGCCCTTTAAATACTCCATGCTGCCTCTAAACAGGCAGAGCTGTGCGTTTGTACAAAATGTACAACTGTGGTTAATTTAATGTTGGTTTAAAGCTAATATGCAGTTTTTCTCATAATTTATGATTTGTAAAACCTACTGTAGGTTTTACAGTATGAAGGTGGGACACAACTTAGGAGCAAAGCGACTTGTAGAACCTTTAAAATGATCTGGGACAGAAGATGAAAACAAGAACATTGCTTAAAAAGTTTAAAGCAACTGAAAACATCCAGCTGGATCTCCATCCTTAAGGCTTAATTTGAAGTCACCAAACTGTGTAAACTGGTCCAGGGAGCTGAAATGTCTTTGCAGGAACTCTAAATGGATATGTTGTTTGGCTCCACCTGCTGGTAGCATCCTGACAATGTCCTCCTTATTAGATATCAGATGTTGTCCTAGTATCCCCTCCCAGGACATCACTGAGCCCCTGGACAGTCTGAGATCAACCTGGTGGATCTGGACTTAAACATGATGTCCTGTAGTTCTACTGGATTCAGGTCAGGCCAGTCAATGGTATCAGTTCCTTCACCGCCCAGGAGCTGTCTGCATACTCTGACCATATGAAGCCATTATCATCCACCAGGAGGAACCCAGCCAGGACCTTTTTCACCAGTGAAGGTCTAACAGTGTCATTATTGATGCTGTACAGGTCTGTGTGTCCCTCTATGGATCAGTCTCCCCAGACCAACGCTAATCCACCACCAAACCCGTCATGCTGAATAATGTTGCAGCATAACATTCGCCACTCGATACAAACCAGCTCTCATCTGTGAGAAGCACAGGGCACCAGTGGATCTGCCAACTGGGTTCAGCTCTCCAGGAATCTCCTCCATGTTCTGGAGACTGCTGGGAGTCCAGGAATCCCCTCATGTACCGGTAGTGACACTGACCCTAGTCAAATGCAAAACTACTGAAAATCAGTCAAGAAAAGATGAGGAGGGAAAGTTGTCTGTAGCCTCCACCTGCAAAACATTCCTGTTTCAGGGATTATCTCATTTTTTATTTCATTCAAACTAAAACAGCTGATTAACCTCCTCTGCTACTAAACTGATCAGGTCAATATGCCAGACCTGATACCAGACTGATTAAAAGGTGTATTCCCTACATTTTTATTTCTAATATGATATCCAAACAGTGGTATTTATTTTTGGTAAATATGTTTTTTAAAATCTATTTCAAAAGTTCTGCAAAAAATTTTTCCTAAACTTAGACGTTTCTTTGTTACTCCTGAGTTTTAGTAAAAAATATTAACAGGCAGCAGAAAGAGCAAAAATTCATAAAGGTATGATGTCATTGGTGGAAAGTTCATATAAACTATCTGCAGATTAGTTTTAAAGAAGAAGCTTCCAGAAACTTAACCTGATGTCTGAAGAAGTTCATGTGCGTCTTCTTTTATTTCTCCATCTTGTATTTAATCCACGTTTTTCTGACTCCCGTCTCATTTATCCACCAAAAAACTCTTTATTATTTACATCTCATCAGAAATGACTCAACAATTTGGCACAAAGTCAGATCATAAATACTGTCTGATATCATAAAAACAACGAGAAGCGGTGAAGGTTGAACCGACAACAGGAGAGAAATAAAAAGTGCTCAGAGATGATCTGTGTGTTTACAGGTAACATCAGAGGGAGACAAGAAGCACCTCGAACTCACCACCACAAATCAGATCACAACGTATTTACATGTTCAGTCGGTCCACGCCAGCAGATTAGAATCATTAAGACTTCCTGCTGCATTTACCAACAATCTGAATCTAAAACCGTGTTAAAACAGATGATGTCATCACCATCAGGCTCCCGTCTTCATCAATGCCAGCACTGATAATCTAAAGACATTTAAAACACGTAATCACGTCCTTCGCAGCGCCGCAACCACTCAGGGGACGGGAAATCCTTTACCAGCTCCAGAAAACAAGGTGTACGCTGGGTAATGTAGTTCACAGAGACTTGTGCTTCCCCAGCAGGCAGAGGCTGAGCTGCATCAAGCCCTTCATCCACAGACAGTGCGCCAGGAGGAGCAGCAGCAGGCAGGCTCCGGCCGAGCAGTAAACCCCGATCACTGTGCTCTCCTCCGGCATGAAGCACTTGGACAGGGTGTAGCTGCTGGGGGACACCGACGCCTAGGGAGACGGGGGAGATGGGGAGGATTACAGACCAGCCTGCCCCCAGCTGAGGTGCCTATAACTACCACCAGGGGGCCTCGAGTGATTAAATCTGTCTCCTAAAGATAAACATGTGATTCCTGTGTGGTGTGTTCCCGCTCACCAGGATGAAGCTGGGGTTATTCCTGTTCCTCCAGCTGAACGACGGCACGCTGATTTCTGGGTACTTGTTGTCATGGAGAACCTCACATCCGCTGTGGGTGTGTCCGCTCAGGATGAGACGGGGCTTAAACCACTGCAGCAGCTGAGGAGAGAGAACGGCTTCAGAGTCCCTTACATCACAGCTTCATCGCCTTTCTCACGTTCCCGTACGACTCCGTTTCTGCTCTATTTAACAGGATAGAGGAGTCGCACGGGCACTGACAGGAGACGGGGGAGAAAAAGGGGAGGGGGGGTGATGAGACTGCAGAAGACTCACCCGCTGAGAGGCCTCCTTGGACAGCACGTCGTACTTCTCTCTGAACAGCAGGTGTCGCTCTTCAGGCGGCGCAGCATCCTGTCCTGTGCAGCTGGCGTCGCTCACTCTGTACAGAGGGTAATGCTGGAGAACAGAACAGATGTTTTTACATCTGGATTCTACATGTTTGATCAGAAACATGCTAAAAGCTCAGAGGAACGTCTGAAACCTGGAACAGAACTTTTAAAACATGCTCATTATTAAAATAATATCAGGTACATTTGAGGATGTGGGCTGGTGTAAATGAAAAAAGTACAGATCTGTTGTAGGAAAACGTAAAAAATGAACAAGGCTTAATCAGCCTTGTGACAGGTTATTTGACAATAATTTCCTCGTAAAGCTTTTATTTTGATAATATGATCCGACATAAAAATCTAATTTTACCTTATTAAAAAAACAAGGGCACAAAGGGGGATTTAAAAAATATATTTTAAACAATAAAACTTCTTTTTAACTGGCAGGTCAAACACTAGAATAAATCCGTCTCTATTTCTAATTGAAGCATGAACTCAAAAATAAAACTACCAAAGTAAAAAAAATTCTATAATATAGGTGGATGTTTAAATAAAAAATGTAAACATTAATACTTTAATATTGTTTTTTTTAACATCATTATTTAACTTATATAATGATTAAAGCTTCATTTCCCCCCCAACTAATTTTAAAAATTATTTTTTCTTGAAGAATTAAGCTAATAAATGTAATGAATGTTAATCTTTTTAAAACAAAACAAATAAATAATAGAATAATTGTCTTATTTTTCACCTGGACTTGTTTCTGTTGCTTTAAAAACAGCCCCATTAACAATAAATAAGAAGAGCTTTAACTCACCTGATTAATGAGCAAAGAAATTATTAGATTTTTTTTTTTCATGTCAGTAAAGGAACAACATCCAATAAGTAGAAATATGATTTTTAAACATATTCTCTATTGTTTTTAGTTCTTTGTTGAAACTTTACACATTTAACAGAAATCATTTGCATGTTATGAATTAATATTTATACCAAATTTTAACACCAAATCAACGTTTACATTCATTTAATGAGTATAACCCTGATCCACTGAGTCAGACGTGATTTCTATAAGTAAATGAACAAACACGTGACAAAACAAAAAGGCAAGAAAGAGCAGGTGTGAGCTTAAAAAGCCAAAGAGTGCCACAAAACAAAAGAAATGCCACCAAATGGCAGAAAGTCATCTACGGCAAAATTTAGATCCACAGACTGAAGCACAGGTGGAAAGAAAGAGCCAAACAGACGAAGGAGGCTAAAGGAAGTCACAACAGAGGAAGAATCTTTAGCTTTCCTCTAGTTTTATATGACATTAAGTCACTGCTTCTATAATAAAGAGAGCGGCCAGGTGCTGCTAATCAGAGCCACTTAATTACCTGATTATCAGCAGGTGTGAGAACTAAAGATGTCTTTAACAGAGAAACCACCCTTAGAGGACTCTGGCTTTCAAAGCGTTTACAGATCATTTACTGAGAGAAAAACAAAAGTGGTTTCTAATCTCTAGAAGCGTGGACACCCCGGAGCTACGTCTCTACAGGCCTCAGTCAGCAGGTTAAAGGTCATGACAGGACTGGACTGGAGGTAACAGACCCAGGAGGCATCTCTCTCCCCAGAGTCCAGCTCCTCCTGGAGGATCTGAAGAGTCTCCAGAAGATCAGAGGATACAGAATCCTGTCTGCCTGTTTTCATCATGACAGAACAGAGTGATGTCCTCAACCCGCTGGTCCCCCTCTCAGTCCATCACACAGAAACTCTGGAGCTCTTCTGCTTGACAGACTCTCAGATCTCAGAGAGTTGAAAAAAATGTGAACAAACCATGAGCCTTCTGGAACGGAGTTCTTTAGACTGATGAGACCAAAGTGGAAATAACTGACCATAAAGCACAAAGCCCTGTTTGTGAAAAATTAACCAGAGAAATCCAGAACCTCCAGCTACTGATTACAAAGAGGATTTGGTGTCCTGTGACCCGAAACAGCTGGGAACGCATTCCTAGAGAAAACAATAAACTCCACACTGCTTCTCAAAATGATAACTGATGCTCAAATTAGAGAAAGTCCTGTTTGTCAGCAGAAGGCACGAGAAAAGAAACCAGGACAAAACGGCGTCCTGTCCTACAACCGACCGCCACGGTAGCAGAACTCTTAGTGAACAGCTGATTTCAAAAGAAGCGGCGAGCTGATGAAGTCAGGAACCATCCACTCTACCTGTAACATGATGGGGGCCGTGGGGGGGTAGGACCGTGACCCTTCACAGTTGTCCGTCCCTTCGCTGGTGGACTGAGAGTTCTACATGACGGGACACAAAAATTCATCAGATGCAACGCTTTTATTTCATATCTCCAACTGTTTTCTCAGATGTTTACCATTTACTGTGGAAAAAAACAACACCACCTAATCGATCTACCGCCACTAACTGATTTATCCTTTCTGTTCACAGAGCCTGGCAGCGAAGGGTGCAGGAATCAGTACCTGTAGGGAACAGTTGAGGTCTCTGGAGAGTTTGATCAGCTCCTTTTCCACCGACTGGCAGATGGGACAGCCGTCACCGTGCAGGGCGACGCTGTTCACCAGCAGGAAGCTGCACAGACGAGAGAATCGGCGTGACTCAGCTGCAGGGAGGCAACGGATTCATCACGACGCAACGGTTTTATTCTGAAGGTTTTCGGAGAAACGGTTGGTGTCACGTGGATCTAGTTTTTCTTATGTCTAGATTCATTTCAGAGTCTTAAGCATCAGGACAAATTTTTTTAGGCTGGTTGAAGGTTAAAGGGCAATTAGAAAATAACTGAACAAATAACCATTAAGTCTTGATACTGAATGTTTTTACATCTTGTCTGAAAATAGAAACTGGGCGTGTCGTTGTGACCTATTAGCACACAGCTGAGACCTGTGGGAGACTTTCTAGTTTTATAGTGCGTCTCTAATGGGATAAAAAAACCACCTCCCAGCCCTCTGAGTCACATGTTTGTCCTGCAGCGCTTCGTGCATGTTGCATCCTCCTGTCACTCACTTGACTCCCTTCGTGGTGACGATCCTGGTGGAGGAGGCGTTGAAGACCTTTTCGAAGCGCTGCAGCTTGAACCAGTCCATCCTGCGGGGAGACACACAAAGCGACAGTCACACGAAAACCTGCTGCTCAGTCTGTCACGTCTGTCCGCCGCGCCGCGTTACGCAACACCTCGCTTCCTGCTGGATCGAATCAAAGCGCGTTGAGATCCGCCGCGTGTCGACTCAACATCACCCCACATCCCTGAAACGCAGCATCTAGAAACGTGACTAAAACGGTTACAGAGGACAGAATAAAGGCAACGTCGCTGAAATATAACGCAATCTATTACAGCAGCACGAAAACACAAACTCATGAATCATCTGAATTAAGAACACTTTGATTCAGACAACAAGCCGAAAGCTGCTTCTTTTTTCTTATTTATTATTAAACTTTTTATCTAAGAATTTAAGTAGCATGCCATTTCAGTTATAATAATCTCAGATTGTAACAGGATTCTGAAATAAAATTTATACATTTAAAAAAAATAAAAACAGGTAAAAGACCAAAATGAACTTACATTACATAATAAACACTTACAAAAAACTCATAATCCCACAACACCTCATTTATTTTAACAGACAGAATTTTCCCAAACACTCTGATCAGATGACGCTTTGCTTCTAGTGTTAAAGGAACCTGTGACCTGTGACGAAAGGCTGTGAATTTGACTCATTAGCTGTAAAAGTTGAGAATCTCAACAACTTAAAGCATTTTCCAGTGAATCTCACTTCATAAATAAGACTGAAAAATACATTTTCTGAGAATAAGTGGAAATAATCAATATGAGCAAAAAGTTAGGCTTCATTTTTCTGAATTATCACAAATTCTGTGGAACAGGAAATGTGGGTTCCTTTAGCTCATTTTGATTTTGGCTCCAGTAAGTAAGGGTAAAAAAAAAAAACCAATGGAAAAAAATACTGCAGTGTTTATTTGACACCTTGTGGAGAATCACAGCTGCTAATTAGGTCAATTACCAACAGGTGAGAAAACACATGAATAATAAACGATCGTCTCCAAGGTGACGTGTGGAGGATTTATCACTCTGACAGGTAAACAACTACTTTTCTTTCCTAACATTTAGAAAAACCGGGCATTTGTATATTTCTATTTCTACATAAATTATAAACAAACCATCATTTGATGTGATTAATCCAAACCTTTACTTATTTCTTTTATTTGGATCACCTGATACTAAAAATGTATCAACCTGTATCAACATTTATAAAGGGAACTCTCTAAATATGCTACAAAGTATCTCAGCTACATGAAAACATGGTTAAAACACCACAAATGTTTTGTTTATTTACATAACTTTAACATTTTTAACACTATCTTTAAGGTCTTGAGCGCGCAAGGCATTGTGGGGCGACTGGGTTGTTGACGTTAGCTTTGGGGCTCGCCGTCAGCTTAGCTTTGACACAGAGAAGGATTACATCGCCACATTGTGCAGCTTTTGGTTGTGATTTCCAGTCGAAAGGCAACAAGCGATACCGATATCTGTATCCACAGCTCCCCAAAGATGCTATTACTATTATGGTATCACTACCCAGAATGCTTTGGGAAGTAAATAACAATACTCCTGTTAATTCAGTTTTATTTAAATATTACTTTAAGGAAAAATATTTGGCTTGTTTTTATTCCACATATTTACTTATAAAGTCAGTGCTTTAGGGCAAACTTGACTGAACAGTCCAGGATCCCTTTAGAGACCTGGGTGTGTCAGAGAACTGGGTCCTGTAGGCTTCAGAGGACGGTCCTCAGAGGGCGATAACGCTATAGTTTGGTGGATAAACACTCGCCTGGCTCCCTTTTGTGGCCTGACGTTCCAGAAAACCACACTTCTCGTGTTCTTTGCTCTCATTCGTGAACCTGGTCGTTATCTCACCGATTCCCTCCTGACTGGACCACATGTTAAATATTTTCCTGAAAGGTCACGCAATGTGGACGAACCCGTCTTGCCTGTTTTCTGGCTCAGCGGTGGAGGTGTTCGCTGACATTTCTGTCAGCTTTCAAACGTCTTTCTGAGATTTTAAGGTTATTTTTGTAACCAGGACATGTCAAACCAATGCAGTCGAGTAGAATGAGATCTAATTTAGAAAACCTGAAGTTAAAGGGTTTAATCAGGATGTTCTGCAGCGTTTTTCCTCTTTTTTAAATGTTGATCAACAAAACAGGTGCGTTAACAAACAGGGTGAAGCAGTTTGTGCTTACTCATAATGGAAGCCGATGTCGTGATTGCCGACCAGTACGACCAGTTCTGTGTCGGGGGAGTGTCTGAACATCCTGTGGAACCGGCGCACGTCGTCCTCCCAGTGCTGCAGACAAGAGTCAGGGTTTCAGATCAGATCAAAAACTGACAGGATCCAGAGAGATAACAGGATCTCTGCTTCTACAGGATGCAACCATTTGCTTCATTTCACTGACGATATAGAGCATATTTAGAATTTTGACAAAGACAAAGGGTTCATTTTAGAACATTTTACAGACAGAACATTAAAAAATCTGAAGTTTGAATCCAGCTACAAATCATGTCTAAATAATTTGAACGTTCTGATGTTTCAGGATCTGATTCTCTCTTATTTCTTTGAACATGTTTGTTTTCTACACTGGAACCAAACCTTTACATGTTGGACCTACAGGTCCTCTAGTATCATGGGTCAAAGTGTAAGCAGCACATGTTTGAATTAAATCCCAAATATTCAGTTTATCCAATAACTGCATTAGCTTTATAATGGTTTTATTTAAAAGACGGTCATTTTGGAAGAACAATCAAACATGTTTGTTGGTTTTTCTGCCTGATTTTGTTGATATTATTCACCATTTTAAAGTAAACTGTTAATTTCTAATTAAATCTTCCATTTTTTTTTTTGTTTTATCTTAAGTTTTGACCATTTAAGGCTATATTTTGAGGGCTTTAATGATGTAAATCAACATAAAATGTATTTAATTAAGACAAGTATACTTTATAATGATCCACACACCTGATTCTGGTCAATGTAAACATTTGTTTTGATTTTTAAGTAACACTTTCTGCTTTATTTTGTAAAATAAAACCCACATTAGTGGGTTTAGTGGATTCTCTCTCCATTAGATCTTAACCTGTCCAACCTGATGGAATCTTTTGGACAATAAAGTAATAATCAGGTGGAATCACGACGCGGTTGTTTACATCTGAACATTAGAACCACCGGGCAGCAGCGACCGGCCTCCCTCTGCATCCACTCGTTTTCTCGAGCATCATCTCAGCAGACATGACAAAAGCAGAAAAACAACGTTACCTTCTGCGAGCTCCACTTGCCTTCGTCGAAGATGTCCCCCAGAATGAAGACTATTTCGGGTTTGAGGAGCAACAGCGCGGTCTGGAAAGCCCTCTCCATCTGCCATTCCCTGCGTTAGGATGCAAAAAAAAAAAAAAAAAAAAAACCCAGCCTCATTGAGTTGTTTTTGTTTACAGTCGCTACACGCTGTGACAAACATCGAATGATGCCGTTACCTCCTCAGCTTGTCGAACCAGTGACCCCCCACGGCTCCGAGGAGGTGGGTGTCCGACAGAACCATCGCGTGGACCGTTGAGTCCACCGGCCGCCCGTCGATGCCCTCTCCGCCCCGGGCATGGCTGAGCTTCGGCCAGGCGCACTTGAGGATGGCCGGGAAGTAGATGAGATACTCGCAGAAGAAGAACGCGCCCCCGACCACCGCAATCAGCAGAACCGCGACCACCGATTTGACGCTAAACCGCGGCATTTCTCTGTTGTTCGGCGCTCGGGATGCCCTGGAGTGGCGCACTGGCGGTGATGGAGCGATCCATGAGGCATCTTCCACCTCGGTCCCCGACCTGGAGGTTCAGGTCTCCGGACGCGTGATGCTCATGGTAAAGTTGGTGCGAAGCATCAGATCAAAACAGGCCGGTGTGGTGGGTCCAACAGGAGGAGGAGGGCAAAGTTTAACCCGGCCTCTGCCGCTTCTTTTTAGGGAGACACAGCGCGGAGCATCCGCCAGCCGCCGTTTGGGCTCAATAGTCAAGCTAGAAACAAAACTTCCGGTGTCATTTTTCAAAATAAAACGCTAAAAACGATTACGACTACATATGCTCAGCAACCAAATCGTCTTATTTTGAAGTTTTTTGTTTACCACGAAGCCGAATGCAATTAGTTTTGCTCATTTAGAACAATTTACGTTAATTTCTAGGAAAATTGTTGAAATTTTGTTGGACTATTTCCTGTTTCTTTGACATATTTTGAAGGTCAGTGTCCACAAAGTGGGCTCTTCTGATCCTGTCAACATATTCTGAATACAAACTAATGTTCAACCATGACTGAGCCTTTTTTCTGTGCAAGTTTTATTTTTGTTTTTGCAAATATCTGACTTTAACTTTCATAAGCAACTAACATAAAAACAAAATATATAGAATTGACATAAGATTTTCTCTGAGACTGCAGCTATTCTTATTTACTTTAACAAAATTAAGTTTATATTTTACACACAGAATAAATGCAGTATAGCTGATTATATAGAATGGAAAAGTGTTATTATAATGCATTTTGTCATAAAATGCTTATAACCTGTTTCCTGTCATTTTCACTTTTTGACAGTTTGACAGAGCTACATTTTGAATATTTTTCCAGAAGTTTTATTTATAATTAATATGAATCAAAAATCTCTAAAATATCCCCCCAGCACCATGAGCAACACCTGAACCATAAAAAACGAGAAATTTTTCATTTTCTTTAGTTTTACTTTACAAAGTAAGTCACTTCCGGTCGGTTTGTAATAACACCTGTTAGCTTGACCGTGTGATTGTGAGGCAGTGGAGACTAAAAAGTAGTAATTTTAAAATCTAAAAATGTGTCTGACTAAATATTCAGTTGATAATCAATAATCGGCGACCAGTAAACCCATAAGAACAGTCAGACTGAGAGGAGATGGCAGCTATGGAACAAATGAGATTAAGTGATTTAGAGAAGAGATCCAATCAGCTTCAGACTGTTTGAGTGCAGCTCTTTGTCTCTAATGAAACTCCTAATTCTATCAGTGGTTTAACCAGTCAGTTTGCTGGAGTGGTTCAGGTTTCTGTTACTATAATAACAGGAAGTAGATTTTCACCTCCTTTCAGAGCTGAACCCCCAAAACATTTCCCCTGCAGAAATCTAGACCTGATCAGAATGAGGGAGCTGGGTGGAGGCTTAGCTCGACTGGAGTAGTTTTAGCTTTAAAACCCAGAAGGGTGGAGACTTTAAACTCTGTCCCCCTCCAGATGTGCTGCCTCTGAGGATTATTTTCAGCTGCAAAACTCAGAGAAAGCAGCAAGACTCTTTGCTTTGCAGTTTGATGAAGAAAGATCTGGGAGCACAAACAAATCCAGTCTCATTATCTTATGTATTTCAGATTTTAATGAGCTTGCATTTAATGATTTCAGCTGTGAAATAAATTCAGTCGGTCCCTTTTTAATGTGTCGAAGTCTTGAAAGCATTTGAGTGCTTTTATCATAAAAATATTCAAACTCTTGAGAAAAGTTTAAAAAAAGCTATAAAATATAGTAATTTATTCCTAAAACCCAAAATAATTAAAATAAAGTTATCAAAGAGTTCAGAGTTATAAAAAATAAACTTTCTTTAGAGCTGCTATTGCCAGAAAGATTTCGCCTTTTTCTTAGTATGTTTTTTTTCATGTTCCACCTCTGACAAGATTTTTATTTTATCTGTATACAATGACCTCAAAAGTCATGTAAATGTCATTTTAGTCACAGAAAATGTCCATATTTCAGCCTTTTTCCACAACTGTACAGGCAGAGAGATCAAAGTGCTACAACTCTTATTTTCTACATAAAGGTTTTAGTATTTTTATCCCTTTTTTCTAGTATAAACATGAGTCAAACTGATTAGGTATATATTACACCTGTACCATGAGTGTAACCTCTGTTGAGGGTGTTGAACTTTCTAGAAAGTCTTTTTCAATGTGAAATAATGACGTTTGAAGGCAAGCTGGGCTTGAAAAAGTGTGAATCCTATCAAACACTCTCTGATCTTCCTAGTAAGTTCAAACGGAGGCAACTGGTTTTTCATTTTTCTGAAAACATTTCTCTTCTCATTCGCGGAGCTTCCTGAATTCAAACCGAAAAGTGCAGGGGGTCAAAAAATTTAAATTGTGAGTTTTTAAATGCTTGGAACTTCACTTCTCTGAACTGAGAGAGCTCCATGGATGAGAAGAGAAACATCTTCAGAAAAAAAAAAAAGAGGTTCAGCTGTTTTCATTTGAACTTCCTACCATGGTGACCCATCCTGCTCCAAACCAACCCCAGGCTCCCCGGGTCAGAGGTCAGACCTGGTGGTGGTAGTGTGATGGTCTGGGGCTGCTTTAGGACCTGGACCACCTGCTAGTGATGATTAAAGCTTACAGATGAAAACCCACATTGTAAGTGAAAGGATTTAATAGTTAACCTGTGCACTGGTTATTTTAACTATGCTCATGTTTTTTCGTTCGGCGTCACGAACAGGGCTCCTATTTGTGGTCGTTTCTCACCACCAGCCACATTTTCAGGATACAGAAAAGTTTGTTTTTATCAGTTTCAAATCAGGATGCAAGAGTCAAAGAAGATCTGGTACTCAGACTCTATCATGTTTTGAAATAAAACTACAAAAGTGAGGACATTTGGATAATTATTTCTTTGCAACGGTGACAAATCTTCTCGATGGAAACCCTGATTAGTCCTCTTTGTGCAGCTGTGGCATGAGCTAAACGTGTGGGTAAAAGCTGCTGAAACCCCTGCGATTTTCTCCAGTTTTATTCTTGCTTTGAGCACCATCCCACAGTGACAATTCCACACAATCTTTGCAAGTTTCACCTCAAAGCAACACGTTTATTACCAAGAAGCAGAGTTAGAAGAAAGATCAACCCAATCCTTTTTGTGCAGAGTTTATATTTGTGTATATTGCAGCTTTTGGTTTACTGAATTAAACTTGATTTATTGTTCATATTTCAAATCTGTTTAATTTCTTTTAATACTATGAATTTTTAATATCCTAGTTATAACATCACAGGGATGTGTTTTTCCCTAAAGATGTTTCTAATTTGAGCAAGAATGCAGTTAATGATGCACAAATATCCAATTTTCTTGTCAAATTTTTATTTTTAAATGCACTTGATAGACCCTTTTACCCGTTCTTCTAAATGAGGCATTTTTGAATCCATTCTGGTCAAGAGAAACATCATTTTTACTCAATTAAAGGCTGGAATGACAATAAAACATGAACTAAAGGTCAGTCGCTCCATGAGAAATCTTAACACATTTTCTAATATCATTTTAAGAATACAAATCCAAACATAAATGTCCTTCCTGTATGAATATCTTCTAATAAAACACACTCTGTATAAACAGATTCTTGGAATAGCAGCTACACAGGACTAAATGGAGTACAGGGTAATGAAGACAACACTCATGAGAGTAAAATCTGTGCAGCAGAGATGAGAAATCTTGTCTTTTATTCTCAAGTGAGTCTGAAACACTGGATCCTCAAGGCGCAGCTCGCCGACTGATCAGATCTGCAGGGTTATTTTTAAAATCTTCCTCACAGAATCACAGGGACCACCCATCAAACTGTTCACAGGCTGAAGAAACCCGTTCAGCACTTCTCATATCAAGAAGCTGCACATTTAAACCTGTTGGTTCATTTTTATATAAATCAGAACTCAAAATATTCAGACACTGAAGGATTAAATATAAAAATCTAATTAGGTTTTTTCAGTTTCATGTAAATAACTTTCCAAAACGGAGCCTAAAAGCTCAAACCTAACCTCAGTCTCTTTTTTCCCCCCATATAATCACCAACACACCCTCATTTAGTTTGTGTTAAACCCCAAAGTCTCATCTAAAAGCAGCCAGCTCACATTTGCAGTTTCACTTAGCTGAGAGTTTATTTTTTAAGTTAAATGAGTCTGACTGGCCACCCTCCAGATGCTCATTACAAGCCTTTTTTTACAGATGTTCTGTGATGTGAAACAGCTCTGTAATCCTGAGACCTGCCATCTCCGTTCCGCCAAAAGCAGATTTAAATTCAGAGAGACTCTGCTCACCTGTCGTTGGAGGGAATAAATAGTTTCCCTCTGCGAAACGTGTGATTATGCATCTGAATCGACAGAGGGGTTTTTTGCAGGCTGGGTTATTTCAGCAGCGGGCCATTTGTTTATGGTGTCATTTACCGAGTCCATGCAGGAAAAATGTATCCAGGTGGAGAGCGTGGTGATGCATGTTCAAGTTCATCTCTCAGTCTGTGTGTCTACTTTTATATTAAACCAAAATAAAAGGCGAAATTCACAGTAAGAGCTGCTTACCTCTAATTATGAAACAGCATCTTTTCTGAAATGACCTCCAATTTTCACAAACTGTCAGCATCAGTTATTTCAAAAAGCCAAAACATCAGTTTAACGAGGAGTTTGTGCAACCACGGGGTCTCCATATGCACAGTTTCTCTCAACACCCAGGTTGAACCAGTTGCCTTTTCCTGCTTTATAAGCGCTGGTGACGATCCTCGCCCAGCCGCGTTCTCCCTGAAAGCAAGAAAACCAAAATCTTATTACTCAGCTGCAACCTGAGAAAGCTAAGTTTGCTATAAATACTCCCCACTGCAGCACGACCCAAAATAAACCTATGAGGGAGGGAATATATAGCTGGGAGTGTTTATATATACACATCTGATGTTTCTGAGCTGGGTTGTGGTGTGAAGTAAACACAGACCCAGAACTCTCCCCAGGAGTTCCTGACGACCCAGTACTCGCTGCCATCTTCGTTCACGCCCCAGCCGGCAACCGAGACGATGTGATTGGGCAAAGAAACGGGGTGAAACTCTGAGAACAGCCCCCCGGAGTATTTCTCCAGGCCTTCGGTCGCCATCAGGGCACAGCTGAAAGAAAGATGACAGAATGAGATGCTTCGTTTGGTTTTACACATCATCCTCTGCTCCCTCTTTTTTTGGGGGGGGGGGGGGGGGGGGGGGGG
>SSNR01000023.1:1777269-2108228 GCA_006937965.1 Callopanchax toddi
GGGGCGGGGTTTCCTCTTCTATGTGCTCATTTGTTAGCGTCTCATCACGTCTCCAGTTCCTGTTCCCATCAGTCCTGCCTGGGACTCATTTAGTTGTTTTGAAATCCATTCACCTGCATCCACTCATGTAATCTAGTTTTTCTGTGTAATTTCGTTCATAATCAGTAAAGTTTTTCCTCTCCTGGTTCATCTTATGCATATTTTAGTTTTATCCAGGACTTCCTGTCTTTCAGAGCCCTAATTGGTATTCTGTCTGCTTCCTGTGTGCGTTGTTCACAGTTTTCAGGTTAATATAACTCTGTATGAAAGGTTTTAGGAAAAATTCTACTAAAGAAAATCATTAGGAGTCTTTATGTAAAAAGTCCAGATTGATTTTCCTCCCAACAGAGAGGATGGATGGATTAAATAAAAACCTCGAGCTACCTGATCGGCCCGTTAGTGTAAATTTCAGCCTTCATCCGCTCTCTTCCAGAAACTTCTCCGTAGTCTCCGACCTTCCACACAGTGTAGTTCTTAACAACGGCGCAGGACTCGAAGAAGGAGCAGGTGCCACATTGATTAAACTGCTCACACTCTGAAACAAGCAGATTATTTCAACTGGATTCAGACTACAGCTCACTTCAAGGGTTTTATACAATTCTTGTGATGTTACAAACTGAACTACAAGACAAAGTCAAAGTGACACAGTCTTCAAGCTGTAGACTTATCTGTTTCTGACTGGCTGTGCGTTTTAAAGTGTTTTTAAGGATTCTTCTCTAAAAACTCGTAGACAAAGCTGCAGCCAGCAGTGCGTTTCTCCACTCAAAATATGAGATTCTCCTGCACCCAGAGACAATTTTACTGCAGCCTAAAGAGTAGTGACAGTTCAGAGTCAGCTGATGCATAAAAACAACGGAGGTCTCTGCTCTCAGAGCAGCAGCTGGATGTGGCGGGCGATGCTGAGCCAGCACGCATAAACAGAACAGAGACTCAAAGGTTCAAATGACTCCTCACAGCTTTACATTTTGCTTCTTGGCAGCCAGACTGTTTTATTTAAAAATGGGATTAATATCAGTTTTTTTAAAATAGTGTTTTGGCTGCATTTTTGCTCATTTTCAGTTTGGTCTTTGCATCCATCATGACAGCTTAATTGTGCAACTTGTGCTTAAAAATGAGGAAAGTGTCAGACCTAAACAAAGTGTGTGCATACTGTACGAGAAGTTTTCAACTACCGTATTATTTAGAGTTTCGAAGCTTTTTAGTGACTGAGTCAAAAGTCAGACATGGATAAAAATAAAATCGTTCTACAGAAAATGGTCAGAGTTAAAAAGCAGAACTGTCCAGAAAGCGTATCAAAAATATGTCTTCAGTTGAACTAAAATGACAAATAAGCCTTTACAGTAATCCGTTTCTAGATACTTGAGTGTAACACTGATCAACTGGAAGTAAGACATAAAAAGTGCATGTCTTACTTTGGTTCTTAGCTTGGTAGTTGTTGCAGGTTTCATCAGGAATCCCTTCTTTATGCGCGTATGCATAAACTCTCAGGTGATCTCCTCCATAACAAGAACCTGCCCTCCCGCAGTCGATCACGTTCTGTACAGACAGGTAGGCCGACGGCCACGCTCCTCCACGCTTGATGTTAATACGGTCTTAAAAAAAAAAATCAAAACCAATGCTAACCATCAGCAGATTCTTCTGTTGCAGAGTAAATGCCATAACATCTTGTTCAGATAAACTTTAGTTTCCTTCTTCCTGTTTATGTTTACCTGCCAATGCGCTGGTGGCTCCCATGGCCCAGCAGGAGCCGCAGTACTGAGGGATGTGCTGATTCCTTGTGATGCTGACATAATTCCTCCCGTTGATGTTCCTCCAGTCCCACGACGATGGAAGATCAGACACGTTTATATACTCGTGTGGTCGGGCCCGTGTCCTGCAGGAGAGAAACTGATATTTAGCCAGTGTTTTAAAATAAAGAGTTTGAGGAAATAATTCAGTTGCTCTTAAACCGCAGCTGGCAAAAGATTTAACATTTAATTTTGCTCGCTTTAAAAGAAAAAGCACAGCGACAAACTGTACAACTTGTCATAAAAGTAGATCATAATGAACTAGTAATATTTTAAATCTCGTTTATTTTGATCAAACACAAAGAGCACGTTCTGTTGGACAAATAACGCGAATGATTAAAGAATGTATTGACTTCAATTTTATTCCACCGCATGATCAATTTAACATTAAATCACTTCAAATTTGAAAAGATCTTTAATTTTAAATAAAGTAATAGATATTTGGAACATCAAACCTAGATAGATGAATTTATCAACAACAGTACAAGGCAGCTGTTGCCCTTTTGTGGCAATATTGTGAAATTACTACAAACATTTACAGCGCTTCTGTTAAAAAACCTTAAAATAACACAGTAAATTAAAGAAAGCTAATTCTGTAATGTAAAGCCATTATTCAATCATACTTAACGGCTGTAATTTCTAAAGAAGCTCATTATAAATCAAAGCAGTGAACTATCTTGTGACTTTTTGGTCTTTGGTTTCTGCTTCTGCTGACAAACACTCGCCCTCTTGTGGTGGTTTCCTGACATTACAACTTTATTTAATGCACAGTCTGTTGAACCAATAACACGAATGATCAAAGAATTTAATTAAATAAAATATAATTGACTCCAATGTTCCACCTTATATTCAATTTAATATACACTAAAGCACTTTAAATTTGAGAAGAGCTTTAATTTGAAATAAAGTAGTACAGAGCAGTGAACTATCTTGTGACTCAGGTCTTTGGTTTCTGTTTCTGCTGACACACCCGCCCTCTTGTGGCGGTTTTGTGACATTACAACAAGCATTATTTACAGCGCTTTTAGTTGAAAAACCTTGGTAGCTATCGCCCTCTTGTGGCAAAGGTGAAATTACAAACATTTACAGTGCTTTTAGTTTAAAAACCTTGACAAATAAAATAGTCAATTAAAGAACACCATCTCTAATATAAAAGCATTATTCAGCCATACTTAACATATGTTAAAATACTGCAATTTAAAAAAGAAACTCAAATCTAGGGAGTAATGTTTGAAAACAGCTAGCTAATGAAGTGAGATGTATTCAGGATAGATGGTTGTACAAAGCAGTGAAGTATCTTGTGACTTCTTGGTTTCTGCTCCTGCTGAACCGCCCTCTTGTGGCGGTTTCCTGGCATTACAACTTTATTAATTTACTGCACGTTCTGTTGAACAAATACCACAAATGATCAAAGAATTTAAATATTATAATTTACTCCAATGTTATTCCACCTTATATTTACATATTAAACCACTTTAAATTTGAGAAGATCTCTTAAAATAAAGTAGCAGAACAACAAACTGAGGTAGGCGATTTTAGCACTGACGACAGTACAGCAGCTCTCGCCCTCTTGTGGCCATAAAGTGAAATTACAACAAACATGATTTACAGCACTTCCAGTAAAAAAAAAAAAACCTCGAAAAATAAACATGCTTGACTTTTCACTGTTTCTTTAACAATTGTAGTATTTTAACATATCTTGAGTATGGTTGACTAATGGTTTTATATTGGAGAAAAATTTGTGTTCTTTAATTTACTGTTTATTTGTCAAGGTTTTTTGAACTAGTTCTAATGTTTGTTGTAATTTCACCTTATTGCCACAAGAAGGCGACAACTTCCTTATGCTGTCAGTGCTAAAATCACCTACCTCAGTTTTTTGTTCCAAAATAATATCTACTACTTTATTTAAGATCTTTTCAAATTTGAAGTAATCTTATGTGTATTCAATTGATCATATGGTGGAATAACATTGGAGCCAATCATTATATTTTATTTAATTACATTCTTTGACCATTCGCGTTATTTCTCCAACAGAATGTGAAGTAAACTAATAAAGTTGTAATGTCAGGAAACCGCCACAAGAGGGCGAGCAGAAACCAAAGACGAAGAAGTCACAAGATAGTTCACTGCTTTGCACTACCATTCCTGCTAAACACCTTCTTTAGCTAGTCGTTTTCAAACATTACTGCCTTGATTTATAATGAGCTTTTTATCCTTTTCCGTTTTACTTTCTACTTTTATACAGGGGGAACTTATCCAGACGGCTGTGTGTCAGATACAGCTGGTGTGGGAGCACATCTAGACGGGGGACTCATAACACCTGGTAGTAAAGTAAACCTGAGCAATGAAATATTAAAAAATCAAATTCGTTCTTAAAATTCCTTCCGCCCCCTTTTTTTTCCCACCTCGTATTTTTTCATCCGAGACTAGAATTGAAAGCACGAAAAAGATGAGACCTTTTTTGTTGTCTGTTTAAAAAACAAACAACAAAAAATTAAATCACTTTATATTTTTTGATTATTGGTTTTCAATTGTAAATGGAAAGAACGAATGATATAGGTACACAAACTGGACTGAAAATAGTGAAAAAAGGCAGCGAATAACCAAAACAAACCCTTCAGAAAAGTATTATGAAGACAATTAGGAATATTACAAAACGGGCTAGTTCATTTAAAGCAAAAATAAAAATTGGTGAGTAGAAAAAAGTCAAAAAACTGCTCAATAAATATCAAAATAGCGGTATAAAAGAGATAATGTAGTCCGAAAAGTAACGATTTACCAGGTAAACGGCGAGTCCGAGCTTTCAATCTGTATCACAGTCGGTGTTTAAATAGTTAGTTTTTTTACTTACTTGACTGAGTCCGGTCTGTCATCTTTAATGGGTTTATAACAAGGTTCGGATAAAACTGTCTGGGCACTGATTTGTAATGAAAATAATGCTAAGCAAAACAGCACTGGGCTGATATTTAAAGACGCCATGTTGGCTCCTCCCTCTTCACCGACGCAGAGGACGTAAGTTTAGAGTGCCCCCTGGCGGACACCAAAACAAGTGTTTTCTGAAAAAATTATAAAGCAAACTTTCTAGGAATGTCCCAAATACAGAAAATGAAAGCTCTATTAAAACATTTAATACTTCTAATCATACCTTCTAAAGGGTTTCTTTTAATTGGAAAAAATGTATTGTAATATTTAAAAATACTTTAGCATAAAACTTGTAATTTTATTTTCAGACTAGGCGAAGAATTAAAAGAAAGATCTTCACATTTAGTTTAAATGTTTGCCCCAGACCATTACACTACCACAAGATGTCTGACTGTTGGTATGATGATGTTTTTCTGAATAGTGTTCATTTTACTGAAATAATTCAAATTTTTGAGGAATAGAAGGTCCGTTTGAGACAGTACTGTGTATGACATTCTGTCTAAAATACAGATCAAAATAAAAATTATTACAAATAAATCATTTAAAGTGTCTTTAAATGTAGTTTTTCAATTAAATTGTATAATTGTTAGTTTTCCTGCTTTCAATAAATAAACACGATAAGGAAATGATCGATTTCTGCTGATTTTGCAAAGTCAGCAGGAAACTTTCAATAACACACTTATCTCAGTTTTAATCACATTAAACCTAATGCAGCACAAATGATTGGCTGCATTTTAATGGATGATTTTCAGATCTTAACAAAATTATGAGATAAGGCTCCTGACGTGCAGATTCTTTTTTTTAAAGAGGGCAGCACTGTTGTTTGTACTTTAAATGATGAAAGATTAAATCTGCATTAGGCACCTTGAAAGAAACCCACTAAATCACTTCCTGTTTGCCTCCAGCTTTGGTTTGTGGTCTTTGTAATGTCGGTCATGATGAGCAGGTCCCATAAAAGTTGCTCAGCAGAGAGAAGAGAAGGCTGATGTGTTTTAAACGGTAAAAGATCGGCCGTAAAAATGAGCCACATGATTTAAAATATCCACCAAACATGACTGATCTAACTGACTGACAGGCTGTAAATTAAATATTTTATATCTTCATTTTTGTTCCCATTTATGTTTCAGAAACTTAAATAGTTACTAATTACTTCCAAAATGATACCACAGATCCTCTAAAGAAAATAATCACATAATAATACAAAATAAAAGTCTACTCACACACCAATAAACTAAAAATAAAACCCCAGAGTTATCCAGTCATGGTGAGATGCAAACCGATCTCCTGTTGTTGGATAAAATACAAACAAACAAAACATTTGTTGGCTGAAATTCGATCTAAATCACAGAAACTTTGAGGAAAATCTCCACAAACCTTTTTTTGTTTTTGTTTTATGTTTTCTTGCAGCAAAGCCACTTTTCCACACAACCAGAGGAAGTCCTGGTGACCTTTAACCTCTCAGATCATCGCTGCTGCGTTAAAAGCTGCACTCACCCGTCCTTTCATGCACCTTCAAAAGCACAAACAGTCCTCAATTATGCATGCAGCCTCACTACGCGAGGATGAGGCTTAGTCTGTAAATTTTTTAAGACGTGATGTGATGCTGCAAACTATCTGTCAACATGTAAGTCCTTCATGATGAGACCAACATCCGGCATGCGTGCATTAACATGAGCTTCTTCCTGCTCTTCAAAGAAGGAGGCAATAAAAGCCTAAACAAACGTCAATCATCATTTAAGGAGCGCCATTATCCTGCATCAGCTCCCAGTAACGGAAAACAGCAAAGATGTGGCGTTCAGCAGCTGTAGCTGCAGGTGAAGACATTGATACTTTAAAGGAATCACATCTTTAAAAGGAGAGTCAGAACTTTAGTCACAGTTTGGACAAACCTGACTGAAAGAGAGAAAGGTTTAAAAGGTTTTCCCAAGTTACAGACTTGCAACTAATTGTTCTGAAATTTATAATTTCCTAAATGTTGCAAAAATAGACAAAAGTGCTTCAATTTAATTGATCATTTGAGTTTTCACCATGATGGGAATTCATCTCAGATCAAAACTTCCTGGAGTTAAAATAAAAATCCCTAAACCTGCTGCAGATGTGAGATTGATCGAATTAATTAAACACCAATAATGTTTCTCATCCAGTGATTTATGACTTTAAACACATAAAATGTTTATTATAACACTCTGTCAGTATAAAGAACCTCAACAGAATCAGCTTAAAATAAGAAGTGGAGACAGTCAGGATAATGAGTCCAAATTATTTCACAAATCAGACCCCGGAGGTGAAGAACATCATTCATTCCATCAGTGTGTTGAGGTGATGTCATTTTCAGGAACATTCACATCATCGTCCACAACTAAATATTTATTCTATAGATTGTTTTAAAAAGCAGCTGAAAAGGGTTTTATTTAGATGAGGTTTTAATAAAAAGAAAATGTTTCATGAACAGTTTTCACTTATTTGATGCGACAAAAATACATTTTATTTACTCACCAACATTTAATTGGTGCATAATTTCATCCTTAAAGTTACTGAAATGTGTAAAATATCTGTATGAATCAAATAAATCATAATAATAAAAATAAATCCTAAAGTCTGCATGATTAAATTCCTCGGTTAAACTAAAAGTTTGACAAATTTTTCATAACCTAAAATCTGCCTTGAGCCATTTAATCAATTTCTGCTTAAAGAGTTTTTTTTTTTTTTTTAAAGAAAAAAGACCTTTATTGTTGCTGTATTTAAACATAATGACATCTGCAGATGCAAAAGACAAAAATGATCAAAGTTACAGATCCTTTTAGTGCTTGGAGAGACCCTGCAGTGAGACCAGTCCTTTATTGCTCACTTCCTGTTTTATTCTGACATCCTTCCCTGTTTTGTGCCATTTCCTGTCCTTCGTTAACCTGATGTGTCCCAGCTGTGTCTACCTGTATTTAACCTCCCTCTGTTCTTCTTTCTCTCTCTGTGGTCCAGCAGTATTAGTGTTTGATCCTGGTGTTTTCATTCGACTTTGCCTCTTACCTGCTGATTTGTTTGCTGGATTATTGGATCCCCTGTTTTTGACCTCTGACTGAAATAAAGAATTGTGATTTTTTTTTTTAACCTCCTCGTTCTTGAGCCTTGCATTTGGGTCCAGCTCTGCTTCCTTTGACACAAGATCTTTATTTGCTCACAGAAGCCACATCTGCATTATAAAGAAAACACCTCAGAAATGACTAAACCTAAATATATTTAGAGTTCATCCTGACAGAAAACACCACAAACTGAATTGTGTCTCACAAGTTGCTCTCAAAGCACTGATCTAATGGTTCCTTATGTGCCTATAGATTATCTTTAATATTTTTAGTATACTCAACCATTTAAATAGACTTTAAAGAGACCTGTCACCATTTAAAGTCCAACTTTTTCTAAACTCAGTTGACTGAAAGTCATGTTTTGAATTTAGTCACCAAATCCAAACTTCCCAAACACCATGCCTGTCATTAATACTTTATGCCGTTTTATTCTCATTGTAATTAAAGCGTAAAGATCACAGAATAAACCTACAAGGAGTGATTTCATACTTTACGTTCCTGAAGAGGCGATTTACCCACAACAACCACAGAAAGTCCCCAAAAAGGGCCTCTCAAGCTGTGAAGCCTTTAGAGAGCTTAGAAAGTGCATCCATGTAAATCTTCAGCACGCTCAGGTTGGATTTCACTCACGGATCAATACTGAAGCGATTTAGACATTAATCTCATTACCTCTGCTTTCTTCTTGGCAAATGTTGCTGCAGCAGAGCATCTCCGGTGAAATCCAGAGAAATTCAGGTGGATTTTCTCTGCTCGCGTGAATAATTTACCACCATGTAGTATTAGATTCTACTCAATATGCACTAATTATCCAGGTAATTCTAGATTTTGACAATTTTTCTGACAATCTGAATCCGACGAGTCGCCTTTGGGACAGAAAATAAATCAATCTTCTTGTCGTGTAATACGATTAACAGACGTGACTTCACCTTTTTATTCACTTTTATGAAAAAGTTTACATACAGGGTACTTATGGGGTTAACTTGCAGGGATACACACAGCATATTGCATGTGTAAATACAGGGTAGTTACGAGGATATGTTGCAGGGTACATACAGGGTATTAACAAGCAAAAAGTACACGATGCTGGGGCTATGAGTAAGTAAAAGGTACCTTTATAGGACACCTTGCACCATATGAACTCTGTTTTTACCCTGTTGAATATACTCTGTACGTATCTCTGTATTTAACTTGCACTTACCCTGTACATACCCATGTATGTACTCTGTATGTACCCTGTTCGTGTCTCTGTAACTACCCTGTACTTATCTTATACGCATCTCATGTACTTTTGTAAGTACTGGGCTTTAATAAATCTGGACCTATTGGTAAATAAAATCAGGGTTTAGGACATCCTGTGGCGTCAGACTCAGATGTTGCTGATGAATCTTGTGAGGTGTGATTTCTGGACTCAGTCTGATTTATTTACATCTTGCGTATCAGAAACAGCATCTGAAGTTTGGAAGCTGGGTAGACCTGAGCTCTTTGTCATGCTCCTCATGTTTCGATCTCTAAGTCCTGCTGAGGCTACAGAGGCTCAGAGTTCTGCTGGTCCATGTTCAGGTGGACATAAAGATGAATGTTCCCCAACAGATCAAATTCTGATTGAAGAAAAATGATTTGTTTCTTCACACTTCAGCCAACATGGTTCAGATGGTTTATATTTAGCAGCTCCTGTTGTTTAGAACAGACTTAAAACAGAGTTCGACTTCATCGTGTTTGGTGTGTGTAGGACCCAGTTGCAGAGTGAGTTCAAAAAAGCTTCTATTTAGCCAACCGGACCAAGACTCAGAAGGGAATGGATTGAGAACAGGAGGAACCAACAGGGAGTGAAAGAGCCAGTTGGTTAAAGAGGAAGGAAGGTGATCAGGGAGACGAGGGGCAGCTGAATCAGAGACAGAATGAATGTGATACACCTGAGGAGGATCAGTGAAGGGAGACAAGAGGAGGAACACAAGGAGGCCAAACTAAACTCAAAGGGTGCAGGATGTGACACAGAGGGTCTTTTTAAACTTTTGACAGGTAGGTCAGTGACCTACGGCTCATTGAATAAAAAGTTAGTCATGTTGTTTCCCCATCACAGCATTACACCAAATGAGCAGAAATGCAAGAAAAGTAATTTTCACTGCTGTTTTCTTGGTGTGGACAATAAAGAGATAACGTCTGAAACTAAAGAGCTTCCTGAAAGTTCAGGAAAAAACAAGTTTCTCAATAAATTATCCTCAGCTTTATTTTATTTGAACCTCTAAACACCCTGTGAGCCAAAATAAGGCAGCTGAGTTAAGGATTTTCACCTGTTTCAAATGACGAGAGGGAATAAAAACCAAACATTTGAGCTACTCTGTGTGATATTTTTTTGATAACTGATATTTTATTTTAAAACACTTTCTGGAAAATGTTTTGACACTTTTAGATGAAGTCTTTTCATCATCTTCTAGCATCATTTCTGAACCCGATTCATTACTTTATTTCTATTTAGCTATAATAAATAATGCTTCGACAAATATACATCATTGATATTTGTAATTTTAAGTGAAAAAAGATCATTAAATCTTACTGGCATTGCATTTATATCTAGATCACCACATTAATCTAGTGATGTCAGTAACTGTTTTACATTATGATCCACTTTTTATTCATTTTTTAGACGTTGAACCAGTTAGAGTAAAAGAAAGCGTCCGGCTGCATTTAATTAAATTAGAGAAAGGAAATCCTGAATATTTTGAGACTTTTAAGTTATGAGAGAAACATCTCAGTGACCAGACCCTGAAAGCACCGGCCTGCATAAACAAGATAAATAATCTTGTTATAATAATAATAATTCTGAGAAGGAGGTGGCTGTGGAACAACGTGACCTGAGGCTGCACTGCTGACTCCATCTGACCCAGAGGTTTTTATCAATAACAGCCTCTAAAGAACCGGATGAATAATGAATCAAAGACTAAACGTTACTTAAGTTTCTCCATCTGAGGGATCAGATCAGCAGGCTTCAAACGGCGCAAACAAATCATGGTTTGACATGTTCTGGTTATTGATCATCGCTGGCTGCAGATCCGGAGCCTCGTAGGCGACTCTGACTGCTCCACACGACCGCTGCACAAAAAAAATAAAATAAAAAATCCAAGCGGTAGATCTCCAGTGAAAAGTGAGACTAGAGGGCAGGGAGCTGCTTTTCCTTCAGCTGTTTATTTTTCTTATTTTCATGAACTAAATTAGCTCCTCTGATGATTCATCTCATCACAAGCTGGACCTTTGCAGCCGTCGGGGCACAGGAGGGTCATTCGGATCAGTTTTGGCAGTTCCCATCATCCCTTGCTGTTGTGTTGTTGCTGCATTAGAGAAAACGGCAGAGAGGATCGTTTCCTGTCAATAAAATCATAAAAAGTATAAAAGAACAGCAGATTTATTGGTTTTATTCTTGAGCTGCTGCACTGCAGAGCTCAGATCAGGACGTTCTGCTCAGAGTTCAGAAAATAAACGTTTTAGAGTCTTATTCATCATTTTCTTTTTGTAATTTACATGCATTCATAGGTATGAAATCATTTTCAAAATATATTTTTATTTAGAATCAAAGTTAAACAAAAGCAGAGTCTGGAGAGATCTGCAAAACGAGGGGAACGTTTTCTAAAAACTCACACGTTGTGAGTCAGTCGGCACTCTTTACGCCACAGAGCTTTTCCAAGCAGCTCCCCTTAATGACATTTTAAATTATTGAGCTTCTTATGAGTCAGTCATGACTCAAACTTTGATAAATGAGAGGAAAACCTGAAGAGTTTAGCTATTTTTACCAGTTTACCATCTGATCTTGACACTGATTATTCTGCAAAAGGAAAACATCCACAGAAACCAACTGCATCCGTTGCTGAAGGGTTGTTATTCTGATGAGGGTCTCGTGTGATGACACATCCGCGAGGAACGACGCCCTTCTGAATAGAGGATGTCAGTCAGGAAGACAACCAGCTTTTCCTTTTTCCTTCCCTTCCAGCTCATTTTTACACAATTCACTGTTGTTTGCTGCTTCAGTGTCACATTAATGATATTTTCTTCCAAATTCTTCACTCATCAGAGTCTGATCATCAGCTTAAAGTCTCACAATTAAATTTTACTTATACCTCATAGTAAAGGTGACTAATCAGGCTTTCCAAAGGTGAAATTTAGTGCTAAAAAGCATCATTACAACAAAGATATTTCCTTATTTTTTGAACACCCATGCCCTTCTGAGCGGGCGACCAGCACCAAATTCCTGGGTCTCTGAAGACCTGTCATGGAGCACCAACACTTCATCACTAACCAGGAAAGCCTTCTACTTCCTCTGGAAACTTAGAAAGAGAGAGAGAGGCCCGGTCCACAGCACTCCTTCTACAGAGGCACCACAGAGAGCATCCTGTCCAGCTGCATCACCGTGTGGTACGGCACCAGCACCGTGTCCTGCTGCAAGAACCTGCAGCGCATAACGAGAGCAGCAGAGAAGATCCTTGGTGCCCCTCTCCCCCTCCCTTCATGACATCTACAACACCCGCCTCACCCGCAGCCTCTTCAGCCTGCTGCCACGATGAAGGAGGCTGCAAAGAGTTCTGTTTATTTAGGAAAGAGCTGCATCTACAAGCCCTATTTTATTTTGTTGTTGTCGTTACATGTTGCAGCGTGTGCCTATGAGGGCCGCTGTATGTCAGGCAAAATGACAGTAAAGGCTTGATATTTGATCTTTTCTGCTTCAATCATCCAATCACGACTCAGCTGGAGGTCCCAAAGCTGAGCAGGTGTCCAGTCTCAGTCAGGCGGACCAAACTTCAATACATATTTATTTATTTATTAGGCTTTTTGATCATGTTCATTGTGTCATTTATTCATTTTTGTTTGGTTTAATTTCCAAAGCTTTTATTTGAACTTTATTGTGATATTAATGTTTTTTGTTGTTTTTATGAATTTAATTAACCTAATCTAATGAAAACACTTTATCAATGCCAGCGATAGATTAGATAATGCAGCCCTCTGGTTGTTTGTAAATGTTTTTTGGTGGATTTGACCTGATGTTCATGTCAGCTGTAACATTTTAAATCCGTTTCTCTTCATTTTGATGGATGACTGATGGCTCTCTGAGAAGTCCTGCCAGTTTCTGGTTGACGTGACTAATCCGGTGGGTGAGACCTTTATAGTAAAGTGTCTGATCTGTTGATTTAACAGCTGTTTTTGTGGTTTTACATGAATCTCTTCATCTTTGTGTCTTTTGATGGAGGATTTAAGTCTTTTGCTCTTCAGGGGGAGTTGTCTGAAATGAAGGTGGCTCCTATAATCTGAAAGATTTGATGTTATTTTAAATTCCCACTCTATTCCAAAGGTGTCTCTCCTAAAGTGCAACTGGTGCAGGTTCAAAATCATTAATCCAAAGTTTTTTTTCTATAAAAAAAGGAATCCAGTTGCTTTTGTTTTAAATTAGGATGATTTTTCTTAAGTTTTAAATGGATTTGAATGATTAGTTTGATCTGTTTGAGCTGATTTCATGAGTCATGAAGGTTCAGGTGTAGTCTTTTCTAAAATAATTATTTTTTAAAAATTTTTGTGTAAGTTTAAGACTCATCATCTTGCAGAGATCCTTTATGTTGCTTCTTTTAATTTGTCACATAATTTCAGTTATTAAATAGTGAAAAAACAACTTGGTTCTCAAAAAACATCAAATTAGAGTTTTAGATTTTAGGAAAAGTTGCTTATTATTATGGAAATAATATGTGCTCATTTCAAATTTTCACTCTAAAGTTGAACGAATTTTAATTTCGGACTATATTTTAATGAACATAAAGTGGCCAATTTGTTATAAAAGCCAGGCAGATCTCCAAAATGTCCCACATTGGTTAATTTTTTATGATTTTCATCAAAAACAAATAAAAATTGACTTTATCGGAGTATGTTTAAAAGCAAAACCTACTAAAAATCAGAGCTGATTTCACAAATATAGGCGCAAATTCAGAAGGATAAACTCAGATAGAGGATTCAGGTCATTTTAGATCAGCGGTGTTATCCTGCACACATGTTGTGGCAGAAAAACCAACTGAAACATGCAGAATATACAGGCCTTATGCTATATTGCCAAAATAAACTTTGATCCATAGGAAGCACTTGGAAACCGGAAGAATCCTCTCCAGACTCACGGAGGGCGGCTCTGCAGGGAAATGCAGGAAACAAAAAGCTCAAACAATAAGTCATTTTTTCTGCCATCTGTTAGGAAACATCTGCAGCTGCTGTGATGCACATCCTGAAAAGTAACAGTGAATTGATGGAAACCTGTTTAGACTGAGGTCCAGGTTATGAAACATAAACTGGATTACTAGTAAACTGAGGGGATGTTTTCTGTTGCATCCTTCATCATTATTTCATGAACTGGAAATATTTTTCCTTCCCCTCAAGGTAAAATGTGGCAGGCCCACTTTGTGGTGACGGTAATGAGTGCAGGCCCCTCTCACACCAGGGCGTGTCGCTGTTTGTCTTTATTAAGCAGCTGGATCCAGTTAGAAGTCAACATTTACTGAAAATCACCTGAATCCTCCTGGAGTTGTTCACTCCACGTGATGCTCGACGTGTTAAAGTCCCAGATTAGGTAAGAAACTCCAGGATTATTTACTCATCGCGTCTTTTTAAGCCTTGTTTTTATTTATCTCCACGTCCCACCTCTTGGTTCCAATTATCTCAGGAGGCGGGGCTAAATTCCTCCTCTCACTTCTGATTGGCTGAAGCCGCTGCCGCTCTCAGGCTCGTCCAGTGTCCTCCAGTTGGTGAAAACAGTCCACACCAGAAGTCAGAAAGTCAGATTTCACTGAGGGGGTCTTCACACTGAGGTCTCGACTTAAACGGGTTTTCTGCGTCTTCCGTCACCAACTCACAGCTGAAAAGTGTCAATAAGTTAGTTTAAGAGTTGATTAGTTTCTGGGTAAAGTTGTTTAGTTGTTCTAACGGAGGTTAATTGGGTTGCAGGACTTGTTGGCTCCTCTCCGGTTTGTGTTTTTCTTTTTTCTTTTTTTTTTTTTTTGCGCTCCCTGCTGCGCACCTGAATCCGCAACATGCCTTTAACGCATCTCGGCTGCTGAAAGTCCCCGCCGACAGCATGAACCGGCGACACGGAGCAGCCGTGGAGAGTCTCGGTGAATGAAACTGTCCCAGTGTGCGTGGAATGGCCGGAGTGGAGGTGTGATCAGAGGGGGGCCGATGTGGCTCCGAGGAGCCGCCGGCTGGGATCTGACGGAGCGCAGGAGACTGGGATGCGAGAGAAACCCGAACCTTTAGTAGAGAGACGATCTCCTGCTTCTGCTACCTGGACTGAAGACGGGAGTCATGGCCTCTGAAGTGGTGTGCGGACTGATCTTCAGGCTGCTGCTGCCGATGTGCCTCGCAGCTGGTGAGTTTTGTCTTCAAAAGCAGTTTTTACGCATGAGAGTTGATCAAAACTCATGTTTGCGCACCAGAACCGGTTAGATGCTTGGATCTATAATCGCCCTCTGGGTAAATCCAACCAGTTTGCATATTAAATGATTATTAAAAAATACATATTTGATTGTTAAACTGCACCAGGCAGTAAAATGTGCAGGTTTGACCTCATGATCCCTCAGCTCTGCTGCAAACAACAAACCTGCCCAGTCAGACTTAACAGACTGCAGACTCCTCCACCTGGATGTCACCACGCTGACAGAGTTGCTGTTATTAATTAACATTTACAGTGCACTGACAGTGTTTTCACTGCTGTTTCACATTCCCTTAAATTACTGCGTGGGAGTTTGTTTACCCATTATCTGACTTTATTGAGAGAAAGGGGCTCCTGATTTGGAGTTTTGTGCAGGTTTCTGTGCAGATTGTTGATTCATATTTTCTTTTTTTGGGAGCTCTTAAAGTTCTGATTTCTTGTTGGATGCAGACACTTGAACTTAACTGCAGTTTACTTACTGCTGTAATCCTGTGGTAGGCCACAAGTGAGAAATGATTAGCGCCAAACTGCCACTGAGGTTCCAGTGTGGTGTCTGTGCACGAGGTACTTTTAAAGCTAACAGCAGGCTTTCTATAGATAAGACCCACTCAGTACTACCATAATGCATCGCCTGACAGGCCGGCGTGCCCTTTATTTCCAAAAGCAATTGTGAGGCCATGCGTTGTCTCCATTAATTCGTGGAAAGTCGTTTTAACAGTATGAATTAATAATGCGGTTGTGAGGGGGAGAAGAATTGCTTTCCCTTTTATCGTAAACATACCTTTTAATATTTTATGTTTTTTCAAAGTGCCAATGAGCACTTGTCATGTGCTGTGGTCGTGCACCATAACTGACAGGGCGGTGGGAATGTCAGGTGGAGCAAAAAATGGGGGAAAGTTTCAGAATTTTTAATGATGGAGTTGGTTTTCCCAGCATCACCTGGATTTTTAGTGATTTGCAAATAGTTAAATGTTCAGTCTTTATAATAAAAGCATAAGTTTTATTCTGTAATTCCTACATCAACAGACAGAAAACGAGCCATCGGACAGCAGATGTTAGCTGGACTCCAACACCCACGTTCCACATGTTCATATGTATGTTGCAGACTCCTGCTTTTCATGTGCTAGTGACAGACCTGTCTGCTGACGTTACAAAGTCGGTGTTTCGTGTTGAACATCTGACAGCACCTCTATTCAAACACACACAACTGCTGGGCCCGTGTGTACACAATCCCCTCAGCCAACACACACACACACACACACACATTTGGACACAATTACAGTTTTGCTGATCAAACAGTCCACTGTTTATGTGTTTACTGGAAGAGTTAGCAGTGTGAACATCATTACGAGCAGTCGCTTTCCCAAATGTCTCCTCCGATATTGAACCTAATGTACAGAGAGACTCTCAACGCAGATGCAAATATCTATAAAATATAAAACTATTAATAAAGCAGTTAAATGTTGTTAGCTCATCCTGACAACCAGAAACTGAAACCAGAAACAGAAAATTAAGTGTGAAACAATGAAAATAAGTTAATGATTTGTTTCTGTTTTAATTTGGACAGGTAATGAAGGCTAACGGTGCCACAGAAAGTGTTTATTTCCTTACCATATTGAATACACTTTATGGTATTTTCTTCAGTTTAATTTACAAACAAAAAATCACACCTTGTTTATTTAACATTGGATTAATTAACCAAAAGCAGAAACCACTTTTAATGTCAGTATTTTTGAATCATTGAGTCTTAAATTTCTAAGTAATTACTGTTATAAAGGTATATAAAGCAGTTTGATCATTTATTTGCTGGATTATTTGAGAATTAAAGCCATTTTTGTATTTTTTTGTATTTTTGTTTAAATTGATTCATATTTAACCAGTTTACCTTCTATTTGTTTATAGCTCAACACCTAGAAACACCTAAATTTAACTGTTAAAATGTCTCCTCAGCCTTAATTGCTTTCTACTGGAGCGGTTCATCACTCATTCAAAGAAATCAGCTGTGTTCAAGCAGGGAGAGATCGAAAAAAAGCAGGAATCATGAGCTAAAAACACTCCGTTGCTAGCATAACAATTTGCCATCATTGGGTTAGCCTAACCCTTGTGAGATACGTGACTTTGTGAGACTTCAGGCCACCTGACCTGAGACTCAGAAGTTGCAAACGTGGTATTCTGGACACAATCAGCAGATGGCGATGAGTGACTTTTCATTAACCCTGTAAAGGGTCATATTAGCACATACTGGCTCAAGAGAAATATTTAAAATATGAAAAAGTTACATAGTGTGCCTTTTAAGTTAAACAAGTATTCTTACTTTATGAATTACTAAAATGCGTAAAACAACTCTTGAGTTCATAATATTTCTGTTAAACACCTGTCCTTGTTTCTTGTAGACTGATCTATTGTACTTTTTTCCACATTAAGTTTTTCAAAAAGACAAAAGATCTTATTTAAATCAACACTCTGGAATTGACAAAAAAAATACTCGTTTTAGCATGTGTAGCTTTTAGCTTGGCTAATTTTAGCTAATGCTAACAGATGTCTGATAAAGCCTTTAATGCGCTTCTCACATGGTAATAGCATTAGCTGTAGTTTATGCTGTGTTTTGTAATTGTGCTCAAATTTATTTAGTCTTTAATCTTTATTTTTTCCATTTAACAATAGTGTGGTTAGCTTAGGCTACAAAGTAATGTTTGCTAGCTTCTATCAAGTAGCCATTCAGCAAACCAATAACGCTTGTTAGCTAAAAACATTACATCTTGGCATTTATTTAAAGTTGGAGTCGCAATAAATATTTAGAAGTCATAAAGCCAAACTACCAACAACTGATAGATAGGGTGCCATAAAAATGGCTGCCCTCTGGTCCTCAGAGATGGGTCAAATACAGAGAACAACTCCACTATATTGTACTGTGGTTTTTACTATGTATGTGACTACAAATTACTTCAGGTTTAGTGGAAATACATCTTTATTTATTTAAAGGACATTATTAAAAGTTAGCTGCTGTTTAACAACTGACATAAAATCCTTTATGTATTTTATACTAAGTCTGATGTTAAAATCAGAAAAAGCATTGTCTAATCATATTAAAATTTCTTATGTGATTGTAAATAAACTTGTATTTGTCTATTAAAGTTTGAGAACTGTGACAATGCTAAACTGTAGGAAATTAGCTACCATTTAAAGAAGAATACCTGACTCTTATCTATTGAGAGAACTGTTTTGGTCGTTGACATTCCTTTAAAAAACCCAAACGCTTGTTAAATCTGGTTTCTGCTTCTTTGAACTTAACTTTAAAGAAATGTGGTGTCAGGTTTGATGCTCTTATAAAAGCTTGTTTTATGTTGTGATGAAAGTATTTGGTGTGGAATGCTCTTTATTGCTTTAAAATTCCTGTGTTATCTCCCAGTACTGCTTCAGACTGGCACTGCTTTACCTCATCGTTTTAAGTTTTTTTTTTTTTTTTTTTTTTTTTTCATGATTGCAGGCTTAAACTCTTAAGTTGGTTCTGCTTTCACATGCACTTTTGATTTTCTTTGTGTTGAAGAATCATGTTTCTCTAATTATGCCTTTAACTGGGAAAGACAAAAGCTTGATTCAGCCTTGAATAAGGATTTTTTTTTTTCAGTAATCTGTCTGAAAACAATGGCAGTTTATTTTCATTCTTGGTGTAAAATCCTCTGATGGTGAGTCATCCAGCAAAGCCAAATGGTCAGGAAGACTGCGGTCAAGCGTCTGCAGGCAGCAGCAGGAGGAAAGCCTGTAGATACAAACTGATTATCAGTTACGGAACAGATACCGGCATCTTTTGGGTTTTCTAATTCTGAACAGATGAGCAATGATGACAGCAGCCTCTAAATTGTTGGGTTTGATGTGACATCTCATAAAAATGAGGTGGGTGGAGAGCTGAAATGGTGCAGAGTGACAAAACAAAGATTGTGAGTCATTCCCTCCTCAAGAGGCTAACAGGAAAAAACTATCTTACCCACTTGCTTTTTGTAAAAAGAAAAGATTATTAAGATTATTTTCTTTTGCACTTTCGTTGTTTGATATGTCACACATTTTTGCACGACTGTAACTAATCCCAGATAACCTGCAGATGTTTGTGATTTGCACAAACACGGCAGCCCCCCCTGACATTTATTAGCGTTTGTTGGTTTTTCATTGGTCTGCATCTGAGCGTGGAGAAAAGCAGGAGGTGCACTTACTTCTCCACCAAGGGAAAAGTCAGAGCCAAGTCAAATGTCAATGAATAGGTCCATTGACTGTGCAAAGATAAATAAAAGCACCATTTTCTGCAGTTAAGTGTAATTTTTCAGGAGTTCAGCTGCTGAATTCTGGGAGTTAGACGATAACTTGTGCAGCGTTCTTGGTTGTAAACTCTGAGCTTGTTGATATAACGGCAAAGACAAATTTGGGAGGTCAGACTCGGTGTCCACATTTGACACAGAGTCACTGTGTGCTTTCCTCTTTGCTTCCTGACCTAAAAATGTTCAAAGCCCTTCTGCTGCCGGTGCCATAGTTTGTGCTTACTTTGAGGTTTGACTTGTAATCGGAACTATGATTTTTATTTTTTTCTTTGCAGTGATTTGACACGGCTGAGTTCGGGTTGTTCAGAGAACCGAGGATGTGTTTGATGCGTTGGTGTCGTATCTCGTTTTTGGACGCGTTAGTTGACATTTCAGTCGTCAGGCAACATGAGTTGTTTGGTAAAAGCCTCGTTCAACTGGACTCGGGGAAATGAGGTGTGCTGCCGATCAATATATCAATAGATGGTTTTTGGAAGTCATGTTTGCACTAAGTGTTTCATCATGAAGACTAAAAGACTTCCGTTATGTCTTTGGATGGGGTGTGGATGTGTGTTCGGAAAGTTACGTAATACATGTGGTGTTGAAAGTCCTAACGGAGCAGAGATGAAAAATTTACTTTGATCTGAAAATTATTACTTTACTGGTTTATTATTACTTTACTAGTTTATAAAAGGACATATAAAGACTCTGCCAGCCAACAAATGCACACAACCTGTAAAATAACAATTTATGCAAAACAAAGATGAGATCTGTCAGCAGTACAGTCGAATGAATAGGCCTGAGCTGCACTGTAAGTTATTGGGTTTAAATCTAATTGGTTTAATCTGTCAGTTAAATGTATAATTAAAAAACAAATTAATAAATTGACATTTTTAAGAAGTTGCAAAACATTTAAAATGACTAAATATAATCATGATTTACATTTTTTAACCGTCACGAATCACAAGGGACATTTTTGTCCCTAGTGATTCGAAAGGGTAGTAAGTATTAAATCTGCTGCTGTGCAAAAACTAATAATGCATCAATTTCAATATTTAGGATTTTACTTGACATATCAAAGACTGATAAAGAAAAGCCATTTAAAACAATTTTTATAGAAAATAACAAATTTTTCGCTTTATTAAAAAAAACAACCAATATGAGCATCTTGTAATCAAACTGGTGTTTAAAAAAAGTAACAATCCTGAAAATAAATTAGTTTTTGATTAGAACTGAAGTTGAACAAAATATTTACCCAAAAAAAGAAGAATTTTATTGTTTTTATAACAGTTTCTGAACATGGACATTTTTGTCCCTAATGACTAAAAAGGTAGTAAATTTTAAATCTGCTGCTACAGAAAAACTAATAATGTATCAAAGTCAATATTTTGGCTTTTTCTTCACATATCTAAGATTGATTATAGAAAAAACATCCCAGCAGCCACCCAGAATTTGTTTTATGGGAAAATAATAATAATAATTTTTTTTTGCATTATTTTTTTATAAACAATAACAATGACTTCAAGTAATCAAACTGGAATTTAAAGGATTAAAATCCTCAAAATGATGTCATAATAATAATAATAATTGGTAGTTTTGAGCAGGACTGAAGCTGCTTAAGAGATTCATGCAGAAAAATGTAGAAAAAATATGAATCAACATTGTTTTTATGGCAGTTTTTTTGGAAGTGGATGTTTTTGTCTCAAATCACGAAAGTGAATTAAAGTGACGCCTGAGAATTAGAAGAACGTTGTAAACCTTTAAATGAGATGGACTGGAATTAGTCTTTTTATCTCAGTAAATAAATATATAATTCAAATAGGATTGTAATTCAAATAGGATTGTAATGGAAAGTTAATTTAATTGGAATTTAAATCAAATTGCCGGCATTAGCCTTGCATTTTATGGAATCTTTATTGACACTTTTAAATAGTGTAAAAAAAAATTGCAAAGCAGAAATAAATCATTACTAGGAATTAAAAGCAAACATTAAAAGACACTTTTTATTTTCACACTAAATCCCTGGAAAAAAAGTGCTAATAGTTTACCATTTTTTCATGCTTATTATTGTATTTATTATCTTACTGTATTTTATCCTCATTTCATTTGTACTTTTGTTGTTTTTGTTTTTTAGCTCTGTTGGCAAAATATATCCTTAGTGATTAAAAATATTTGTGAATTAACTTTTCCGGTTTTTAAAATGTGTTAGTGTGTGTGATCATTCTGTGGCAAATAGCTTAATCTGTAGATGATTAATGATTTTCTCCAGCTGTTTTCTCCTAAATCAGGTTTTTTGGTTGAACTGAGTGATCATCCCACTGTCAGCATCTGCTTTTTATTTATTGAACATTGTGTATTTTATACTAAGCGAAATCAAATGATTTTTGTTCCTGTTTATATGATCTAATAGTGAATGTGTTGTGTGGGTTTTTTCCCCCTGCAGCTTGCCTGTTCAGGTACAATGTCCTGTCCTTCGTCTACCTCATCTATCTCCTGCTCCTTCCACTCTTCCCGGAGCCCACGTGCACAACAATGCAAGGTAAAGGTCTACATTTGAACTCCTCTTGAAGCTTTAAAACTAGCCTGGAGAATTTTGACCGTTTTCCCAAAAACCCGTTTGGTTTGAATGTTGTCCTTTGTAACACAAACCAGCCCTTCTGCAGGAGACTTAAGTTTCCTTGTGATGAGGTTGAATTTGGCACACAGTTTAGTCCATGAAATGTAATATTGGTTAGTGCAGGCATGGTTCCATCTGTAATAATAAAAGTGATCCGCCGTTAGCCAGATTTGAGATAAAAAGTTTTGATCCATCAGCTCAAGATCTGAAACCTGCTTGATGAAAACAGACACTGTGAGCTTAGGGTTGTTTTATTTGCAGATATAATGCCATTATAAATGATAAAAACAGTGCTTTGTAACCCAAATTTTTTTTGCAGATAAAATGAGGATGTGGACTGTTTTTGATAACAGCTCTAACTTCTTCAATCACTAAGAAAAGGGAATAAAAAGATAGATTTCTTACTTTTTGAAACATGTCTGAGTACCATATAAAACATTTAATTCAGCCCATGTGGAGTTTGAGTTCATATTTAAACCTTTTGGTTTAAAAAAGCACAAATTAAAGCTTGTAAACTAGCATCTATATCATCCTTTCATAACTACGTAGGAGCCTTTCATCCTTTTGAAGAAGTATAAATCACAATGGACCTCTGTGGTTTTTGAGAAGTGACTGAGGTGACTGTTCTCCTTACGGATGATGAATGTGGGCCAGCTTCAGCCTCGCGTTCATGCACTCCCTCCGCCGCAAAATGCTAAACAGCACACCTCCCAGACCTCGACGGTGATATTATGGGTTTCAGCAGAAGACCGCATGCAGTGTTTAATAATACATACACCCATATCGGCGGAGGGAGCAGCATCCAGGCCCCGATTCGACTCCTCGTCTCCAGCTGAAATAACAATCAGGAAGTAAAGGGGGGAGACGGAGAAAGGGGGGAGGAGGGGGTAAAGAAAGTGGACCACTTACAGTCTCATCAATAGTTCAGGAGAAAAGGCTTCTGGTAGAACTGGATGCTCACCTGTCTGATAGCTGCTGACTTCAGGAGGGGCCCATCGGCCATATTGGTCAGTTTTTAATTATACAGAAACTTTTCTGTTTTCAGACCCAAACATCAGTGTTGTTTTTGGCAGCCATGAAAATGCTAAATACTAGTTATAGTCCCATTTTAGTCATGTCTCTATATAGTTTTATTCCAGTTTTGGTCGACAAAAACTCAAAAATGTTTAGTTTTAGTCAAAAAAAGTTTTAATCGTTTAACAAAGTAATTTAGGTCAATAAGTTGGAAATTAGAATTACTTGCATCAAAATTCAAAAGTACCGTAGGCCATTTTGGCATAAACAGGAAATGTAACAAAAAACATAAAAACGAACAAAACTACAATAATCAAAGTATTCAATCAACACTACAAGTATTGGTCTAACGTTCAACCATAACAATAACAAAGACATGTCGCTGTTTAATGAATAAAATCAGGACTTAAAGCTCGTTAGCCTAGCCATTAGCTCATTGGTGGGTTAAATGTAGCGCCTCATTTTTAGTAAAACAAAAGAAAGTTGATTAAATCAGAACACAATATGGAGTCAATCAGCAGGGTTGTCACAAGCTGTCGAAGGATTCTTTGACTAAATATCCATTTGATGAGAGAGGATGCTGCCACAGAGACAGTAACAGGGTGATCGCCCCGGAACTAATGAAAGAGTTCAACCCCGCCACAATAAGAGGATGTTCGGAAGTGGAGATTGAGTTCACATGATTGACAGAAAAAAGAGTTCACCCAAATACTGTTCCACAACTCCACACACTAAGGTTTTCATCTCATCGTTCAGACAAAAAAATCAGACGTCAGTCGTTAAAGAGCTGCGTTTAGCTCGTCAGCGCTTCGTTATCGCCTTGAAAAAAGTTGCGTTAACGCTTTATTTTGTTATAGTCTTAATCAATGAAAATCACTGCCATTACAAACATATTTTACCCTTTTTTTAAAGTAGCATTAAAACTAAATAATCATTTATGAGGACAGAAACTAATTAGGTTCATCAAATATTTACTAAACAAATTAAGTCTAATTGATTTCATTATGACTAATCAATGGTTTTACTCATATTCGTTGATCTAGAAGCGACACATTTTTACTTTAAAATGTTTATTAATCTAATTTATCACTGTTTTCATTTAATATAAACTTTATCAGCTGGTTTGATAGTTTAAGTACTGCTGTTAAAATTCTAAAGGAAAATGGACCCTATGAAGAAACAATTTGCTAATTAAACAGAACACACATGTATATAAATCACATAATTCCAACTGGAATAAATTAAAAATAAAGGCCTAAAAATGAATTTCACAGCAGAAAAAGTTTAGTTTTTATGACTTTCACAGTTGTTTTGCTGTTTAATGGTTAACATTACATTATTTTACATAACTGAACCATCACAAACATGTTTTTCTTGGCATAAAGAAAAAAAATGGAAAAAGAGCATCGTCTTTATGTGTCCTAATAATAATAATAATAATAATATTAGGTTGTACAAATAAAACTAAATGTATCAGGTGTGTTGTTTGGTTTGCAAACATTGTTCCAACAATATTCTCTTTAAAAAACAAACCCATAAAGGTGTGGAACTGACATAAAACACTTTAAAGGTTGTAAAAACATTCCCTGGTCTACCACAAGTCAACCCACATATTAAATAAAAACAGCTCATCTCTTGATAAAAAATGCATTTGACCTGAAGCTGATTACATTTCACCTTTTATGTGTGTTTTTATTAGATGTTTACATTGTTGTAGCGATAACATACTGAATCTAAATCACGCAGAGGTGAAGTTAAAGCGCCCGAGGCGTCAGACGGCGTTCTAGTGGAACCTGTCAGAACTTGAGTCCCATCTGTCATCAGGCTGCAGACTCACTGACACACAAGGAAGGGAAGTTACAGCAGTAATGTCAGACGTTTGAGGTGCTGTGTGGTTTAAAATCACTATAATAATTAAAGTTTCAAACGCTTTCTAATTGGTTCTCATCACTTCAGACAGTCCAGCCCAGATGGAACCAGGAAACGGATTCATTCCTTTATTTTGATGGTCTGTTTCCTTTTGTTTTTCCGATCCTAAAGGACAAGCAGCATTTAAATCCGTGAAGTTAATTTAAACCAAATGTTGGACATGAATAATTCATTAGGTGCAGTTTTCTTTAAAAGGCCACGACCTGCCGTGTTCTGTGTCCGGATCAGAACCTCCTCTCGCTCGGAGGCTTGTTGTTGTTTGTGATTTACTCCCCAGCTGTAAATGCAATATTTGGCTTTCCCCTTGAAGATGTTTTAAATATCATCGGAGGTAATGTGAGGTATGGCTCTAATATTGGCAGCGAGCGTTTTAAAGCCTTTATGTAAAGCATCATGTGCCTTGGTAAATGGGCCCCGACATGACGGATCTTCTTAGGGGAGACTTTTAGCACCGTTGCATAAATTTATATAAATATTTGATGTTTTTTTGGTGATTTATCAGGTTTGAGTGGTGGGAGTCTGCATTTAACTCATCTCCCAGTTTAGCTTTTTAAATACTTGTTGTCGCCATGTCTTTTTAAAAGTTGAGTTCCTGCTGCGGTTTGTTTGGCTGAAGCTTCCTCAGTTGGGATTAATTACATGGGGGCTAAAATCATCTAAGTGCTGTCAAATGGGGCTAATTCTCTAAATGATGTTGGGAAAGAAGCAACTGTAAAACCTGAACAATACCTTCTGTTTGAGAAGCAAATAAAACTCCCTCCCAGGGGAGCGTTTCAGGACTGAGTAGCACCAACGTATTTATTTATGATGGGTGCCACCAGACATGAGCAGCCATCAGGCAACAAAACGTTTAGAAACCAGATGTTTGGGAGCCATTCAGGATGCAGAATTTTGCAAAAACACCTCGTATTTCTTATTTATAAGCAGGATTTTCTTTCACAATTGAAGCCTTGGGGAAATAAAATAAGAAATTTGCAATTTTTAAAAATTTTATTTAAACTAATGAGGCCAAATTTGGTGAATTGTTTCTCATGTTGAACAAGTTTTAAGCCCCCAGCGGTCCGAGTCCCAGAGTCTGACTTTAACCAGGATATTGTGTACCGCCATAAAACCAACTTCCCCACAAGGATGCAGTAAACTTAATGAGATGGAAATGTTGATTACCTGCTGGACCAGAATGTGTAGATATTTATGATGGATAGCAAAACGACAAACAATGCATCTGTTTGTTATTTTACTATAAAAAATAACGAAACTTCTCTTTCAGATCAAAATGTTCTTTTTATTTTTATTATAAGAATGAAATATCTGAGAGGATCATCACCATAACAACTCCTGAGATTATCCCAAATACCTGTAGGTGCTCTATAAACTGGCCATGTGTTGAACAGCTGTGGCAGCTCCCCTGCCTCCTCTCATCCTCCTCTCCCAGGATCGGTCGTGTCCTCCGGCGGCTCCGTTATTTACCTGCGTTAAAGGACGACGCTGCTTCAGTAAACACCTTTGAGTCCTCAGACAGGCATGTTTTTTTTTTATGAACACAAACGGCCATGAAACCAAAGGATGCAGCAGGTTTACAGGCTGGTTCGGCTTCTCTAACGATGAATTAAGGATCTTGTGGTCCAGCAGAATGTTTATTTGACTTTTCAACAGAGAGAAGCGCTGCTCTAGCGGTGCCAGCTTCTTGCCAGGATGTGTACTGTGATCCGCAGAAGGTTCTGCTTGGGTTTTCTCCCAGTTAGCCTCCAGCTCATTCAGAACAGCTCCCGACTGTGGAGCACATCAGAGCAGTGTAACGTCCAATGGGAAACAGCTGTCTGATCTGCCCTGAGGAATTAAAACAAAATTACCAAGAACTTTGTTTTTTTATTGCTGCACAGCTCAGTTTTAGGGGAAAGTTGTTGTTCCCAAAGAATAATCAAACTTGAAGTTTCTTTTTGCTCGTTATCAATGCGTAAGCTTAAATAAAACACATGTGGGGATATTTAATCTGCCTGGTGTTGAACTCACTTTGCATGTTCTCCATCTTTAGGCCACACAGGGCGTCTGCTGCAGTCCCTCTGCTTCACCAGTATGTCCTTTCTGCTGCTCCACATCATCTTTCAGATAACCATCAACAGCCTCCCGGCTGGAACCCCCATCTCCTCCAACTTCTCCAACTCCTCCTCCATCTCCTTCGACTTCAACTGTGAGTAACCTGCAGGCTTTATGTTGGAGTTGTTGAGTGCAGAGCTTCTCCTCATCCAGGAGGAAGAAATGGAGCTGAGCCGTTCTGCTGCTCGTTTTCTAAAAGAGACACAATATGGCAAATGTTTTTTGCAGCAGAAATTAGCACTTTTAATATTTCAGCTACGTAATGTGAAAGTGATGGCAATGAAATATTTAAAGCATAACATTTGCACGATCTATTATGAAACTCTATAATTTAGAGATGTTCAAAGATGGCAGAAATCCACCAGCTGTTAGCTTATCAGTGATTGTGCCAAAAGGATCAACCAAAAAATACAGTTACACAATATACCCAAATAAACCAACCAAAAAGAACATTTCAGGAGTAAAAGTGTTTAGGCTTTTATTCTGAAGGGCACATTTGGTTCTGCTGCACCTCAGTTTTGCTTCTGCTCTAGGTTTTTTGTTACCTGGCAAGCCATCAGATATATGTGAAAATATAGTCTGGCCAAGATCCATTAAAACGACTCATGCATAGGGGCGGGATCAATGGTTGTCAATCAAACTGTCTTCACATGCTATTGGATAGCGCTAGGAACAATCAGAGCTGTATAGCAACAGCCGGAACCAGCTGGTAAATTAAACTTTTACATATCCCATTGGCAAAGCAGCCAATACATCCTTTTTCAAAATAAAAGACTGTCTGTTCACGTCTTAAAAAAAAAAAAAGCCCAAACTGAAATCGTCCAAAGTTGATGACAAAATTGTTTCAAACGAACGTGAGTTGCCACCATTTGGTTTAATTTCAAAGTTGAAACTCTGCCGTCTTTGCTCATCCTGCCCACCAATCCATTAGAGCATTGTGATTGGCCCGTTACGAGACTGATCGGACCAATCAGTGGGCTGCGGAGGTTCCAATGGAGCGTGGCTAGACCAAAGTCTGCAGAGCAAAACTGACAGTCTTAGTTTACTAGGCTAGATTTTTTGCTTTTGTTTTTGAAAGAGTCTCAGTGGGAGGGGCTTTTCTGTTCTTCAATCTCATTGGTTATGAGGGTTTGGAGCAGGTGGCTCTAGCTGTTTGCTGTATGGAGCCACCTACTCCAAACCCTCATTCATTCAATCATAATTTTTCAGGTTAATCACATTAAACAATGTATTTTGTCAATTACAACCCCCTTTCATTTACATTAAAATTGGTCAAAATCAAGATCAACAGGTCTGAACTGTACAAGGATCAGTATCACCACTGGATAGTCGGTTCATCTATAAATAACTGAAGTCAGTCAAAGATCTATCTACAACATGTAAGATATTAAATCCACTAATTCCCTAAAGTTCAAAACCCCTCTCTGATTATTAACAGATCTTAAAGCTTCCATGTTTGTCCTCTACAGACTAGATGCAGGCTAACTTGTAGCTGTATTGTTCTTATAAACACTTATAAATGAAACTTTATCCTACAAACATTAACTTTAAGTTGATCAAGTTCAGATTTTCCGACAGCACACGTGTCCCATTCATCACACAGGTCAGTTTCAGTGCTTGAACTCTGACCCCAGCGACTGACGGAGGAGCTGTTTTTCACAGCCTGAGGGAAGGTTTCCAGGAATATTCCCACTCTTGTTGCATTTTGTCACTTTACGAGGAGTTACGACTTCCAACACATTCCCAGTTTAATTAGCCTCCTTCTACCATATGGGGCTGCCAGTAAAGAAACACAATAAGCTGCTCGCTTGTTAGGGTGTTAATAGTTGGCCTTGAGCTCAACATAAAGCTTCGTATCAAACTGTAAAGGTTGAATCTGTCTCGACCTGACAGACGCTGGCCTTGTGCTCTAAGGACTTGTTCTTTCTAATGAAGCAGTTTGCTTTTCCCAGTTGAATCCCGTCCAGCTGGGGGAGCAGGACGAACCTTATCGCCTCAGGCAGAAACACACGAGTCGTTCAAGGGAGGCTGAAGGAGATCTTTGACTGGATTCTCAGGGAATTTTAGGCGAATCAAAACGCTGGATGATGAATCCTGTTGATGTACTTTACCAGACCGCGTTAGCCGTTCAGTGATCTGATATGAATCACTTCTTAAAGTGTTTAGTTTTGTTTAGGAGAGTTTGAGTTCATATAACAGCATTTATTATCATACAGTTGATTTCAGATGAGAGAATGAATTCATCAATAAATGCTCTATGGCAACTTTTCAGCTAATATTTCTTTGAAACTCAGTGCTTTGGTCCTAAAATCCTGTTTTCTGTTTGTTAAATTGTGTTATATTTGGTATTTTTAGCATTTCAACTAAATAAATTAGAACAAAGTATGTTTTTGGCAAGCAAATTCATAAAGATCTCATTTAAATTTAGTTTTGGAGTATTTTCTGCCTGAAAGTGGCTTTAAAAATAACAATAACAAAACATCATTTAGAAAATATTCGGGGACAAGAATATCCAAAGAACGACTTTCAAAGACCTCAAGAACAAGACCACTTGGAAAATGTTCAAGAAAGTCTGGCTGCTTGGAGGCAAAGCATTAAGAAATGAGAGATGACTGAACAGAACTTCAGAAAGTATTATAGTCTGCCATAAAGCAGAGGTTCTCATGGAAAGCCCCGCTGCTCAGAGTGTCGCTGATTATATGATGCAAATGTTGCTAAAGCTGAATAAATAAGGGCATGAAAACATAAATGGCTTCCACTCATATTAGACTATTTATAGTTGTTTGTTAAGACCTTTTATAGCAAATTGAATTTTTAGATTTTGTTTCTAGATTTCATCTCAAAGCCCTTTTGCTTCATGACCCTTAGTGGGGTCGTGACCTCAGGAGCTGCTGCCATAAGCATCAACACGTTGAGGACGGACTGTATTTGTATTTTTTGTGCAAAAACATAGAATTAGTTTCCCACTGTGATCCTGATGAGGTCTCGTCTTCTATTTTAATTTTTGAATCACAAAAGGGAGTCTGACATCGTGTTTGTCCCGTTTATCTGCCGACCATTCTGAGAAAAAGGTCTTATCTCTGATTTCTATATCTGGTATTTGGCCTCCTTAACACCCTTTTCCTTTTGGCAGCTATGTATAAACAGGGAGTCGTCCTCCGCAGTCAAACAGTCGTCCTCCCTCCGGATAACTATTTAGAATTTCCTCTGTTTGTAGCGGCCAGAGCGGTGAGTTGTGTTGAGTATAAATGAGAGAACCTCTCCAAAAACACAAACGCCTCCAGCTGTCAGCGCAGGTCAGCGACTGGTCACCAGATGAGTCGACGCCACGGGGGTCGTCTGTCATTCCTGTGTGCCGACTTGACACAGAAGGAGCTGCGTTTACAAACAGTTTGTGTTTTCACCGTGAAGGAGCGCCAGATGGGAGGAGTTTTTACATTTCACCTCATCTCAATCACCCGCAGAGAAAACTCACCTCTCTGACTTTCAGATGTTTTCCAAACATCTCGGTGATCCTTGTCCCCCCACATGTATGAGAAGAGCTACAGCTGATTGCTTTGGGTATTAATCACCGTAACGCACTGAAAACCACCCAGCTGTTCTTTAAGGTCTTTTCTGGACTCTTAATGACTCGATTAAATGTTGATCCTGCATATCCTCGATGTGTGAAAAGGCGTGACTGGCATTAGGCCCCCAGAGATAGAAGAGTGCTGCGCTGAGGTTAACGGTCCGGGAAGCACAAAGGCTGTTTTATGATGCTCACATAAAGTCTGGAGGACAGGTATTTTTGGTGCCCAGCTGGGGTGAAATGCAGCTCCGCCTCAACAGACAGAAAGTCTCACACTTTTCTTCCAGAAGTCTCCGTGCTGAGCTCAGTTTGTTTTCACACACTATTCCTCTGTCACGCTGAGGATCGGGCCGGCCTCGCTTTACCTCCAGCATTCCTCCAGCGTGAAGTCACACTCGGAGTGGGGGGTTTCCTCTCGCACCTGAAGGTTCGGCTACGTGAAGTTACATGTTGCAGATGTTTGGACTCGGGAGCCACTTAAACAGAATGTGTTTTGCTTGTGGTTTCTGGGTTTTGATTTGGAGATTTCAGCGAGGCGGTATGGTTTTAATCTACCACTGGGTGGTTATTATGCATAAGGGAGCTCTAATCTGTTTCTGTCTCTACATTTCATCCTGGTTACTTTAGTTCACAGGAGAAAACTACTTATTTAGTAGTTAATTGTGAAAAAAGTATTTGTCCCCTTACAGATTTATTGTTTCTGCTGACTCGTGAATGTTTCTGATCATCAAACAAATTTCAATATAAAAAGATGTGAGGTGTACCTATGATAAAAATGACATGTTTACTCTTTGTAAAGGGGGAAAACTTGCAAAAAAAAAATCAATTACTACTTAACTCAAACTGTCTAAAGTTCTTTTTTCACACAGCAATATTAGTACATATTGAAAATATTAGTGAATATATATCACATATCCAACTTTAACATCAAAACTCAGAAACCTTTGTCTTCTTTGACTTTCTGTGTCTTTTGATGCTGTAGGACTCAAATCCTCTCAGACTGCAGAGGAGTCGAGACAAAGTTTAAATAGGCATCAGTCACATGTCACATCTCCTGCATTTAACATTGTAAAAACATAAAACTCCAGATATTTGACCAAATAAAGCCTTCATTCAATAAAGGCTTAATTTCTGCTTCATGCATTTATTAAAGAGTGCAATCAGGGAGAAATACACAGGTGTTGTTACCATGGTGACCTTAATGAGCCACGGGCAGCAGCTTTAACATTTCTTTTAAACTTTATTCTCTACACTTTACATAAGTCAGTTCTCATAAATAAGTTTATATATCAAAATATAAACGTATTGTCTCAGTTTAGATTATAGAAGCTGCATTTGCATCTGAGATTTCTTTTTAAATTTCTATTTTTTCCCCCATTTAGTAAATATTGACACTGAACTGTTTTGTTGAACCACGTTGACAGTAAAGAACTTGATGTTGAACTGTTTGGTATGAGGATCCCTTTTCAGTCCTTTGTAGTTTAGCAAATGTTTTTTTTTCCTCTGAATTTTCACGTCTGCTCACTGCTGATAAGTCCTGTCTGCTCCGTTCCACTGAACTCTTAAAATGGGAGGATCTGTGTGGAGGTGGACAGATACTGAGTGAAGTGTTTTTGTCAGGGTTTACTCATAAAAACAACTCCCTTCAGATGTTTATAGCCTTTTTTGAATTTTCTCAACAGTTCGTTTTATTTGCTTACCCACAGACGTCTCTTCTCTTTGAGTCAAAGTTGCTTAATTTTGGAATGAACTCTTACATTTTAGAGGTAAAATTTCAGATGCTGGTTTTGCAGCTTTTAGCCAAATAAAAGGATTATCTGCAATACTTGAGACTGTTTTAAAGCCCTTTCTGTCACTGATTATTACTAAAGCAGCTTCAGTGTCTATTAACATTTGACTGATTTGGACTGTTTACTTATTTTGTTTCTTAAACATGTTTTAATTGGTTACTGACATAAGGAGAAATCTTTTTTAGTTTACTTTTAGATCCCTAATGGGGACATTTGATAAAATATTTAAAATTTTCTGTCTTCAGCTAACATATTTGGGTGTTTGAGGAATTGTCCCTTTCATTTAGGATCCCTCAGGATTACTTTTATTTAGGTTTTCAGAAGAGTTCTACATCATGGGTATGGAGAGCCAAAAGTGACACAATTCAATAAGCGAATAAAGCATAAAATAAATAAATAAATAAATAAAATGTGTCTTTGAATGTGCCATTAATTGTTTATTAATTAAATAATTAAATGTACCACAGAAAATATTTAATACATTTTTAAAAATATATAATTAATGGTTTAAATATTTCATGATAAAATTAATTTCGTAAACTGCAGCAGCACACAGACAATAAAATAATTAAATTATGAAATCATGAAATAAGTATATTATATTTAGAAAAATTAGATATTTTTATTTATGGCACATTCATTATTTTAAATTTATTAATTAGTTTTAAAAAATTACTGACACATTTAAATGAATATTTATTGTTTTATTCATTTAATGCTTTTAAAAATGTTTTATTTGTGTCACTTTTGGCTCTCCATAAAATTTAGTGCTCAGTTATGGCATTTTTTTTAGGCAAATTTCTTCCAAGTATAGTAACTATTAATACTTTAATAAAACTCTAATACTCTGTTAATCATTTTGACAGTATTAGTATAAAGTAGTAAGTGAAGTATATTAGTACAAAGGAGTTGACACCTATACAAATCACTATGTGCTTTGGAATAAAATAAAATACATTAGAAAAAAAGATTAAAATTAGAGACGGGTAAAGTTCAAGTATATCAAATGAATACATAACATAAATATCTTCCTTTTACACTGATTTCTTATGACCTCCTGAAAAAGACGAGCTTCACAAATTAAATCCTGACAGCTCAGACTTTATCTGCTCCTAACTTCACCTTTAGGGAAAAGCCAGTTATTTCTTTGTGAGTCTCAGAATTAAGATGTTGTTGAACTGAAACCCTTTGATATTTATATTTTATATTTTACAGACCTCAGGGTCATGTCATGTATCTTTGTGTATTTATGATCTAACTAACCTTCCATCTTTGTCTGAATTCTTTAAAGAAATCTAACCATTACTCAGAAAGACAGTTTTTGTTCTCTTTGATTTGCTGCACAGCTCTTTTTAAACTCAACCTCCTCCTGAACAGTAGCTGTAACTTTCACACTGGATGAGACCGTAGATAAACTCGGCTTTGTCTGCTGTTTGTGACGAAGCATATTTTACATCCACGCTCTCCTCACTTTACTTTGTGAGCCAGGAAATCTAATTTCGGTGAAGTTTAGCACCTAATTAGTCATCCTATACAGTGACGAAGCATTCAGATATACTGATAAAATGCTGTTGTTTCCTCTGGTTGGAGAAAAGGGATAAAGTTTTCCTAGTGCATGATTAGAATAAATATCTGTAGAGAAGTGACGCAGATCAACTCCTGATCTAATCAAACATATAGAAACCATGTTTTTGTTGCCTTATTTCAGATTTTAATTATATTAATACAAAATAGTTATTATTAAAAAGTCACCTAAACTGTGTTTTTATAAATAAAGGTTCTAATAATTGTGCAATAGTTTTATTAATGAGCATGATCAATTCAAACACTGGATGATGCATCTGTTAGTAAATTTGCAGGTAGAGAAGCTGAGTCAGCGTTAAGTGTTGTTCATCAGATGCCTTAAAAAACCTGCATCTTCTAAATGATTTCTTCTATTTCTGTCCAGGTTCGTCATGGGAGAGGTCGTTACGACAAATTGGCTTTGAGAGGTAAGAAATTAATTAATCAAATACGATCTTTATTGTCATCGACACTCGACAAGCAAGGAACAACAAAATAGAATGTGCAGCCGACTCTTTATTTGTAAGGCACAAGACATTAGAAGAACACAAGAAAACAAACTTTGCACATATATATCATGTATAGACACACTGTACATATTGCACTAGTTTTCTGCACATTTGACAGAAGCTGGATGAGTGTGATAAACGGTCACTGTGAGTTCAGAGCCATGATTGATTCTGGGTAAAAATTGTTTATGAGGCGGTTTGTCCTGGTTTTCATTCATTCATTCTCATAAGTTAATTTATATACCTGTAAAAAGTAACTGATAACAGTGACTGCTTATTCGCTCTACCTGTGTGACGTTTAAATTAAAGTAAATACCTTTTTAAAGTAAAATTCTGACACAAATATACATTAAATATCCAAGATTTTTTTTTATCAGTGTATTTTTGTTTTGTTTGCTTGCTTTGTCTGCTATCCACATATCTATCCTGGAGATTTAGAGATTTTTGGATTCATGGAAAAAAAAACAAAAAAACACGTCACCCTTTAAAGGCACACTATGTAACTTTTTCATATTTTAAAACCATTTTCTTGAGCCACCATGTGCTAATATGACCCTTTATACAGGGTTAATGTAAAGTCACTCAGCACCATCTGCTGCTTGTGTCCAGGATGCTGCGTTTGCAACTTCTGAGTCTCTGGTCCGGTGCCCAAGCTGTGGCTAGCTGTTATGCTAGCACCAGAGTGTTTTTAGCTCATGATTCCTGCATTTTTTTCAATCTCTCCCTGCTTGAACACAGCTGATTTCTTTAAATGAGTGATGAACCGCTCCAGTAGAAAGCTATGAAGGCTGAGGAGACATTTCAACAGTTAGAGTTTGGTGTTTCTGAGCAAAGACAATGCTAATGCTTTTACAGCAGTGATTTAAAATGGACACTAGGGGGTGCTAAAAACAAGCCTAAACTGCATAGTGTGCCTTTAAAGGGCTCTTATTGAAATACTTTGAAATTTAAAGCTTCAACCATGGAGTGTTACTGGAGGTTTTTAAAAGGGCACATTTTAATAATGTTTATTTAAATTTTTTATTTAGTCTTTCAGTTAACTATTTTAAAGAATTTGGCTTTTTCTTTCTCATGTTTTTTTTAAATTTACTTTAAAAATGTACTTTTTACCTTTTTTTTTTTACCTTTTTATTCATATTACATTTTTGTTTTCAACTTACTTTATTTATTTAATCATTTGAATGTTTTTACTTATATGAACTATTAAATTCCAGTTTGTAAGAATGTTATTTACATATTTAGGTGCCTTTTTTGAACATTTATACTTTTTAACTTGTCAAAACAAAAAAATAAAAGTTTTTCTCTTTCTTTACTTTTTAAAACATATTTGTAAAAGAATCAGGTTTGGGCTGCAAATCCAAACTTTAAGCAAGCGATCAAACATGGTCCCTTGTTCTATTAAAGGGTTCACTGGTAAATGTGTTGGTGAGAGTTCTCATTTAGAGTCATTAAGGTCAGACGAGTCCCTGACCCACCCCTTCATCAATGATTGTTTTTTCCATCATGTGATGGTTAAAGCGGCACTCCGGAGGATTTCATCAGGAGAGCAGTTTTTGAATCTAGCGTCCAAAGGCTCCTCCTCAAAACATCTCGACACACGCATATACTTCGGACATGAGCTGTACAGCTCAATGTGTAGGGTTTAATCACTCACAGTTCACAATCTTATTCCAACAATACTACGAGGGTCTGATGAGCCCTCTCTGTCCCTGCTGCTTCTGATATTAGCTCTGTTAGCACCGAGCTGCTGCTGGACTCTGAAGCTGAACTTGACTCGGCCCTGGATGAACTTTCTGACCAAAATAAACGCGTAACCCTGTCAAGCCTTGCCATTCTGTGAGGTGAAAGGTTTAAAAATAAAAATAAACCCGTCTTTAGCTGGAGAATGGGTAGGTTTTTAGTAGAAATGAGCCGTGAGTCCTCAGTGAACGGCTGAGACGGCAGAGAAACACACGGAGCGTCCTGTACGACAGCGTCCCCTACTGGTACAGGTTTGGTCGATGCGCGTGCATGTTGAGAGAATGCAGAAATTTGAATTTCATTGGCTGAAAAATGTCGGCGGCAAGAAATAATGGAAAGGGGTCTCTAGGAGGAAGGAGGGTCTTCATCAGAATGACAGATGTTGTGGAACTCAACCCACAGATCATAGTTTAGACCTGAAATATCATTTAAAACATTTAGAAAACTTTGATACAGAGAAAAATGCTCCAGAGAGCCGCTTTAAAGTCAAGGTGTGAATAGCTGTCAAAGCGCCAGCGGAGAAGAGTCAAGGCAGCCGTGTAGGTATTAGAAAGGCAAAAATATTAAATTGACAATAAAGCTGACTTTGACTTTGATTAAAGGATTCAAAGATTTAAAGAAAAGTTATTGTCATAAAAAAAATTAAGTACCAAACAGTATTACAGGTGTGGCAGTGAACATGAACATTAATATAGAAAAGTTGATAAGTAACTTCATGAGAAGCATTTCTAAAGATTACAATAAAAATAAGAAAAAACTACAACAGCAAAATAAAACCATTTTGAATACAAAATTGGTAAATTCCTTAATGCACATGAAAGTTTTTGTGCACATATATAAATCCATGCATATGGGACTTTGTCTGTTTATGTTGGTATTTTCTGTGGATGAACTTAGACTAGTTGGAAAATGTGTAAATAATTCTATAAATAGTATTTTCATTGTAGAATTATGATGATGTGTATAAGGGTAGGTATATAAAGGCTTTGGCTTACACAGTTTGGTTTTGTGATTTTTGTTTTATTATGTATATTTTTTTAAATAACTAAATAAATGAGCAGTTAAGCGATACCAGGCATGAGTAATAGGACCCAAACATGCAGGCTAAGCAGCAGAAGAACCGAATGCATGACAATGTTAACAAAGTGCTGATGATGAAAATTAAATTCAAAATGATAACCAGCAGGACACTCACAGCCCTGACCTGAAACCAGGGAGTACAAACGCAGGGAGAGGCGATTATTGGTTGTGTGTTGTGTTCTAAATATAGCAACCTCTCTACAACATTAACCACCACCTTTAGCATTTCTCTGCAGTCACTTATGATCCGACCAGCTCCTAACTTATCCCAGTGTGTATTCCTGATGAACGCTAAACCCAGTTACAACACCCTGACAGCTCTGTTTTTCAAGGCTTCTGCTGCGTCTGTCTCCGTGATCGTATTAGATGTGGTCTGTAAGTACGGGAATGTCCAAACTCGGCCGCGTCCTTTTTCCAGTGCTCAACAGCCCTCAGTGAGTAGCACACTCCATCAGTGAGTGGAGGAAGTGGGGCCGTAAACATTTGATCCCTCCTGCATTTACCTGTTTGTGTTGAGGATCATGTGTGATGCATATAGTACGATATTTACTGTTGCAGTTGCAGAGAAAAAAGTGGTTTAAGTCACATGATGCTTTTTAATTTGAGGATTTTAATAAATACTAACATCTGTAAGAGGTGTAGCTGAATTCTGCACGGGTGTCGTTCTAATCCCCTCTCAGGATGAGTAGGTGGAAAGTGGGAGTCATTAGGCTCAGCCTTGTTTGTGTCTGACGGTTTCCATCCCTTTCATCCTGCGTGAGGATGCACAAAGCTTCTCAACAATAAAGCACATGGAAACAGGCGTCCTTGATTAGATTAAACTCCTCAACAGCAGCCAAACGCACCGCCATTTTTCTAAGTGTGCGTTTCCCACCGCCGCGATTAGCACTCTGTTTTCAACTTGTTACTTTTATAAGCTTTCTCTTCACTCGGGACCAGCATGAGATTGGTTCAAACTGAAATGACCAGTTGCTTTCTAATCGCATTGGCTGTGATTATAAAGCAGCGGCTGCTCCTGAAGTACCAGTGTGTTTTATTGTTCTCTGTTTAATTACACTTGGAGCTCAGTGTGAAATGTAAAGGAAAACACTCCGGTGGCCAAACACAGGATGCAGTCTGATTGCTGTAAAACTGAAATTAGTTTGGATGATAAAAGAGAATTTTAAAGGTTTGGAAGCCTGTTAGTCATTTCAAGGACAATTTTTATTTGCTGTAATTGTGCACGCAATCATGACACCTCGTAAAGCGTGTCCTCAGGCTGCATAAACGCATCACCCTGGATTATATGAGGCCTGACATTATGGCAGCTGTCATAGCAACAGTCTGCCTCAAATATTTAGCCGCTTTCTGAACAAATCTTTTGATATTTTATTAGAAGTGAACTGGCAAATCAAGTCAAAATAACAAAAATATAACAAAAACTTTTTTGAAGGACAAAAAGTTTCCTAAATCAGGACAAATGTGATTTTAGATGCAAAAAAAAAAACAACAACTTTAAAATCCTATTTCTGTTTGCAGATGAAAAAGCAATAAGAGGGCTAATTGTGCCAGCTGTTGCTCTGCTGTTTCAAAGGAGTAAACATGTTTTTCTCAGCCTAAATAGCACACTTTCTCATGACTTTTTTGTGTGTTTGTTTGAATGGAATTTCACTCACTTGTAAATAGCAGTACGTTTAAAAGCAGCAACCCTGATTTTATTACAGAGGGTGGGACTCCATATAAAAGCCGAAGCCTTCAACGCAACGCGTATTAAAAGAACAATTAAGTAGCGGAAAAACCTCCAGATTCTCATGCATTCATGTAAACAGGTAGTGTTTTCTGAGATTCATCATTTGCGTGTTGTTATTTTGTTCTCACAAGAAAATCTTTAGTAATTTATTAAGAAATAACGACTCATATTAAAGCATGTGACTAATATTTATTCTGTTTGTGGGGAAAAAGTGAACAAAACAAGCCTCAAATCCATGCATTCCTCACAAAGATCCAGTTTAATGCCTGTTGATGTCTTTTATTCATCCCCAGCGTGAGAGGTGCAGATGCAGGGAACGGCATCCGGGTGTTCATCCCCGACATCGGCATGTTCATGGCCGGCTTGGCCATCTGGCTGCTGTGTCGCAGTCTGGTCCAGAAGAGGCCTCCTGAGGACATGGCCCAGTACAACGCAGACTTCGAGGCAGAGGAACAAGTGGGTTTCATTTGTGCTGACGTTTACGGTTAGTCTGACTCGCGAAATAACATTTAGGAATTGATGTAACGGTTATTAATATGGTACATAAAGCAAAAACACGAGCTCCATTAAACAGTATTTATGGCTACACGACATAAAACTTAACGAGTCCTTTAAGAGGAAGGAGAAAACTGCATGTGTCTAGTATTTTTTTTCTAAATAAATTATTTAGATTTTTACTACAATCAATTGTTTCTTTACCTGAAGAGGTCGTGCCCTCTCCTCATTAACTTTTAATTTAAAAAGCCCAAACTCCAGCAGGATTATGTACAGTAGTGTGAAAAAGTGTGAAGTGTGTTAATCAAACCCAAAGGTTATCTTTGTCTGATACTGACATTTGTTTTCTGATCTGAAACATCTGTAGGGGGCAAATACTTTTTCACAGCACTGCACATCTTTAAACTAGTAGTGGTGTTCTAATTATTATAAGAATTATGTCTAAAAATGCAACCAAGCAACAATTATAAAACTTTAAACCATTAAATCCAGGTTTGATTGACAGTTAATCCCATCATAACGCCCAGACTTTGTGAATTAAACCAGTAAAGACGTGGTTTGTATCATGGTAGACCATCTGGACATAAGGAGACGTTCATTTCCACAAAACCCGAGTGAAGAATAAACACTTGGACTCATGTTCTCATAAACATAAAGAGGAGACGTCTCAGTCTGTTTGAAGTAAATCTCTCCAAACGCCTCAGCGGCCCACAAACCCCAGAAGTAAACATCTTCATACAAACTCACTTTAGGTTTCAGGTCTGACAGATCGTAGGCGTCTGTTAAACTGTCTTCAAAGGCGTTTTTTATACCCATCATGCAATTTTCAGGAAAGATGGCTCACACTTTAAATGTTTCTAGGAGGATTTATGTGTCACAATAAAACAAAAAAACAACCTGAAATCAACAAATGGAATAAAAAATGTGCAAAAATACTTTTTAGAAAGATAATTCCTTCTGATTTTGTTGAACCTCGGTAGGTAAAGTGTTGATTTTCAGTTGAAGACGTTAAACCTTTTCTTTTCCCTAAGTCGGGAATCTGCAGCCTTTACAACCAGAGGAGCCATTTTTACTCTTTCTTCTCCATACATTAGTGAAAGGCAACAAAAGAAACTATAAACTTTAAATTAAAATAAATTATTTGAAAAGTTTCAATATTTTTTATTCTTTATTTCTCTAAATACATGTATTTATAGAAGTAAAAGGAATGGAAATTCTTATACAAAAATAAAATAAATAAAAAGCCTGAAGCTTAGTTTTAATGTCTTAAAAAGATCAAACATAAAAAAATACGTACGGTTTTAAATTTATTTAAATATTCTGAAAAGCCAAAACTACTTTCTGCTTTTATAACAATTTCATCAAAATATGTTAAAAATGTCGATATTTCAGGTGGATTTTATTTTGAAATTGCATCGCATGTCTGAAAGTTGCCTAAAGAAGATGATGAGTAAAAGTTAAAACTGATTTCTAAACACATTTTAGTAAAAACTCAGACCTTTTTAAATAATTCAGGCACTGAAATGATCAAAATCTCTGATTTGTTTAAAAACTCGAGTTCACACAGGCCTAGTCACACAGATTCCATGTACTTACTGCAAAACTTTGGTCCAGAAAATTCCTAAAACTATTCTTTTTGATTGTCAGTTTAAATAGAAAACTAGCTGAAGTTGATTATAAGGAGACGAGCCACATGTGGCTCCAGAGCTGCAGGTCGTAGTCTCCTGTCCTGAGATGACATGTCCATTTGTTTGGTTAAAAAGGAAGTTTAAATGCATCACTTGAGGCTTTATGTTGACAAACAAACAGTACCTGTTTTTATTCAGCTATAAAAACGGTAACTGTCTGTTTGCCTGCTCGGTTTTCTGTCCACACTGAGACTCACAAACTGCAAGAAGTTTGAATCGAGAAACTTTCATGTGAGAGTTGATGATTTGGAAAACGGCCTCCATCCTCTGGCAGGTCCTGCCTTCTCTTTATGACTCAGTCTTAATTAAATCCACATTTTGCTTCAAGTACTTCGGCTGGCACAGATGGTAAAGCTCCTCCATCGCTGGGAAACACCAGAAATTAATCTGCCTGGGCCGATGTGTCGACTGAAACGGAATCCAAACAGCCTGCTTCTCTGGCTGTTTGGAGCTTAATGTGTCAGACTGAACAGCTGACCTATTATGTTCCTCTTTTTAATGAGCTTGTAAGAGTAGAGGCACACAATTGCTTAGGAATAGCAGCCAACGACAAACTGATCTGATACCAGCACTTTGTCTCGAGCAGCCATGCAGACCAGAAATCTCCTCAGATTATGTTAAAAGTCCCTGATAGGACACAGAAACAGGTTACAGCTACCTGTTTCAGCACCATGGAGAGCGCTGACCTCCGTTCTGTCTGTCATCCACCTGTAAGGACGACGAGGAGAAGCCGAGCCTGGACGACGACGACATCCTGCTGGAGGAGGACCTGGACGCTGGCTACGAGGCCGAGGAAGATGAGGACGAGGAGCTGTATGAGGATGAGGAGGAAGAGGAGGAGGAGGAAGAGGAGGAAGAAGAGGAGGAGGCGAAAGAGAGCACGAAGATGAAGGTTCTGCGAATCGTGGCAGAAGTGGCTTCCAAGGTGAAGGAGGTCATCGGGAACTTGATCACCACTGCGGGGAAGGTGGTGGTCACCATCCTGCTGGGCATGACAGGTGAGAGCTTCAGGATTTTTACTCTTTTCTTTGTTTTTAAGTGAAAACACTGAACTAAAACATTCACAACATTTACTTTTGGATTTTAATCATCGGAGCTGTGATATGTTCCAGTTAATGGCGGATTATTTTTTTTTAAAGATGACACTCCTCAAGACTCAGACATCTAGTTTCATCAAACAACTCTATAACTTAAATAAACAGAAGGTTGGAAGGATGATTTTAAGCCCCTCCTCCTGTATCTGAGAGCAGCTTTTATTTTATCGGTTTCCATCTCATCTCTGCTCTCAGTTTAGCTGAAAACTTTTTTAAGAGCTTTCCATTAAACCCAAAGTGAATCGTAGTTGGTCTTAGGATTTAATGATTTTTCCAGGTGGTATTTCAGAGTGTTATTTAAAGGTCTCGTTGCACTCATTTGCAAAGTTTATTTAATAACTTTATTGTCTTCTATTGTTAGTTTGGTGCTCAAACACTTATGTTCTGTGGCTTGTTTTTATGGTTTTACAGTTAAACACTGTATTTTGGAATTATTTTTTTAATCCGATCTGTAAAGTTTCTTCAAGAGTTTGATTTTATTAACTGAATCTGTTCAATCAGAAAAATAAATCCACGCTGAATGAAGTAAAACCTTTTGAATAATCAGCCTGATAAGGATCATAACAAACAGGAAATGGAAAAGATTAGCAGAAACATCGGCCACCAGAGAGGAATTAATTTCATGTGCTGATAAAATCTAATGGAGAACTGAGACAATGTGATGAGGAACCGATGTAGTTAACTGCTGACTCCATCTTCTCTATAAAAGCTGTTTGCCAACTTGGAGTATAATAAAATAAAAACCCAGTTGTAAATGTCAACAAAAGACGAGCAGCTGAATGAAATAAGTAGAAATAAAGTTTCAAATTCTCGTCTCAGATTGAACTTTCCAGCTTTTTGTCACAACCGATCTCATAGGTTTGTTTACCTGTGACTGATGTGATATCGGCCATCAGTCCGACCCAGTTCTGACTCTGTAACTCAGTCAGTTGGAACTGTTTGCAAAGTTTTGTCTCTTGAACTGCACAAATGACTTCAGTGCAGGGAAATTAGTGCAGAAAGTTCAGGAACAAATATGAAACCTGTACTTTTTATATCTGGATCTGGTGTGTAAAATTCAAAACATAACAGACCTCAAAACAACTACCGCTAATAACATTTTTAGTATTTCTGTGATTTCTAATTCACTTTAAACCCTCTGAAGTGAGATGTGTCATCCTGATGGTCCAGAGCTGTTTTTGATTTCATGTTTAAATCAAGTCTTTGCCGTTTTAACAGCACTCCTCTGTCTGGTTGTTTCTTTATATTCGCAGGAATCATGCTGCCCTCGTTGACCTCTTTTGTTTACTTCTCCATCTTCCTCTTCCTGTGCACCTGGTGGTCTCTCCGCCGGACCTTCAACACGCTCATCTTCAGCTGCATGTGCGTCCTGATGGCCATCTTCAGTGCCGGCCATCTCATAGTTCTCTACCTGTACCAGTTCCAGTTCTTTCAGGAGTCCATCCCACCACAGGACAGCTACATCAGGTCAGACTCCACGAGTTCTTCTCCAGAACCAAACTCAGCATCCATTCAGTAAACTGTCTAAACCTGGCCAAGCATCAACTCATTCGGTCGTTTCCTTTAAATGTTGCTTCCTAGGTTGAATTCAAACTTCTTTTTTTTTTTTTTTTGCAGCAGCAGCCAGAACTCCTCTGACTCAGGACAAGTTTGTGTAAATGTTAATAAATATTTACTATTATTACAAACAAAAATCCAAAAAGGACAGACAAACCCAGCTGGAGGGGAAACGTTTAAAACTCCTGCTCGCATCCATATGAGGAGCAGAGATTTTCTGCTCTCCAGTCCAACCAGTGTGTTTTATTATGCATGAGGAAGGACGCTATCGGCTTCCTGTGGCTGCAGCGGTGAAACACTGTGGTTGGAGTAAAGCCACATTGTTGTGCACACACACACACACACACTCGGAGTTGTAAACAAAAGTCAAAAATAACTCTGCAGAAGAAAATATCAAATTTAAACACGATGGACTAGATTTTTTGTGTGTTATTTTGTGTCAGTGTGACCTTTTTGTGTTGACTCAAGTTACATACAAAATTTGGGGCAATTAAAACAAACCAGATCAATCAATTCTCCAATTTTTATTTATTAAACTGTATTTTTTTTCTCTAATTTAAATAAATTAAAACAGCTCAAGTGGCAAAGCAAAAATAAAATGATCAAAAGTGACTGAAAAACATCAATCTAATTCACAATGACAAATCTACATTTAATGCTAAATCAGCTGCATGGTTTTAGCACTGTTGCCACGCAGCAAGAAAGTTGCAGGTTTGATTCCCGGCTGCAGCCTTTCTGCATGTCCTTCCTCATGCATGGGTTTCCTCCAGATACTCCGGTTTCCATCCTACAGGCCACAACGTGCCTGACAGTTGAAAATGATCAACAGAGTTAAATTTGACTCAAAATAAATACAAGCAAATTTAAATTTACTGCAAATAAGTTTTAAAATAATTTACCTGCATCTGAGCTTAAATAAACCCCCCGAAGATTCAGTGATAATCTATGAAGCAGGAAAAGTAGAAAAAACAAGTTGCTGTTTCATTAACTCGTAAAAATGAAAATGTGTCTTTCAGACGTTGCTTCCTGCAGCGGTGTGAGAGTGGCTGGTGTCTCTTTGCCCTTGGTGTTGCTGAGTTTTATTGATCTCACTCTTTCTCATTTGAAAGCTGTGCTGCTGTGTGTCAGGAATCAAGCTATTTACAGCATTATATAGCTGAGAGCGCCTGGAGCAAACCTCGTGTCCTCAGCATCCTCCTGCTGCCTCCGATGGAAGATTAGGTGGTCTGTAGTCCGAGGGAGTGGAGTCCGCTCTCATTATCTCTAATCTGTAACTAGTTAGTTGTTTTTAGAAACATTTCAGGCATTTTTGGACTAAAAGTTGATTAAAATCTTTATTTTTTTTAGATTCCAATATCAGCTACATTATAGTCGCACTCTAAATCTGTGAAAAAGACTCATTAGACCTCATAAATTCTGTTCATTCCTGGTAATTACATCCTGAAACACCAACAGGAATCCTCCTGGTTCTGTGTTGGTCCAGAGGACGTTATTATAAAGCTAAAAAAACATAAAAATCATATGTTTAAAATTAAATTCTGTCCTAAAACGACGTAGTTCTCTTTATTTTGTGTCTTAAAGTTAGCTATATACTAATTTTGGATGTCAAAACAGCTGTAAAGGTAGAAAATGATGTCATTATTGTAAATATTTTGTATGATCTTTCATAAAACACATTTAAATATAGAAATATTATCAGAACAGTGAATTAAGTTTAAATTAAAGTGATTTTATGGTTCATTTTAATATTCAGAATAAGTAATGATTCAGCATTTATGTTTAAAATCTGATTGATTGGAATTGTTTCAGTTGAACTTAACATGAGAAATATGCTAACTTCACTCTGCCTCTGGAGGAATGATTGTCTATTATTTTAACAGCGACCCTCATGTGTCGAACTATGACTCCACCTTTTTAACTTTTTATTATCACTTATATTGTCATTGGAGTAAACACAATAAAATACTGTTTTACTGTAAAATCCTCCGTCTCCTCAGGTGTTCACGTTGACCTCCTCCTCATTGAGGTATTTCTGCTGCTTTGTGTTAACTGGACCCATTTTTGATGTTTAAAGTAACACTTTCCCTTCAGCGCCGCCCCGTTTCCTTCATGCACACCTTCAGGCGCTCAGAAGGAAATTCTCAGACTGTAAATACGTGCAGCCCCTCCCCCTCCCTCTGACAACAGACCACGGCGCTGCCTGTCCTAATTGTCTCTGTTGACAGTAACTCGGCCTTGCTTTGGAGCTGGTGCTGAGTGAGACCGTTGAGAGGCCCAGCTTCCACTCCACTTCCTGTCTCTCGCCTTACAATGGAAGTCCCCAGTCATGTGACCGGCCGGCCTTCCCGACCTGTAAGAAGAAACTTCTCAGGAAATGTGGCGGGGTCTGGAGGGCGGTCGGCTCCTCCACATGGAAACGTCTCCAGAGGTTTCTAAACCCCAGGATTTGTCCCACGCTCGCCGGCGCAGTTCCTGAGCAGATACAGAGTTCATCTCCTCAGGAAAGGAGTCAATAAAACAACATCCTTTCCAAAAATAAAAATTAAAAAGCCTCCTAACCGTGATGCTCGTTGTTTAGATTTAAAATTCAGTTTTCAGAAACAGTCGTATATCTTTTATTATGTGTGCGTCTGTTTCACAGTGCTCACACCTTTCCTTTCTTTTCATCTCCGCAGGGTTTTTGGCATCACCCCCATCGTTCAGACCAACTGCTCCTACACGTGGAAGCTCATCGTGAGCCCGGAGCGTGAGTGGTACCACTTCGTCAATCCCATCATGCTGCTGCTTCTCTATTACACCCTGGCCACGCTCATCCGCCTCTGGCTGCAGGAGCCCATCGACCAGCTGATGGTGAGCACAACAAGAGTCCAGACCTGTTTTAGTTCACCTGATTCTGATATTTATAGTGGATTCTGTCAATATTCCTGCTTAGATTAAAATAATTTGTGTTTTTTTAATGTTTTAGAGCAAATTTATCTTAAAAGATGTTAATTTTTCATTTATTTTTTGCAGCAGGGATGCAGAACAATCAGTTTTTACACTCTGCAGTCTTTTGTCTTTATTTGTGAGGCTTTCTCATTCAGTTGTCACTTCCTGATTTCCATCTGTCAACGTCGGCTCTAATGCTCATTCTCACCCACTCCCTTGTAAGCGCAGGAAACTGAATCAGCTGATAGTATTATCCACGGCTTAATAATGACAGCAAATTATCACCTCCTGGAAAACGGCGTGTTATTTAACGATTAGTCATGTGATTAGATTTGAAGGAGTTTCTGCTGCGATGATCCTGAAGGAGCCTGATTTCAGATGCATCTTAGTGATTCAGGATTTATAAAAGCTCAGACAGGGAGCAGAAATAGATCCAATAAATAGATTTCTATTAACCAACAGGATAAAAACATAATAAAATGTGTCAGCATCACATACCTTCAAATAAAACAAGATGAATATGAATGTAACGCTAGGTATGAAATTAAAACGGATAAACCAGGTATTTAAAAATGAAGGAACACGTAGACAAGATGCTAAAATATATTAAAAGCAGATGTAACCGAGAATGACACATAAAGAAATACAGGAATAAACTTAAAATCTACATTTTATGTGGCGTTAAAGGCCAAAGAGAAGCTTTTGGACCTGATTAGAAAACTGATAACGAGGGGGCGTGGCTAATACACGACGGTAGCTCCTTCCAAGCAGCTAAAATGTTCGATCCCCTCTAAATTTGGGGTGATATGCAACATTTTTCCAGCCGATGTTTGTCAGTTCAACAAATGAGGGGTGATATATTTGCTCTGTGGACATTTTGACATTTTTGCGTTAGAGTGAATAAATCTCCGCTGCACTTGGAGGCAGCTGTTGGGAAAAGCTTTGCTTGCAGCTGTGTACCATTTGAAAACAGCATTATTTATTAGTTTCTACCTGGGTTGCCTTTTTTCGGCTTCAACTGAGCGTTGTTATTAAAACACTTATTCATAGACCTCCAAAATATTGCTCATAAAATACGATCGGTACCGTCGAGGGTAGATGAATTTGTCCAGTTGCCCAACCTTAGTCTCCTACAAGGAGCCGCTGGTCAGACTGGGAGGACTGGTGAAAATAAAGCATCTCAGTGAGGTTTGGAGGGACACTTATGACATTTCTGTGTCATGTTTTCTACTAGTTTTGCCTCAAGGGTTCCTAAAAGTCTGGAGCTTAAACTTTTCAACAAGCGACTCACAAGGTTTCGCTAATTAGCCCCCAAATAAACCCAAAAAGAAAAATGGCCAGCCTCAACAATTATTTTCTTTTTATTTATAACAGCTGTTTTCTCTCATGACGGTTATGGTGAAAATGTGCCGTCAGCAGTTATTTCTAATCTCCATTTATCTCTAGAGATTATCTCTAGACTCCTGCTTGCTCTTTTACGACCCACGATGGTGTCTTGACATCTTGACGGTATCTGTTCTCACCACTGAGTGACATTTTGTGTGACACGATCACTTTAACCCAGACCCACCTCAGTCTCTCCTCACCTCGGAGCTCCAGGCTCAGCTCCTCCAGCTGGTAATGGAGTTATAGATCAGTGTTTTTATAGAGGGGTCGATACTTCCCTTCAAACCTGTAAGGCTGTATGCATTATTGATCTCTCCACAAAGAATCATATGTGTGTGTTTTTACCTACTCTTACACTTTGGATTAGAGGCTAATAATAAAACATGATTGGTGCCTAAATCAGCAGCTGGCAGGTTTGTAGGATGATGATGTCAAAGTGTGATGGAGCTCATTTCTGCCAAAACAAAGAGACAGGACGGACTTTCTGTTACCTGATTTGTTCATTAGCTTTAAAGAAAAACAGGAATAAAGCAGAGAAAACGGATTAATTTTAATATCCAGCGGAGTGAGACACGAGGAGGAAACGTCCCAGGTGTCCTGTTGGTTTTATTAACAGATTCTATTAAATACACAAGTGTACGATTCCCATTAATAAATGATGTAGCACCCTAACCACCACTATAACCACAACTAACACCAAACCCAGAGCCAATAATTAAAACGGCACTTCCTCTTTGATTGGTAGAACAAGTGGTTTTAATGCTGTGAGCCAGGGAGTGGATGCTGAATTCTGATTGGCTCCTGAAGCTCTTCTGTTCAGTTGCTCCAAGCTTGACTCTTTACAAATAAATCGAGGTATAAATTGTGCTTCTTAAAACATTTTTTTACAGCTACATTGATATGTTTACCACCTTTGATGATATTCAACTGTTTAGCTCCTTTAAGCCCCACGAGATTTCTAAGCTGCAGTTGTTGCAGATGTATTTAGACTCGGGTAACAGCTGGGAACTTTCCAAAGTTGAAAGAAGACAAAACTGTAATCCTCTCTCTGCGTCGAAGCTTGTTCCTGAAGTCAGGGATTCTCTTGGACCACTTGCTTTGTTTACCAAACTTGTACTTCACTGGGTGAAACTTTTGACCCAGGTCACACGTATTGACGGAGACGTTTTTGATTTATACTTCTCTGTCGGTGTTGTGAAGCAATTCTTCACCAGGACAGCAGAGGGCGTATACCTTATCTGCAGTAACGTCTCTGGGCGACCAAAGTTTGTTAACTTCAGCTTAGTAATGGCCGACGGAGAGCAAATTTTGATTGAGCTGTAGCGGATTGATCTTGAGGAACAAACTGTTGTTAAAACAAATTAAACGGGAGTGAAGGAGACGACGGCGTCTGTTGAATGTCCGTCCACTGAACAGGACGAGGCAGACGACGAGCAAATTTGCAGCTCTTGATGGATTATATAAATGTTCGTACTTCTTCTGTCAGACGTTCCTCGAGCTGATCCTTATCAGCTTCCGTGAGATCCTACTAGTACTACTCTGTTGATACCGGCGTCAAGCCGAAAATGATCTTGGGTTGTTGGGCCGACCAATCGGAGACGTGCGCTTTCTGTCTTGTTCGACAGATATTTAGAAAAGTGAACTCGACTCTGTCCGTCCTTGCGAGCCAGTTGGAGAGCCCTTGCGTCGATGGATATTGACGTTGCATGTCTTTGTACTGACGCAGACGGAGAACTAGGCTTTACTCTGGATGCTCATGTCACACACTCCCCCCCCCGCAGGTCTCTGAAGTCCAGTGATCAAAGCCTACTGGTTGTGCAGCATACCAGGCTAAAGACTCTGGAACTCACTCATCCCTGAGCCTGAGATCAGTGACTCTGTGGTCTCTTTTAAAAAGCAGCTCAAAACTCATTTTTTTCAACTGGCTGTAACATGAACTGTTGTGAATCACTTATTCACTCTGTAGTTTCTTTTCCTGCGTGTGTTATTGTCTGTGTATTTCCATATTCCGTCTTTTCTAAAGCTGCAGCCTAATAATAACCAAATCAGTTTCGTACATCCTCACATTTATTTCTACACCTGATACCTTCTGGGCTCCATAGAGTCTCTGTCAGAATTAAACTTATCACCATGTCCTCCCCTCTTCTGTAAAAACAGCGTTCAGCTGGACCTGATGTCTCTTGATGGTTTCTGTGGCACAATATTGAACTGGGCCCAGAGATCAGAGTGGAAGATCCCCATCAAAAACCAAACCGACTTATCTGTGTTTTTACAGGACAAGGAGGACGATCTGTGTGAGGAAGAGGAGCAGAGCGGGAACAGAGCGAACAACTCCGCCAACAGGAAGAGGCAGATGTGGTGGGAATCTCGACAGGGCACAGACGAGAAAAATGTACGTCAGGATGAATGTGCGCCTGAGCAGCGCTGTATCGATTATCTGACTGTTGGTGAAGTAAATGTTTTCCTGTGTTTGTGTGAGTGAGAATGAAGCAGCCTTTGTTTCCTCGCTGAATGCAAAACAATTCAACACCCTCGGCTGCTCGCAAGTCAAAAATATTTCCAAATAACCTCAAGCCATTTAATAATCTGCTGCTGTTTTTTCCCCGGGAATAACACATTTCTCTTTCACACACACACACACTCTACGACCTTGTTCTTACGTCGGAGTGTGTGATCCGTCTCCAGCGGCCACCTCCAGAGATCTGGAAGCTTTTAGTGATCAGACGGACGAGCTGTGCTTCTGCTTTGTTCCTGCTTATCGGTGACTAAAGAACAAGGGCTTCAGCAGCTCATCGATAACAAACCTCAACCTGTTTGCTCTTTTCTCCTCCTAGCTCCTCTCCACCCAGGATGGCATCAGTACTACTGAGGTGCGGCTGATCTGGATGTGATCTTTAACCTCCTCCCTCCTCGTTTTACCCCTCACATCCTTCTGCAAGACACCAAAACGACTGCTTTTCAGACTGCATCCTCACACGACGGATTAAAGCTGTTTGATTAAAGGCGTGTTGCAACACAATAAGTACAGGGAACTATTTCTAGAGAATGCAGAGAAAACTTAATCCTGTGATGATGAGAACTTAATTTAAGGGATGCGGAGCAAAATCTACAGTTTAAAATGAATGCAGTGTGAAAAGTAGTCAAAACCCCTTCCAATGCCCTGCAAGGACGAAGCATAGTAACTCATCTGCAAAACTAAACAATACATATGCAGTGTTTTTATTTAAAAAAAGATTGATCTGTTGCTAATTTTAAACATTAAGAGTTGCTGTTTTTTGCCTTTGCAGGGCAAAGTGTTTTAGAGTGGCGTGGTCCCAAAACGAACGTTTTTGTCAGGTAAAAATGTTTGATGATGTTTTGACCTGCAGGCTGTTCCCACCTCCAACGGGACGTCCTTTGACTTCGTCACCACTGAGAATGGACCAGTCTGCCTGGACCTGTACTCGACCCCCCAGTATAAACTGGACAAGCCCAGTGACTGTACAGGTGAGTGGTGCACACACCTAGAAAGCAAACGGAATGATTAATGATGATTTGAGCCGGTATGTACAGGGTTAATGAAAACAATGGTCTCTTCTGCCCTGCTAAGAGGGTAAAACCCCTATTTGGACATGTAGTCCTGTAGCAGCTGATACTAGGTGGATAACAGTGGATTCTCCTGGTTCTGCAGGTCTCCTGATGGACCTCAGACTGGTCTTGTTCTGAGCTGTAATCTGCTCAGTTTTGAGGTTGAAGCTCCGCTGTGTTTCGGTCACAGTGGACGCTCATATCGTCCCACTAAATGTCAGTAAAACTAAAGAGCCTGTAATTGATTTTTGGATTGAACGAGAGGAACCTGCCCTCGTGATCACCGAGGGTCAGCAGCCTGAAATTGTCCCGTCACATAAATATCTTGGTTTCTAATTGGAGATGAAATTAAACTGGAAGGAAAAACATTAAAGCTGATTAAAAAATGTTCAATCTATAGTTGCTGTTTTTTTTTTATATTCCAAGCTCAGTTCTGATTAATAGAAAGACGTCTTTATATGAGCGAATCCCAGCTCATGTTTTATGTTTAATGTTGCGTTGGGACGTTAAGCTGAATCTGATCAGGAACACTGGCTCTGATTGCTCTCAGACACAGAAAATAATCAGGGTGAAACTTGAAGACTGCTGCATCCTAATGAACTCCACATTCATGATGTTTTGAACCAATTTGCAGCTCTTTCAGTCAGACCGAGGACGTTTAAATGCTCTGCAGAATGATGGTTTCTGTATGTGGAAATGTGTGTTTTCTATCCACACAGAGAAGAAAGAGGAGTGTGTGTATGAGGTGAGTTTACCCCCAGAGGAATCGGGACCAAAGGAGTCAGAAGACGAAGAGAATGAGATAAAGAAGAAAGGCCTTGGCGCGATGGTTAAAGTCTTCCACTTCGTCATGAAGCAGAGCTACATCTGTGCTCTCATCGCCATGATGGTGAGTCCTGAAGTTATCTTTACTGTTTGCTGTTAAAACGTATTTAGGTATGCAGAAAAATCACAACTTAACAGATAATTCACCTGAATGTATGATAAAATATGTCGTTTAAATCAGATTGGCTGGAAATGCCTCATTTAGATGAACTAGTTTCCAGTAAAACCAGTTTTTAAAGTAATTAATAAAGAAAAAAGTTTGATAGACTTCCCTCATACGTCTAAATGATAGATTTTTTTAGTGCTTTGGGTATGTGTTGGGGATGGATCTTAGCTACTACCACACTTTTAGGGATGCACCGAAATTTTGGCCACCGAAAATTTTCAGCCGAAAGTGACCCAAAAGGGCATTTTCGGTTTTTGGCTAAAACGCCCAAATCACCGAGTCGACACGGCCGAAACGCGTGATGTCACGAGCAAATAGCGCAGCCAGCACACAAGAAAAGGATCAGACACTTATTTCACCGTCTCTGCTCGTGATTTTGCGCTGGACTGGACCGCAACGAGCTCGTTTCTCCTCTCGCTGCAGAGTGAGTGACACGCGCGCGCCCTGAGTGGACCCGAGTTGTACCCGAACCAGAGTGTTGTTGTTGTTTTTTCCTCCCTGTCGTGGTTGCTGCTGCTGCTGCTGTCACATTGTCAGACAGGGGCTTCTCCAAGTTACAGACAGTATTTTTCTCTCCTCTCACCATTGTTTTCAAAGTTTTGTAATTGATTTATCGCAATGGGTTAGGGTTAGCCTTGATTTTAGTGAGTTTAGTACACATCATAGCCATATTGGCTATGGTTCTAATAATTGACATAATCATTTATCTTTGTGTTTTGGTTTTTGTCCTGGGTTTCCTCATTTTCGGTTTTGGCCAAGAAGTTTCATTTTGGTGCATCCCTACTAGATTTTAACTCAATATTTGAACAACTGACTGTGTTAGAGCCACTTTTACTTTTGCTAAAGTTCATTTCCTGTGGCGGGCATCTTGAATTGGGTTGATTCAGAAAGTTAATCAGTCGTAGACGAAATTCAGTAAAGACTTTCTGAAAGTTTTATTTTAATCTGTTCATGAGATATTATGCTAACAGACCAATGGGTTGATTAATAGTTACTGGCAAAGTTTTAAAGTGATAATATGCAGTTTTGCTTGTTTTGGGCTCCCTCTGGTGTCCGTTTTAAATCACTGCATTACACAAGTTAGCATATTGTTTCAGCTTCTAAACGTCTAAATCTAAGTGTTGAAATGTCTCCTCAGCCTTCATAGCTTTCTACAGGAGTAGTTATTTACTCCTTCAAAGAAATCAGCTGTGTTCAAGCAGGGAGAGATTGAAAAAAATTAGGAATAATGAGCTAAAACCACTCCAGCGCTAGCATAACAGCTAGCCACTTTGGGTTAGCCTAACCCTCGTGAGACACGTGACTACCGGGCGACGGAGATCTTGCAATCGTGGTATTCTGGATCTAATCACCAGATGGAGCTAAGTGACTTTTCATTAACTCTGTAAAGAGTCATATTAGCAGAGACTGGCTCAAGGAAAAGATTTAAAAATATGAAAAAGTTGCATATTATCACTTTAAACCAGGATCTCATTTGATCAGTTTGTGCTCAAAATACATGTTGGAGATCACGTTCAGCTACTTCGACACCAAACTTTAGCTCAATGTTTGTAAAATTGACTGAGTTGTAGCCATGTTGTGTTCGCTGTGGCAGACATCTTGAATGGGGTTGACTCCAAACGTTGATCAGTTGTAGATGAACATCTAATGAAGACTTTCTGAGAATTTTTTATAAAATCTGTCTAGTGGTTTACAAGATGCTTTGCTAAAAGACAAAAAAACCCACAGGCAAAAGCATTTGCTACAGGTGTTACCAGTGAAATGCTGGAATTGATAGTAGGGGTGTAAAACGATATCGATACTCTGACATATCACGATATTTCGTGTCTTGATGCTGTATTGGTATTTAAATGCACTGTCAGTGTTTTTAAATGAACTATTTACATGCAAACGTTAACAGCCGTGGTTCATTTTTGATGCATTTAAGACACTGACCACTAGTTGGCACACCCCTACTTGGTAGAAAATAAAACACAAATGACAGAAACAAGCATGTGGATGAAAGAAGTCGCAGTTCTGGACTAAAAGCTTCTGACAGATCAGCTCTGCCTGTGTAATGGTTCCTGTTGCAGCTAATTGAAGTGTCTCACTGGGATTATGGATAACTGTAACCAGTCAGCAGGTCAACAGCCTTCAGCTTTTAAAACAAAACAGGACAATGTGGTGGAATGTCCTCAGTGCGCCTCCTGATCGAAGAAGCTCCTGCTGTCACTAATCACTGAGTGCAGTGTTTTTATGAAACATCCAGTAACTTGTAGGATGGATTGTCTTTGTATTTATCATTCATTAGCCTTTCATCCACAGCAGCATTTCTTCTAAAACGCCTGTCATCCTCAGGCGTGGAGCATCACGTACGTCAGCTGGCTGACGTTCGTCTTCCTCATGTGGTCCTGCGTGCTGTGGATGGTGCGGGACCGGCGGCGTTACGCCATGGTGTCGTCCCCCTTCATGGTGGCCTACGGCAACCTGGTCATAGTGCTGCAGTACATCTGGAGTTTTGAAACCATGGAACCGGTCCCGGGGTTCTTTGTCAAGAAGAATAATCCGTTCCACTCGCTCTCATCCAAGGTTTGGCCGCTAAAATTAGAAATGCAGTTGTTTTTTTTTAAAATCAGGTATTGAAATAGTAGCGTAGTTGTGCAGCGTCCTCCTCCTGCAGAGGGTCGGTGTTTTGACATGTTTTGGAACAACTCTAAGGCTTTAATGTGGAGCTACTCCACTTGATCTAATGTGTCTTTTTAAAAAATCACCAATACTTCTGTTTTAATAAACAAACTGAATGATATTTTATAACTGAGGTGAACTGTACTATTTAATGTTTATAAAAAGGATCCAGATGAATCCAATACATGGCTTTGAAGATGACAAACTCCCTTCTGATTTACTGTATAAACACTAAACATTCCTCGTGCTTTCTGGCCACCTATAACCTATAAACTAAAGCGAATTTATGCATTTGCCTCTTTATTTCTTCGTTTAATCGTCCTGTGAACGTTTTATTCATCGCGTGTAGATGCTGTGTCTGGTGACCTTCTGGTTGCTGCTCAGACAAACGCTCACAGAGAGAGAAGAAAAGAAAAAAGAGGACAGCGCAGGACTCTCAGACGTCTATGTGGAGGATCAGAAGAAGAAGGGTAAGCTTGATGCTCTTAGATTTTAGTCATCATGCTGTTTAGTTAGTCAGAACATGTATAAATCTGTAAAATATCCAGATTTTATTTTTTTTTTTACCTAAATTAAACACTAGTCTCTATTTTTATGGTCTAAAAAAGATGCCTCCATCCAGATGTGTGTGTTGGATAGTTAAAATTCTCCTAATGTGTGTGTGTGTGTGCTAATGTGCTTCAGAGGAGGAGGAGGAAGGAGGCGAGCAGGACATCATGCACGTCCTGGGTAACTTGTTGATGGGCGTGTTGGTCAAATACTGGATCTACATCTGTGGTGGGATGTTCTTCTTCGTGAGCTTTGAAGGAAACATCGTCATGTACAAGATCATCTACATGATGATGTTGCTCTTCTGCGTGGCTCTCTATCAGGTGCCTCATTTCAGCTCCGTCCTTTTGTCAAGTCGTAAATAAATCCGTAAACTTTTTATCGGACCAGAGTGTTCTGCTGTAACTTCCACCTCTGTAATTGGTTCTTATGGTAATTTGTTAGAATTCTTTTGATGCCATCATGTACTGTTTCAAAATAAAAGCATTTTTTAATAGATTGTTAAAGTTACAAGGCCCTTATGTAGAGTTTGAAGGCCCAGCATGTCCACAGTTCACAGTTTAAAAAAAAACTGATCATTTTAGATCAAAGTGAAGACGTTATGGTTGTTGTGCACTGCAGGTGCACTACGAGTGGTGGAGGAAGATCCTGAAGTACTTCTGGATGACGGTGGTGGTGTACACCATGCTGGTCCTCACCATCGTCTACACCTTCCAGTTTGATGGCTCCGAAGGGTTCTGGATAGGAATGTTGAACGTAACGCACGAGAGGTGAGCGCCACAGAGAAAACCAACTGAGACGCCGACTCGTCTGAGGTTTTAGATCCCAAACGGGAAAATGTGATGAATGACCATAATTTTATTTTGTGTTATTACTTTTTAACGTTAAATACCTTTAATTATGGTTATTTTTAGATTTGACTCAGTGTTTTAAATTGAAATCTGTTAAAATGTGACGCAGCCTGAAGGACCTGGGCTTGGAGCGGTTTTCCGTGTCGATGCTCTTCACCAGGATCTTCATCCCCACCTCCTTCCTGCTGGTGTGCATTCTCCACCTTCACTACTTCCACGACTGCTTCCTGCAGCTCACCGACCTCCAGGCCGTGGTGGCCAAAGAGGAAAGCACCATCTACAGGTGAGACTCGTTTGTTCTCTCTGACTCCAAACGGGACTAAAAAGTTGTTTTCCTTTAAATTTGGATTGTTTGACAGTGTGACTGAGACCCTGTGGTTATAGCTCCTTCCTATTTCACGGTAAATTAAATCAATGAAATAATTTTTTTTTTTACAAAAAACACTAGATGAAGCCTGACTTGACAGATTTGTCCCTTTTTTCTCCTAAATGTCCGTCATAACTCCTGTTTTTATTCCTCGTCCTGCTGTTTTGTGCTGCTCTGTGTGTAAACGTCAACCTTTCACAGCCTGTGGAGCAGGTTATTGTGGCTCTTTCATTGTTTTGCTGCTTCTCTCTGTGACCTGCTGCCGTTTCTCCTCTGCCGTCCTTCTCTCACAGCCACGCTAAAGTCAGCGGGCGTGTCTATTTGATCATAAATAGGTGGGTATCTGCTCGCTTCTTTGTGGCATCCTTCATCCACCCAGTTCACTTCTGAGTCCCAGCGTTGCCTCCCTGAACTCCCCCGGTTGTTTGTTTTTTTTAATAAAAAAGGGTCTACATTAATAATCTTCTCGATCTGAAGCGTTTTATGTAACGTGACTGGGTTTCTTTTTCAGGTTTGTACTTTTTTGTGTTTTGCTTGTAGCCTTCTCTTGTCTGACTCCCCGATTCTTTCCAGATTTATCTCCCTCCCTCTTAATGAACCTTGTCGAGATAAATCCTTTTCCTTCTGACAGAACACTTCTTTCTCAAGCATGTTTGGATCTGCGAGAACTTCTTCCTCTTCAGGACGATCCGCGCACCCTGTTTGTGCTCTGAACCCCAGAAAATCCCCCTCCCCCCTTCCTAAAGACGCCCGTCCCCCCCTAAATGACTGGACTCCTGTGGCCAGATTTCACGCTTTCTAAATCCGTGCTGATATTTTGGTGATTTTCCGACTTGATCTCCTCCTCGTTGTTGATTCTGACTTCTGTGTAACTTTATTTTCCTGAGCAGCATCAAAGAAAAAATTCCCTCCCAGCAGAGCAAGTAAGTGTGACTACCGGATGGCAGAATGCTTGTCTTGATATGCAGCCGGTTCATGTCAGCCAAACCTGAACTTTGACATCGCTCCATTGCCTGAGGAGACTTTTAACAGGGGGGTGGGGGGGTGAGGTGTTACTGCTGCAAATGAGAAAACTCCTCTTACACGATGAGATAATTTAAAGAATGCCAAAGGAATGTGCACTGCTTTATGATTACAATGCCTGATCCATTCGCTGACAAACTTGATGAATCCCGTTTGAACATCTGCACCGGAGCCGTCTGACCATCACCTGGATCCTGTGAATAAGGAGGTGTTGTATTGATATACTTATGAGGACATGTTTCTTTAAAGTGCAGCTGTCAGGTTAAGCTGTAAACCTCTTGACACTCAAGTTTGTGGGTTTTTTTTCTTGGTAATAATCCCCCACATGCCTGTGCAGGTCTGTGAATGTTCAGCTAGTCTTTATCACCTCCACAGCTCTCGTTAGCTGCAGCAAACAACATGTGCGAGTTTTCACGACACCAGACCAGTTATGTGCACCCACGATCATATAGTTTTTAGCAAAATGACGGCGGTACAATCTGCAGTTTTCTTGCAAGTCTCGTCTGTTTGGTGATAAAACTTGTGACTTATGATCAATGAGTGATGGATGTAGGAAAAACCTACAGACAACCGAAGGAAGATTAATGGACACGTTTTTAAAATTCCAGCTTAATGCCTGCTTTGTTTACAATCTATAGATAATTTAAAGTGAATAATAAAACTACAGAACCGTATTTAATAAGGATTGCATTAGTTTAGTTCAGATATTGAATAATTCCAGATTTTTTTTTTCTGCTGCATTTAAACAACTTTAATCTCAAAAGATTTCTTAGCAGTTGATGCAAATATTAAATTAACTTTTACAATACCATAAATTTCACACTTACATGAATATTTATATATAATTTTGTGGTTATTTGCAGCAGAAATGAGCTACTGTGGCACTAATTTCTTAATAATTTTTTCAGAATAACCACACAATATAAAATGTATGACAATATAAATATGATAAACACATTCAATCTGCAATGAAATTAGTTTTTAAGACTTTAAATCTGACCTCATTGTTCATGTGTCTGCTCTGAACTTTTCTATATTTCTCCACTTCGAGGTCATTCAAAGAGCTTTCTATAACAGGTAATAAATGATTAAAACATTTTTACAGAAATCCATTAAAAAAGGTCTGAATTTTCACTTTTAAATCAACATTTTTTATTGATTCAGATTTAAAAAATCACAAAAAATGGCTGAAAAACAAAACGAATGCAAATATTTTTCATAATTATGACAAAAACTAAAACTTTTAGAGTTGTTTGGTTCAACAGTTTACAGATTTTGTTGGTTTGTTTCAAAAGATTCTTCTAAAAGCTCAAAAAGTAAAAATCTCATGAAGTTAGGGTCTGGAGGTCCTCATGAGAATATGAATACAGACGTGTGCAGAGGAACATGTGGACTCTGAGTGAAAACTGCGCTCGTGTCTTCAGACTGGTGGACCAGGATGGGAGTCTGGCAGACCTCACCATGCTCAGCGCCAGATCGGTGGACGCCGCGCTGCCCAGAGAGAAGGAGGAGCAGCAGCAGGAGGAGCAGGAGGGCTGGGACTCTGAGAAAGAGAAGGAGCAGGCCCTGGTGGTGGTGATGGACGCCGACGTGACCAGCGGGAAACCCGGTAGCCTCTCAGACCAGCGCCAGTCCAGTACGGAGGAGAGCCAACGCTGCAGCGCTGCAACCGAGCCGGAACCCAGCACTGAGCAGAGTTCAGGTAACGGACCATCTAAACAATTTTAATTAACACCTACCGCCATATTGTTTGGTCAATAAGTCAATCAAATCAAGTCTTTGATGTTTCTGCTTGATGAATGATGATAAATTAGGCGTTTGGTGCATTAAAGTAGAAAAGGCACACCATAAAGGTTTGTGTGTAATAATTGATTCAGGTTTTCTAAACGGGTCCTGTGAACAGCTCTGCGTTGCTAGAATAGTTTTAAATAAAAACTTCTTCCAGCGTCAGGATGAAAATCTGTGCAGCCACAATACTCTTGGTTGCAGGCAGCACTTTGCATTTCATCATAACCACCAGAGGGTTTACGTGGTATGTACTATAGATCATGTAATCGCACAAAAATGTGGGTGTTGCATGCTGGTACTCAACAGAAGAGCTGAAAGTTTAATAAGTGCTTCATGTGAGATGTTGCTGCTTTGCTCTACAGCACAAACTTCCTTCTTACTGCTTACAGATGAGATGCACGTGTTTTGTTTTGTAGCAGATTTGTAGCTCAAATGTATGTTGCATACATTTCCTAAAGCTCTATTTCCTCCCAAGTATCAGCTGCCTGCTCCCTCCCCATCCAGCCATTCACCAATTTTACCCAAGTGGTTAAAAAAAGAGTCGCATTACAGATTTTTACATTCAGCAGATTTATTTCTAGTTTTATATCCTGACACTGCTTGTAGCTCAAGTGCTGGCGTTCACGCTCCTGCTAACACCAACTCAAACTAAAGGCAGTCAAGCTGGTCTTAAATTAAAATGTGGTTTATATACACAGAAAGTAAAATCGGTAATAAAACACAGCCCTGCAGGACCTCTGAGTTTATAATGAGCTGTGGGTTAAACGTGCTACGTGCTCTCTCTGAGGTTCTTATCCAAACAATGAGACCTTTGTTCAAAACCCGAGATAATCTGTAAAACTAAACTATTTATGAGAATATAAAACCAGATAGTACAGTAAATCCTAATGCAAGCCAATCTTGCCTTGAGTTATCAGAGAAAATACTAATATTTAAAAACTTGACTACAGACGTAAAACATATTTAATATTTTCTGGGGTTCTTTTAAAATCGAAACTCTGTATAAAACTGAGTTTGTAGGAAAACAAAGTCCCTTGTGAAATTTAAACACCTGAGAAAACAAACTGAATGCACATTTTGCTGCTCAGGTCTTTAAAAGCTGGATTAAATTGACCATTTATTGAATTTCAGAGATGTTTTAAAGCTACAAGCTAAAAGTCAATAACAGGTTTTTTATCTTTTTGTCTGTTTATTGTAGAGAATTGTTCAAATGTTTGACCGCTCTTTATTTTCAGTGGCTAGTATTGAGAACACTTTGTCGTGATGGGGACCATGTTTGATCATTTCTGCATGTTTACAATTGTGATTTGCAGCTGAAAGTTACAAAGTTTTAACAAAGTTAACAAAATACGGTGGCCCAGAAGGTTCAACAAAATACAAAAGCCACAACGAGACTAATAATAAAACTGAAGGGGCGATGAAACGGAAGTAAAACAGAAATGGAACCAAAAAATGGAAAGGAAGTTGTGGTCAACCAGAACCGATGCTAAAACAGAAGTTATGCTAATACCTTTATTTTGCTAATGCAGCGATACCACTTTATTTCAAACTGATACGATACCGATACTTGGATCTGAGTACCGATACTTCTACTGCACACAAAAAATGCAAAGAATTGGAAGACAGGCTTTATTTTTTTTTTCTGTTGGTTACAGCACTTGAGGGTGAATTAGATTTTAAAAAATTTATAAAAATGATCACAAAACTTTGTGAAAAATCAACTTTTTCTGTGAAACTATTGCACTCCTAACCACTCTGTTCCTCTTTAGCTCAACAGCTCCCCCTAGCCACCAATCTAGAAAACTACAACAGAACTGACAAGTCAGTGAAGCCGCCTTCTGGCCGCAGTCAGAGCAATTGCATTGGTATCGGTTAACTTTAACAAGTACGAGTACATGGTATGGTATCGGTTCCTGGTATCGGTTAACTTTAACGAATACATGGTATCGGCCAGATATCGATATATCGGTGCACCCCTAGCTAAACGTAAGTAAATGAGAGACAACAGCATTTGGTCCTGGTCATTAGATTCATAACACAACTGCAAGGCCCAGTACTATAAAGCAACACAGTATACTGTGATTTCCACATGTGGATTTTCTGTAAGGGAAGTTCCAAGTATTTGGGGTAAATGACCACGAAGCACTTGCTCATAGGACACCTTCTGTCCATTTTACAGGTAAAGAAAGATCAAAATGCCAGCTGGGAAGTTTAAGGCTCAGCTGTTAAAGGATAAATTTCACCAAACTGTTTCCTGAAGTGCGAAAAATCAAACGATCCCTGTTAGAGTGAGTTAATAGAAACGTGAAAGAAGCAAACTGGAGACAATCTGCTGTTTTTCTCTTTCTAATTAAAGCTTTTTGTTTTCCCGTTTGAGTGAATTTGGTTTCCCCCCCCCACCCCATCTTCCAGATCTGAAGAACAAATGGCACCTGGTGGTCGACCGCCTTACAGTTCTCTTCCTCAAGTTCCTGGAGTATTTCCACAAACTGCAGCTGTTTATATGGTGGTTACTGGAGATCCACATCATCAAGATCGTATCCTGTTACATCATCATGGTCTCTCTCAGAGAGGTAGGAAAACTTCAGGTCCTCCTAATGAGAGGAAGATTTTGTGCCATCGTTGAGTTTTTAGATGTTTTACAAGCCGAACAAATTCCTGACATAAATCTAACCGATGATGCAACAAGAGCTTCACTTTACTTTCATTTAAAATGATCTATCTGCATTATTTCATGTTTTTATGTTTGTCTTATGAACTGAAGTGTTAGTGGTGTAAACCATCACCTGCATGTTGCCGCTGTTAGTCATTTTATTTCCTCGTTTAAAGTAAAAACAGTCTCACCACAAATCTACAAATAAACCTTGTTTATTAATACTCACCTAATTCTAATGAACTATTTGCTGCTTTTGATATGTTGTCATTCTCACTTACAGTCAAAGTTATTGATGCTAGTTTCCAGGAGGGAGAGTGTCAGTGGAAAGCGTCTCGATGCGGTCGTTTTGATGTCCTCATCGCCTGTATTGTCTCTTCTGCAGGTGTCTTTGCTCAACTATGTGTTCCTGGTGTCCTGGGCCTTCGCGCTGCCCTACAGCCAGTATCGACCCCTTGCCTCTATTGTTTGCACTGTCTGGACGTGTGTCATCATTGTGTGCAAAATGTTGTACCAGCTGAAGTCCATAAATCCCACTCCCTACAACTGCACTCTAGTAAATATCATTTCAACCCATGCTGGATGAATTACAGCCTTTTTTTTTTTTTTGTTCTTCTAAACACATTTTGCATAAATAACTTATCTGGCTTCTAAAAGTTTGCATTTAATCAGAAGTAAAACTTTTTGTGTTTCTTTGCACAGCAAGGTGCTTTCACAGTGAAGCAGCTGATCGAGATGAAAGACTCTCTGCTCTACAAGAAAGAAGGGGATCCAGGGAACTGGGTGGGCCTGAGCAAGTCTCCGGACCTGCTGGGCTACCTCAGGGTTAGTGCTGTTTGCTAAAGTTTGTAAAGCCACTTAACTCTGATTCATTCAGGCATGAAAGGATGAAGTAACATTGTGTCAACAGAACAGAAAACTTCACAGAGGATTTATTTCTCTGGGATGTTTTGGCTCCTGTTTCTGATTACTGAGACGTCTTTGTTCTCGTTTGTTGGATTTACATAAAGATAACACGGTTTTTAAAATTAGCATCTTATTTTTCCACTAACAAGAATTTTACCAAGGGGGTAAAGGGTAAAGGGGGGGGGGGGGCATGGGCGTCGCACCCGTGGGGGATGTGGGTGTTTTAACACCCACACGTTTCTCAGTGAGATCGTTCAACACCCACACTTTTCCAGCCGTTTTGCCCCAAACCTCCTCCTGTCTGATTTCTCCTCACAGCGATCGCTGCTTGTCCCCTCTCCCTCCTCCCCTCCTCTCCTGTTGCTGCTTGAAACCCGACACCAGCCTGCTGCCGATCACTTTCGATCCTCCCCTCCCTCTCTCCTGCTCTGAGTCTGAACACCGGCCGGCTGTCAATCAATCGATCAGCTTTCCGCTATAAATCCCGCCTCTCTTGTCATTGTCATTCGGCTTGAGATGAAAATACAGCGGGTATTTACCTAAATAACTTATCTGACTCTTATTTCCCTGTCAGCAGAGGTTACCTAAAAAACAGACTCTCAGTCAGATCCTCACTATCCAGCTTTTATTTTCCTGTTTCTCACTCAGTGGAACAATTTAACAAATATGCAGAAAAGTGTAAGTGAAATTACTGTAAAAGCTAAAATCATATTTAAATAAATAAATATTTATATTTAGAATTAATCATAGTTTTTAAACTGAGCCAAAATGATTGAAGTTGGCATCAGTTTCAGTAAGAAATGTCAGAGGGTTCATGAAGGTTCACAGGGAAGCAATAAGTTATTACAGTTTGTTAAGTAGTACAGTCAGTTAAAGCTAGATGAAATATTTTTACAGCTAAATACTTCATTTAATAAGTGATGAACTTTGTAGGTCATAAGTTGAGCTGTATGGTTTAAACTGGATACAATAACACAACTTAGGTTTAATTGTTGGAAAATGTGTATTGGACTTAGGCCATTCAGAAATGTGTTGTTAGTAATTCATAATTCAGACTTTATCATAGGTTGCATTTTAGTAAATTGCTGATTAATTTGTCTATTATTGTCTTGTAATATTGTTTATTAATGTCCTGATATTCACATGCACCACCACCACCATTCACCATGTGTTTAATGTTACATTCACATGCAATTCTCATGAAACTAAATGTAACAAACCATTTGATGGTATTGTTCAAATAAAAACTAAATACAAGTGTCCATTAACCCTTTAATGCACAGCAGCCATATGAAGGCAGTAACTTTAACTCAGTTTTCTGTTTGTCATGTTGATATTCAATCCACTTCAGGGCAGTGTTAGTCCTTTGTAATATATTAACAATATGGATCATCTTGTATTTGGAATATTGACTGCCTGGGCACCTCTCAAAGTGGCACTTCATGACATTCTTGATGGGTGCACTTCTTGACCAGTGCTGCCAAATCCCATAACACATCTGAGTAACCCATATCTTAGTCACCACCTATGTCTTAATATACAGTATTACTTTTTGCACAACATGCACACAGTTCATTGGTATCCATATATTTTTGTAATGTAGTTAGGTCATTATTTATGTTTATATGTTTTCCAGATGTTTGTTTCTTTGTAAATAAAAGTAGTTAAATTAATATTTGAACTTTAAAATAAAAAAACTAGTTACAAAATCAGATTTTTTGATAATTTCACTCCTTTGCTGCACACTGTCCACATACATGGACAGTAAAATAACTTCTACACTCAAAAAAATTTTTCATTGGATGAACTCAATTTGATTGATGGCAGGTTTTCCACATAATACAAATATGTTGGTTCAATCAAATCTATATACATCATGACAATGTAAATATATTGAGTCAGTCAAACACAATTTCTTTAATACCTTTAAAAGGAAAAAAATAACATTAACAAGATGTGAACATTTTTAGTTGGTTCAACTCAATACAATGTAATTCAGTGAAGCTAAATTGTCATTGAATTGAATGGATGATTTTTAGTTCAACTACCTTCTTGACATGTTTTGACTCGCGTCTGCGGTTTTCATCAGAAGTGTCACAGATGTAGGTGTGACATGTCATTATCAGCTGTTCTTCCTGATGGGCGTGACCAACCCAGACCTGTCATATCTGCAGGGATGGCCACGCCCATCTCCACCAGCTGGCCGCTGGAGAAGAGAGTCCCAGGTGAGAATGAGACCTAGGCCCCCTCGTCCTGGTTCATAGACCACCTGGCCTGCTTCCTTCTTTTGATGGCCTCTCTTATCCGATGTCTGTATCTGTTGTCTTCTGTGTGATACAGACACTGGATAAGGACTTTGGAGGTCGTGAGAGCGCAAAATGTTCAAAGAGGGTGGACCGTTGTGCAACTCAATAGTTTTGTGTTATTGTAACAAATCCCATTTTGAAAGAAAATATTTTAGGTTCACCAGACAAATAATAATTATTGTAAAGTTAAAGTGCTACATTTACATGGAGTGAAATAAAAAAAAATGTTTCAGCTTAACTGAATTTTTTTTCTTTGTGTACAAATGTGAATGTGCAAAAGTGTGCTCCTCCTCCCCCCAGTGCCCAAACAAACTCATTTATTTTGTGTTCAGAATCAGCCTCTGATGGTTTAGAATAATTTTTAGTCCATACAAAGAAAATCTAATTAATTTGGTGTTTATTAATTTTATTTATGGACAACTGACAAAATTTATATATATTCTTTGAAAGAACGACCTGAATCTGTTTTTTGAGTGTATATAAAACCATATTTAAAACAAATCAAAATGTTTTTCAGTTTAGGTTCATGTAGAGTAATAAAATCAATATTTAAAAAATAGAGACAATTTTTTCATAACACGCATGAAAGGGTTAAGAGTTTCAATTTACAGTCGATGGCATCTACGGACCGCATCCCCCACACTTTTGAAAAGCTTGCTACACCCCTGGGGGGGGGGAATCTAAAACGTGTTTAAATTTCTTTCTGCGTACTTATTTTATTTCTACTAGTCCAAAATACTATTGGAAAGTCATATTTCTTTTTGTTTTTAGGGTTTTATAATCACATTTTTCTATTAAGCAATGATAGAATTTCCCTTTAGGATTAGTAAAGTGTTTTTTCTCACACTTTTATTCCTCATCTTTTAGATATAAACTATTAGAATTCAAGTCATATTTGTTGCTTAGAAAGTGATTTAAGAAAAGCTCTAGTAAACTACGTTCCTTCTTGTTATTTTTCCTTCCTAAATCTCGTGCAGAACAACCTGTTGATGCTGGGTTTGTTGGCCTTTGAGGTGACCATCTACCGACATCAGGAGTACTTCAGGCTGAGGAACAAACTGCTGCCTCCAGCTGCCAGGATCATCTTCCACGACATCACACGCCAGCACCTGGACATCGGCATCGTCTGCTTTATCAAATACTTCATCAACTACTTCTTCTACAAGTTTGGACTCGAGGTACAAATAAAGTTAAACACGGATGTTTATCCAGAAAATGCATTTTATTTAATTTCATGTATTTTGCCACAGACCTGCCTGCTGCTGGTGGTGAACGTCATCGGGCAGCGTATGGATTTCTACGCCATGCTTCACGCCTTCGCCTTGATAGCCGTCATGTACAGACGTCGAAGGAAAGCCATCGCTGAGATCTGGTCCAAGTACTGCTTCTTCCTGGCCAGCATGCTGACTCTCCAGTACTTTGTTTGCATCGGGATCCCGCCTGCTGCTTGTAAAGGTTTGTGTGCTGAAACATGTTGGATTAGACTCACGATGTCCTATTCTGTTCATTAGAGAGGGGTCACACCAGGACAGGGGATTCATGCGTTCTTGATTTGCAGCCTAAACCTGAAACGATGTTTTTTAAAAAAAAAGGTAGAAATGAAAAGTTTTAAATGAAAGTTCAAAAGGAGATAAGAAAAATTTCTTATACAAAGGGTTAAAAATGTCTTTAAAAGCAAGAAAAAATAGATGGAAGAACTTTAAATTCCAAGTATTTCACAGAGTTTTAATTAAAGTAGCTTTATCTGCTTCTTATGATGTACTTTACTTTTATCTGTGTAGTACTCGTATTCGACTCTCTCCGGCAGCCCTGGGTTTAAAAGCGCTCCAGAACTCCAGCAGACATCATAACGTTGTTTATCTGCAGGTCTCATGATGATGTTTTCATTTCAGACTATCCCTGGAGGTTTCCAGGCTCCTTCACAGACTCCAATGTGATCAAGTGGCTCTACATCCCAGATTTCCTAATGAGACCTGATCCGTATTTCCTCATCTGTAAGTCTGAATCAATATTTGAGTGTCAGCCTGGTTTATGCTCTTTTTTTATGGGTAAACTTGTCCTTTTAGATCAGACGTGGGGAGGTTTTGCAGTTTAGATCAAATTTCATAAATCTGCTCCTGCTACCTGCTCCCTTTTGGCCTCAGCATCTCATAGCAAATAGCACTGATTAGGGCTGTCAGTTGATAATTTAATTAACTTTATACCCCAAAAATCTATACCTCAAAAGGTTCTAGACACAATTAATCAAGCTATACTTTTATGCAGTGTAACTGTGTCTAAATAACACATCACAAGGCATCTCCTTAATGTGATCACAAAAAACGCATAATAACTCAAATGCACATGTATCAGTAGGGAGTGATACAACGTTAAAAATAAAGTAAAAGGTTAGAAAAGTTCTTTACTTTCGGCATGTCCCTGTATGGCCTCCACAGCGAGCCATCTGTCTCCATCCAACCCCGTCCTCTACGTACCCACCATCAGCTTCATGTCCTCTTTCACTGCATCCATAAATGCAGGTTAAAAAAAACATTAAGCCGTTAAAAATCATTTGTGTTAACGCGTTATTATTGTGTTAACTGTGTCAGCCCTACTGATTATATACGCTGGCACAAGCCCATGAATTTCAGCAGTCTCTCAACAGGATAATATCACATTCTGGACAAATTATTTGTAGATGCAACACTCATCACTGGAAGAGAGGCTTTTCCTGACATACCTTTCCTCTTTTTATTATCAAGTTTTCCCTAATTGTTTCCCCCCTCATTCAAAAGCTTTCCTGATAGATGCATGTTGCAAACCGTGTGGGTTTTTGAGAATATTTTGCCAAAGCAGGGATTTTTACACACAAGGTTGGGTCTGCTTTTAAATGCATGCACATTTCCTTATTTAAATGTGTGCAAAAGTGCACCAGCACAAGGAGACGCTGTTCGCTTGGCAGCACAGAATCAGGCGTAAGCGAATTAAGCAATAATAATCGGATGGAGGTGAAACTCCCTCAGCTGAATCCTGCAGGTGGTGCAGCACTTTTTAAAAAAAGGACCAGTTTTTGAGCATCTCAGCTGTTATCTGGATAATGGCAGTAAGAGTCCATCTGATTGGTCTAATGTGCAGTTTAATGTTTGAAATGTGGAATATAATAATGCATAGTTTGTTTTTGGCCTTTGCGATATTGATTCAACAAATTGTGCAGCCCGTGTTTTAGTTTAGCTAATAATAAACACATCAGGTACATTCTGTGCTAACCTTAATTCCTAATTGTAGACGAGTTAAAAACCAAATATTTATAAAAACATGAATATTTAAAGCAGTTTTATTTTCTAAAGACAAATCGACGACATTATTCAGATCTCTCACACCGTCTCTCCTCCTTCCAGACGACTTCATGCTGCTGCTCTGCGCCTCCCTCCAGAGGCAGATCTTCGACGACGAGAACAAAGCTGCGGTCCGCCTCATGGCCGGAGACAACGTGGAGATCTGCAGAGACCTGGACGCGGCCTCGTTCAGCGTTCACAACCCCGTCCCCGACTTCATCCACTGCAGGTAAACCTCCTTCACGCTGCAGCAGAGTCAAATAGGGTTTAAAATCACGCTTCATGGAGACCATATGTTGCAGCAGTGGTTTCCAACATTTATATGTATTTTTTTATTATTATACTGCCCTACAAGAGCTGTCCTAAAGTCGTTGTGGTGCCTTTGCTTGGCTGGACCACCATTAGTACAGAGGGAAACACTGAAATGGAAAGGAAGTGAAGTAGACGGCGTAATTGGTGCCTAATGATATCAGAGGCCGACAATAAAGTCAAACTGTAATGTGCTCCACACAACTGGAGCTATTAAGGCTATTCAGTTGAAGATTTGTGGTGTCAGCATGTATTTAAAGCTGCATGAAACAGTTTTATTAGTCAGATATTAACTTTTGAAGTTCTGTAGCCTGTAGCAGGGCTTTCACTCAGAAAATGTTTAGAAAAAAGGCTCCAAACACTCTCATTCATTTACACCTAAAACACACAAGGTGATGTTATTTAACCCCATATTTAGAGACTAGGGCTGGGTAAAAATATCGATTCATCAATGCATTGCAATTATTAATTTCTCAATTCAATATCGATTCATCACATTTTATGAATCGATTCAGCCCGCCGGCCAGTAGGGGCGCTGTGGGTAACACTCTAGTGAGAGTGTTCAGCGTTGTAAAAGACGTGGAGGATGCACATTTTGTGCTTCTGTTTACATTTATTTTATAACTTGAATGTATAGCAAGAAAGAAATACTTTCTACTATTACACACACTTTAGAGGTGTTAAAAAAGCACCTGTTTGTTACAGCTGGGGTTTGCATTCAATACACGTTCTGCTTACGTATTATTGTACTGCTTATTCTGCTAAAAAAAATGACAGGAAACACTGGGGTCAGTTTGTTCTTAAACATTTGTAATACTGCACACATTATAGAAAAATATTCTTAGCCAGGGCTGTACAGTGTGACATACATGTCGCAGTGCGATGATAAAAACGATCTGTGCTATAAACTATTTTTAGACGTAGCGCTCGTGCTAATCCCTCAACACGTAATTGATCATGGCGCACGGCCAAATAAAAGCCACCACACCTTCAGAATTAAGTTTAAAAATGTTAAAACAATGTAAAGCGTGAGGAATATAGTATTTGCGCACTTGTACGGATTAAAGTTCTCGTCTAGCGACAGAGTTCTGTCTCTTACGCGTTTCAGCCGTTCGTAAAAAAACCTCTTAGCGACGCTAAAAGTCTCCCTGTGGTTTAATCACAGACACGCATTAAACCAGAGGAACTAAAAATATTAATGGGTCACATCGATGTCTGTAAACGGCTCCACGGTCCGAGTCAGGGAGAGAGACGGCTTCACACTGAAGTCCGCCTGACACGCTGCTGCAGCTCCGCCCCAGGGGCGTATCTAGAGGGGGGCGGGGGGCAGGCAGGGGCAAAGACAGTACAAGGGTGGCAAGATCAAAGAAAAAGATCAAATTAAAAAAAGAAAGATCAAATCAGATAACTCAACAACCACACATCACTATATGTATACAAACTATAATATCGTCCATGTTTTTTCTAAAACTCACACAGGATGCACACTACAGTTAAACACTAATTACACACATTTCTCAGCACACTCACACTTTGAACAAATCTACACTGATTTGAATGAATAAATGTTCTTTTTGAAATTACACTGACACATAAACATGTTTGAAGATATTTTTTCTTATTGTCTTTTCATTATAAGCACTTTGTCAGTGTGTTAAGAATGACAAGTGCTCATTTTTACTTTTAGATATTGTAGCTGAATTTTTATGCTGGTGCTACAACTTGTTGTTCTGTGCTACAAAATCTGCAACCTCTGTAGAACCAGTGCTATGAGCTAAAAAAGTTAACGTAGAGCCGTTAGGTACTTAATTACTTGTGTATTTACTTATTATTGAATCGATATCGAAGCTAATAGATCAATATTGAATCGAATCGAAATCGAATCGAATCGAAGCCTGAAGAATCGAAATCGAATCGAATTGTGACATTCCTAACAATACCCAGCCCTATTAGAGACGCAGCGTTTGAAATATAACCCATAAAACTATTAGTCCATTCATTTTTATTTGAATTGCATCCATTACAACGTAAACTCCACTAATCTCCAGGTTCTGATTATGATAAAAACTTTCTTGCCAAGTTGCCTTTTTTTTTCTGTGTACTTTTGTTTAGAAGTTTTGCATCAAATAAGTAGAAAAATAAAAATGTAAACACACACAGAAACAGCTCCGTTTTTAATGAAATTAACACAGAATGTCAAGAACAGTTCCTTCTGTAGCCCAAGATCCACCAACGCTTTTTTAATGCCAAATTTACAAATTATTTTCATGTAATTATATTTTTCACCTTCACCTAAATGCTGTTTTAAGTTTCTGAAATAAACAGTGACGGCTGTAAAACAATAAAAAGTCTGTTTATGATGTTTTGTGTGGGACAGGATAGCTAGATTTATTAGTTTATGAACCAATCTCATCTTTGTTGACATGGCAACAAGCGGTATTGAGATATTAGTGTATATGTCACCATTTTTATCATGTTTTTTTACAATTAAAAATTGTTTTGATAAATGTGCTTTGTCATTGCAATGCACTGAACAACACAAGAAAGTGTACGGTTACTCGATTAGTTATTTAGAGGCTTAAATGTCACTAAACCGTAACCATAGAAACCATTTAAGAGGCAGTGGACGGCAGGTACGTTGTAGTTAAAACTCAGGTTGTTGTCCCGGTTCCAGATCCAGAGCTGAATCCTAAGTGTGCAGATAAAAAGCAGCGAACAGAGGATTTCAAAACTCAGATGAGCAGAGACAGCATCCTGACCTGTGCAGTCATTGATTATGTGCTCTTCACATTCCACTGTTTTGATGCGCAAAGTGGACAAGTCTTTTATTAACGCACTCTGTGTCCATCAACAAGCTCCTGTAGAGAGAAAAGGCTGCACGGCTCGTCTGTCCATGCCACAGCAGCTCTGCACTTATTCCATCGTTTCCCTCCAGGATCGAATTACGGATACGGGGTGGGGTGTGTGTGTGTGTGTGTGTGTGGGAGAAATCCATAATCCACAAAAACACTCTGTCCGTCACTCTGAGACTCAGACGCTTTTGCCCTGTACTCTAACTCAATAAATAGCTTTTAAGTATGGAAAAGGTATTTTCTCCTTGTGATGAAGAAGGACACTCACTCAGCCGATCCGGCCCATCAGCGGCGTCGGTCCGATCCAATCCCACTTCATCAGGGCCGCTTCCTAAACGGAGCAGCTGGTGTTGTGGTCCCATTCCCATCAGAGTAATGAGGCCTTCGCTCCTCGCATCACTTTAATGGTCTCGTACATGGTAAAACAGGATGCATTCACGTGCTTTTAACATGTCACACACACACACACACACACACACACACACACACACGGTGTACCTGTCTTACAGGATCAGGTTTCACATCCATTGATCAAACTCCTACTGGCTCTGACATTAGAGGTGATTCATGAGCAGATTAAACAAAGTAGGATCAACACACATCCACACCTTTAGCTGGCAGCTTCCTATCAGCCATGGTGTAAAATCAGATTTTTATTAAACATATGTTTTATGATGAAGTTGTAACTCAGTGTGTAATCTATCCCAGTTTATAAATCGTTTATAAACATCACCAGACCTTTAAGATATTCTTTAAGGAACTTTTCTTACCAAACGGAAGAGTTATAAACGTCTGATTTGATACACTCTATCCTCAGGTCCTACCTGGACATGTTGAAGGTCATCATGTTCAGCTACCTGTTCTGGTTTGTCCTCACCATCATCTTCTTCACCGGTACCACACGCATCAGCGTCTTCTGTATGGGGTACCTTGTGGCCTGCTTCTACTTCCTACTCTTTGGGGGCAACTTGTTGCTGAAGCCAATCAAAAAGATCCTTCACTACTGGGACTTCCTGATCGCCTACAACATCTTCGTCATCACCATGAAGAACATTTTGTCAGTGAGTAACATTTTAAGAATATTTAACTGGATGAAAAACTTTTGGTCCTAAGTGTTGTTGTTTTCTTAGTATTTACGTTTTAATGAATAAATGAAATATTTAATTTGTAGATCCTGGCTTGTGGCTACATCACCTCTCTGATGGCGAAGCAGTGCTGGTTAATCCAGTTTTTCAGTCTGGCTTGCACCATCAAGGGTTACAAAATAAACACCACACAGGAGATATCAGGTGAGTGGGGTCAACGTTTAGGTTGAAAAAGCAGAAAATCTGCTGTTTCTGCAGGTTGTGTGCTCCTGGATGTATGAATATATTTGTGTCTAATCCAGGTACCGGCAAATTCTGTGAGCTGCCCAAAGACGAAGCGGGGATCATCTGGGACAGCATCTGCTTCGCCTTCCTTCTGCTGCAGAGACGAGTCTTCATGAGCTACTACTTCCTCCACGTGGTGGCCGACATCAGAGCGTCACAGATCCTCGCCTCCAGGTACTCCACCGCCCTCAGCTGCTAGAGGTTTTACACTGACGGTGCTTTGTGGTCATCACTGATGATCATAAAGGCCGTAGAGCAGTCTCCAGCTGGGGCGCCAGTTTGGTCAGTTCAATGTTTCAATCAGATGTAGAGGCTAAAATAAGCTCTGCTAAAAGCTGACCTGCCAGTTTAAGGGTTAAAACACATCTTTGTGTTTATTGCATTTATTATGAAATGGTTTTACCTTTTTTTTTAGTGTCTTTTTTTTTTATTCCTTTTTGTGTTTTACACTTCTTATGGGATATTTTATAGCCTTTAAATTAGGTACATTTTTGCTTTACAAATAGTTTATAAAGGACTTTCTAAATAAAGTTGATATTGACTTTCAGATTCCGTGTTCTGCAGAGCTGCAAGGATTTTTAGTTTGGTGGATTTTCTTTGTTTCTGATTGACGAAATCTGATCAATTTGACAAACCTTTTAGGAAAAACCCGTTGATAAAGTCATAAATCTATTAATTTAATTTATTCTGTCTGAAAGGAAAAAGGAAAAACTGGTGGTGATTATTAGATCAACATTTTTGAGGAATATTTATCACCTTTTCAGTCTTGTCAGCTTTTTTTAGTGTGATTTTTATTTATTTTTTTAATTCCCACTAGATATTTCAGGTTATTAGGACCTCATAGACAATAAAGAAACTAAGCAGTATTAAAAAATCATTTATTACTTGAAAATTAAAGATAAAAAAGCAGAAAATTCCTAAATTTTTTATTATTTTTTTACTTTACACCAAAGCCCGGTCTCCATAAATACACACACACACGTTCAGGAGAATAAAATATTATAGGGTCAAAAACCCAACGTCCACTTTAGGGGATGCAGGAGGTTAAGACTGAAAATGAAGGAATAAACAGTGATGCTAAGTGTGTTTTGCTTGTGCGTGTGTGTTTTCCAGAGGAGCGGAACTTTTCCAGGCCACCATCGTGAAGGCGGTTAAAGCGCGGCTGGAGGAGGAGAGTAAATCTGTGGAGCAGCTGAAGAGACAGTGAGACTCTGTTTAAGCTTTGTGTCTGTGGTTACTGTGTGTTTACAGCGCTTCATCTGACACAACATTAAATTTAAAGTCGATTTATTTTAATACACACAGCTTTAAATATTCTGCAGTTTACTCACTCAGGAATCAAGAAATCAGGGGAATTTAGGACGATTTGACTATTTTTCTAGTCGTTTCTTTTGCGATTTATTACATTTTTTTTAGATTTTTATATTTTCAGCAGCAGATCCCATTTTTAAAAATCATCAAATATCAGTTCTTTTGATTTCCGGTGACATTCCTCTTCAGAGCATTGTTCTTTAATTTGAAAACCTGTCACAAATGTTTTATTATTTTGAAGAAAAAAGATTTGTTATCCTAAAATATTATCTAGTTGGACCCATTTTTTAACAGTCACTCTAAGATTATTTAGATAATTCAGGTCTTAAAGCAAAGCAAGCTCAAAAATCCTTATCCTTTTTTTTTTTAAATTAAATATGAGATTGTTGTTTCAGGCAGTCTACTTTTTTCTGCATGTCAATACTTTTCCAGAGGCTCTTGAATGCATCATGCAGCCAACCCTTAGGTACAAAATGACTACAGACAGTGAAGCTGAGTGAAAGTGATGTCATCATGGACTTTTTAGAGAGAAAAAATAAACAGAACTGCACCAAAATAAACTCACAAGTTGCTATGGTAACACTAAGCAGCAAAACCCACCTTGAAATCATAAAAGTGATGAAATGTGTTTCTGTGGACCCCTACAGCAAACTGGCTGTCCACATTTAGATGATCTCAGCTGTTTTTATAAATTATATTTAAAATAGTCAAAGTGCCATCTTAGCTCCTGTATTAAAGTTAAAAGCTTTTATTTATTTATTTGTCCAGAAGAGTCTGATTGGGGTGGTTTTATCTATATATTAAAGATTTCCCAACCTGAAAGTGTGCGTTTATTGGTTATTTAGCTGTAACAATTCAACATTCAGTATGGCAGCCAAAAGCAAGTTTTAAGGAAGAAAATGCATAAACTGATTATAAGTCACAAAGCAAACCCTACTAGGTAATAGATATAATGTTTAAAATTAAATTAATTATTTAAAATAACAAAGTCTCTACATATTTTCCAGCTTATATCATAAAAATGTTAAAAATTGCATTAAAAAGCATTAAATTAGATTTGCTGATTTCTGCAGGAATCCTGAAGTACATTTCATATTTTTTATATTCATATTCAATAGTATTTTTGCTCAATGGCACAAAAATGTAAATCTTTCTGCCTTGGGATTAAACTATCAGTGTTTTTATGGGATTTGCTGATGATAATCTGCACGTTTATGTTTATTTTAGTGATTCTGAAGAACCTCATCAGGTCAAACTCGGCCCATAATGAAGTAAAAACATGACGGCTGTGGTTTGAAAAGCATCTTCTGCTCAGTCTTTATCGTTTCCTGGAAGGCAGCTCTTCATACCACATAAAAGCAGCGTGTTTCCTCTACTTAGAGCTCAGGAGTTCGTTCTCTAATGAGCACTCGGCTGTAATGGAAGGTTTCCACCTGAAGCCTGACGGTGTTTGTTGTCGGTACGCTGTGATGTCCCTCTTCACCGTCTCTCTGATCTAATCAGGATGGACCGCATTAAGGTGAGGCAGCAAAAGTTTAAGAGGGGGAAGGAGAAGATGCTGAGTCTGGCGCAGGAGTCGACGGACGGACAGGCCGCCGTCCGGCCCGAGGAGGACGACGATGATGACGACGGTATGAAAAGAGCTCCAGACGCTGTGGAGTCCATCATGAGAAACTTCATCTGTGGTGCAGGAAGTCATGTTTGATGTTTAAACTCAGAGCAGCTTCAATGTTTTAGACGCACAAATTGAAGAGATTTGATTTTTATTTTTTAACAAAATAAAATGTTGCATTGATGTATTTGTGAAATTTTAGGAGCACAACGAACGAAAGCCAAGACCAAAAAAAAGCAGTGGTGGAGGCCGTGGGTTGACCATGCTTCCAGTAGGTTGACCCCCCAAATCCTATTTTTCTCTTCCTCCACTCTTATTGGCCCTTTTGTCCTTGACCAGACCGCCGAGGATTCCCATACTGCCTCTGGGCTCCGAAGGCACCACGTTGTTCCGCTCCCTCTGGCCTTTAATCCTTTCCGGTCTCTATTTAAGGGCTCTTGCTACCTGAAGGTGTTTAATCTTGCACTGCATGTGTCAAGAGGTACTTTAGCTTTAGGATGATTCATAAAAGCAGGTTTGCCTTAAATAGACACGAGACGATGAGGAAAACGACTAACGGCCGGAGGTTTGAGCTCCGCGTTGTTTAACATGTCCTGCCTGAGAAGCCCGCAGTAGAGAATCGCTCTGTTGTTGAACGTTTTCAAAGCAAAGACATGAAACCGACCCACCTTTATTCTCAGTACTGGAATAAAGGACGAGGGGTTTGTTCATTCTTTGCCTGCAGACATGATCACCAAACAGGCTTAAAAACGGGAGAAAACGAATCAATCAGACCTGATCGATCAGAAATCAGAGCTGCGTGGAGAAAAAAACCCATAAAAATGACCAGCGTTTTTCTTCCTTTTGAGTTTTCAAACTAACTTCCTGTTTGGTTTGAGCTCATGTCTCATGTCATACTCCGCCCCCACATGACATTTTACAAATTATTTTATCACTCTGTCATTTGATGTTCATTTCCCAGCATCCTCCCCTCATTTCCTGCCCACTGCGGTTCTGCTCAAGGACATAAGTCAGCCTCGTCTATCCCATCGCTTCTGACACTCAGCTGCTGTAGAACGGAGTCACTTTGAGTAGAGACGCTCTTCCTTTAGAAACAACAGCTTTAAAGTGCTCTGTTTGATCTGTTTTATATGTAGATACATTTAAATGTTTGATTACTAATAAACTATATAGAATTTAATGGTAAGTGGTTTAATTTTCATACATCCTTCATTTCATAAACTTTAATTTTAGGGTCTTTTTAACAACTTTAATTGATTTTGGTCTCTAGGTTCATTAAACTTTTTATTATTCACTCTCCAGTGGTTAGAAGTGGAGACTATTACTTGTTTGAAACTGACAGTGAGGAAGAAGAGGAGGAGGAGGAGAAAAAAGACGAGGAGCCACCTAAGAAGTCGGCTTTTCAGGTGGAGTTTTTTATTTTTATTTCACAGAAAAATGTATTTTAGGTGTTCTGTCTCTTTAAATGTACTTTTATTTATATTTGGGTGTAAAACCTGAGCCGAAGCTCCTGTTAAGTTGTCGTAGTTACACTAACTTTTATTAACATTTTCCTCCAGCCTGTTTATACTTTGTCATCATGTGCTGATGAGGATTTAATATCATAAAAAAGGACATGTTTATTTGACATATTTTTTCTGGTATTTATTTCATGGGTACTAAACTTCAGACTTTTTTCATCATTTATCTCACAACAAATAGAAAACCAAACAAATGTCTTTTTGTTTTTCCTCTATCTTGTTTTATTTGATTTATGTTGGAATTTTGTATATTTAAATGTAAAGTTTACTTTATAATTTTGCCTCTTTTTCCAGAAAATCCATGATTTTTCTTAAATTTTCACACCTGAGCTCATTTTTGTATAATTTGTTGATGAATCATCTTCTTTGCATCCTAACATCTCCTTACAGATTCTAATCTTCTACTAACTTTTCTTCTTTGTCGTTCTTTGTCTTCAGCGAGCAATCGGAAAGTTTGTCTCCGCTGTTCTCGCCTTACCCAAGTCTATCATTAGGCTTCCTAAAACTGTGCTGCAGTATGTAGTGAAGGCAGGAAAGGTACTCACCAGGCTCTCCTAACATCATGTGATCCCCGTCCGCTCTAATAACCACTAACGACAGCTAACCGGCTGTTTCAGCTCATATTTGAGGTTCACTTTTTAAAATCTAAACAAGAAAAACCATTAAATATGAGCTGAATAAAATGCTTCTGTGCTGCATGTTGATGCTTCTCTGTTGTCTGGCTGCCTTGAAGTGTTTTACATGAATTTATTTAAAGTTTCCAAAGTTTAGAGTTATATTGTTGCCTGCTGCTGTTGGAAATGAGCAGCTATTTTTGTTCTGATGCTCAGAACAGTTTGTATTTTAAAGCTTGGATTTTTTTCTTGTGCCTAAAACAGGAGATTAAACTCGATCAACCACGTTTCAGTGCACAGACATAAAGTCTGTATGAGTTAATCTGCTATTAGTAGGGATGCACCGATACTGGTATCGACCCGATACAGGTATCGTATCAGCCCGATGCCGGTATCGGTTAAAGTTACCCGATGCCAGGAACCGATAGTTAACTTTTATTTATGTCAAATGCATTGGCAATTTCTTAAAAGGTGACTTGTGATTTCTGTTGTAGTTTCCTATATTAAACACTAGGGGGATCTATTGAGCTAAAGAGGAACAGTGTGGGTTGAGAGCTGGAGATGGTGCCAAATAGTTCATTTTATTTGGTTAAAATTTGGAAAACTGCAATAATTTCACTGTGAAATCACAGAAAATTGTTATTTTTCACCTTATATTTTAGTTTTGTGATCATTTTTTAAAATATATATATATATATATATATATATATATATATATATATATATATAACTCAGTTATTTGTTGTAAAAAGCAGAGAAGAAAAATAAAACCTGTATTCCAATTTGTTGCATTTTTTTGTGTGGTAGAAGTATCGGTACTCGGTATCGGCGAGTACTCAGATTTAAGTATCGGATCGGTTTTGAAAAAAGTGGTATCGGTACATCCCTAGCTATTAGCAATGTTTCTACTGAAATTCTCCTACTTTCTATACAGATATACACATATGTATTATTACATATACATGTAATATTAAATATTACTGGAATAAAACAGTGTCGTATTATGTTACATTCATTCAGCCTGATGGTTTTTATCTGTGATCGGCCAATCTGAAATTCAAAATTAAAAAAATGTTTTCAGGTCTTGAAAGCATCATTTCCAAGCAGCAATAAAAAAAATAAATCAGACACATTTCCCAGTTTGTGAACTCGCCATCACCAAGTGCAAATTTGTGTTACCAGTAAAAAAAAAGATCAGAAATTGTATCAGTGGGTCAGAAAAATCAGTGTCAACTCTCAAAATCGGAATCGGTGCATCTCTATTCTAATCATTTATTTGCAAGGAAAATAAGCTGTTCGGTATATTTTGAAGACAAAGAAATCATAAATGATCAAAACTATATTTGATCATATTTATGATGGTAAACAGTAAATAGATTGTTACAATAGCTCCTTTTACAAAAACAATAGTCAGTTAATCAAACCCACACATTATCCACCACTGAGTAATTTCACAAGTCACATTTAAAACAATGCAACAAAATGTTTGTAACCACAAAAAAGTAAAGTACCCAGTGAAGGTTGAACTGCATGACTTTTATTAGAAGAGGAGTTTCACACCTCTGTGTTATCAAGGCTTCAACAAGCACTTCAACCCATATTCAGCACAAAATCCTGCAAATGCTTTAGTAAGTTACTTATATAAAATATGAAAGGAATGTCTAAAGTTCAGGATAGAGTCCTATGAATGCCTAAAGGTGTTCTGAATTAGAACATAGATGATAAATATTTGTTAGAAAATGCTCTATTTGATTTCAAACTGCCTAGTTTTTGTTGTCTCTCCTCCTCAGCGCCTCACGTCGTTTTACTGTTCTCCAGTTTCTTTATCAGGCCTGGATCACAGACCCTAAAGCTGCTCTGAAGGCCCGAAGCAAAGACAAACGCAAGTTTTGGAAGAAATACACAAAGAGAGTGAGAAACAGGAAAAGCAAGAAAGATGGTGAGCGAGTTGTAGATTGAAAAAATTAAGAGTTTCTTTTGATTAAAGTGTCATTTTCTAAAATTAGTTTAAAACAAAATGCCCTTTTCTTTATTGCCGTCTACTGTTGTGATCTATGAAGCTCCAGGTGTTTAGTTCAGTTCTGTTTTCTGGTTAAATTGTGATTAATTTAAAGTTTAATCCTGTAAAACTGTAACTCCAATGGACCTCTTGCACTAGTGGTCTAATAATTAGCATCGCTTTAGTAAAATAACAATCAAAGACATGAAATGTTCTAATAATTCATGCAGTGATTTAAGCATTTTAATGTGTTTGCAGTAATGTGATGGAGTTAATATTAAATGCATTTTTCCAGTGGTTTTTAACCACTGCAAGATGTTTAACTGTACTCCAGCAGGTCATGTGGCGATAGAGGTGGGCGATCTGTCTGATGGGCAAGAAAAAGGAGATGAGAGCAAGAAGTCTGCTGGCCCAGGTTGGTTTCTCCTCCAGGAGCTTTTGTTGTTAAATTCTTATAAAGTCCGTGGACCTGTGAGTTGTCATTAGCTTCAGTTTGGTGTTTTTTTTAATAAAGTACTCTGTACTTTTTGTGACCTTTCCGTCCAGACAACATCATCAAGCGGGTGTTCAACATCATAAAGTTCACCTGGGTGCTCTTCCAGACGACGGTCGAGAGCTTCACCAACTGGATGAACGACATGTGCAGGGAGTACATCGACATCTCCACGGTGCTCCGAATCGAGCGCTGCATGCTGACGCGTGAGGTCAAGAAGGTAGTAAAATTCCTTCACAGCTTCTTCGATTTATACGATGGAGGAACATCATTTACATGTGAAGTCCTCTCCTCCTGTCAGGGTAATGTGCCGTCCAGAGAGAGCATCCATGTGTACTACCAGAAGGCCATGAAGCTGAACTTCTCCAGGCAGGCCAGCATCGACCAGCTCAGCGAGGATGAATCGGTGTCAGGATCCATCAAGGTCCGGAGAAGACAAGGAGGGTACCGGATGGAGAGCCAGGACTCCACGGCCTCCAGAGACAGCATTTCAAGGTACTCACAGACCATTGTCTGTCTGTCATCTCATCCTTCTCACCACTGATCATCTCATCTCTCACCACCCATCAGCGCCTGCACTGAGGCCACCACGCTGTTTTCCCGCCAGTCCACTCTGGAAGACATGGATGCAATGCCAGAGCACATTCCCAAAACCAGTGAGCGTGCCAGGCCCAAACTGAGAAAGATGTACAGCATGGACATGTCCAGCTCCTCGGTGGAGAGCGGCAGCAGCTTCGTGTCGAGGTGCACGGCCTCTGCATCTCATTTACAGCCTCACATCACCATTACGTCTCATTACTGGTTTCATCACGTTGATCAAATCAAACTTTATTTATATAGCACCTTTCATGCCCCAGCGAGCAACACAAAGTGCTTGACAGATTAAAATGACCCATACAACCCACATTCCCTCCCTTTCCCACACATAGAACAATTATGACACTGTCCCCTCCCAGTCCACAACCCATTCCCAGGCACACATTCACATTCGACTTCTGCTGACTTTCATTACATCCTGTTAGAAATCCTTGAGATGTGATCACGAGGAACTCTTGACACCAAAGCGGGCGTGGCTTTTAGCAGTAGAACAAAAATCGATTCATCAAACATTTTAAAAAATGTGTAAAATTCACAAATCTGTCCTAGAGATCTAGGATTTTAAGACACTTCACGTTATTCATGCACTCAAACTAATGGTCTATTTCAGCATACATGTCAGGTTGTCAGGTTTTTTTTCTTCAGATATTAAAAAATGAGAGTTTAATATGATTATTTTCACTCGCATTAGTTCAATTATTACAAATATTGACGGGGATCGTCTCCAGACTCTTCCTCTTATAAATTCCACATAATTTTAATGGGAATTTGTTCAACCATTTGCATACAATTATATTTTATACTTTGGTGCTTTATGTGTGACATGCTTACCATTAATATCTGGATAGATCAACAATATTTTAGAAGGGCTGTGTTTTGGTTTTTCATTTTGTAAGAGTAGTAGTTAAAATAAAATCCAAAAACTAGAAAAGCTTTAAATTTTGTAAACAGCTTTCCAGACTGATACGAAACTTGACATGTAAGGAGGAGTTAGACCCATTGACTATTTGGAACCTGAAGCCAGATGACTGTCCCCCTAGTGGCTAGTTCCAGTATAAGTTTTAAGCTCACTGAGTCGACTAACCTTCATCAGCGTTAAGTCATCTCTGAATCGTTCTTTGTTCAACCTGCAAACTTTCATATACAATCTCCGTTGCCATGGCAACAAGAATTCAGCACCTAATGTGTTTTCTGGAACACGATATAGTGGTTCAAGCTTTGGATTTGTTGGGTAAGGGAAAGAAAAAAAATATTTTTGTTTATTTTAGTGAAGTATATTTAAGGGAATGGACTTTAAGGTGCTCAAACGGTCTCTGCTTTGTTTTTGTCCTCTTCAGTGAAACGACTCAGTGCGTCGTACTCTACTCCAGACAGGGCACCACGGACACCATAGAGGAAGTAGAGGACGAGCAGGATCAAGGAGAAGACAAGCAGCAGGTGGAACCCCAACAGTTTGAGGAATGTCAGGAGGCGGAGGAGAAACAGTGCAGTGATGGAGAACCTGGAGAGAAAGAAGAGGAGGAAGAGAGGGAAGAGATGGAGCAGCAGCAGCAGGAGGAGGAGGAGGAGCCTGAGGGGGAGAAGAAACCACAGGGAGAAGAAACAACAGAAGACCAGGAAGGAGACGAAGCTCTGTGGGAGCCTTTAAGCCCAGATGAGGGCCCCTCTTCAAAGCAGGATGAGGCAGAATCTGCTCCTTCTGCTCAGGAGAACGACTTATTCACCGAGAGTGAAGACGGAGGAGGACAGCGGGACTTTATGCAGACAGAAGGTCAGCCTGGTATGCTTTACACCCCTGATACAGATGCCTCCAAAACATCTGACGCCGAGGTGCCTCCCAGCTACAGCAAGGCGGTCAGCTTTGACCGCCTGGAGGTCAGCGATGATGACAGTGACTCCAGCAGGAAGAGGCACATGATCATGACGTCTGACAGCCGCTCAGACAGCAGGTCAGACATCATGTTGCCTTCTATGACCACTGAGCTGACCGCTAGCGAGCTGCTGCTCAACAAGTAAGTCCGACTGCCGAAGTCTGGTTTTTAATCTTAGCGTTCGTACCGATCTGATGAGATCTTTTATTTTTTCTCTCTCTGCTCAGGATGTTTTATGACGAGGAGCTGGAGCAGTCCGATAAGTTCTACCAAAACCAGCCTTTGATCCTGCAGTTTTGCTACGCTCTCTACAACATGCTGGTGGCTCACTCAGAGTTCGTTTGCTACCTGGTCATCATCATCAACCACATGGTGTCAGCTTCTTGTGTCACCCTGGTTCTTCCCATCACCATCTTTCTCTGGGCCATGCTGTCGGTGCCGAGGCCCAGTAAGCGCTACTGGATGACTGCGATCATCTATACTGAGGTACACACACACACACACAGTTTGTTGTGTTTATTTCACCTGTAAAGTTTTAAGTTTATGAAGTTTTCTTTCCCCCACCAGGTCACCATCGTCATCAAGTACTTTTTCCAGTTTGGCTTCTTCCCCTTCAACCAGGACAAGATGTATAAAAATAAACCGTACCACGCTCCCAACATCATTGGTGTGGAGAAGAAAGATGGCTACGTCCACTACGACCTGGTCCAGCTTCTGGCTCTGTTCTTCCACAGGTCCATCCTGAAGGTATTTACTCAACCACCACACAACACCTTCTCAAAACTCGTCTAAACCGGTGATTCTCAACTGGTGGGTGGCGCCCCAAAAATGGGTGCAGGACCTATTTTCAGTAGGCTGTGGGTCTATGTCTGGGCTAAAAAATGTTAAGGATGAAAAAGGATTGTCATCTCTACACATTCCAGAAAATAAGTACATTTTGTGGTCTTAAATCCTTTTGAATTTCATGTTTTGTTTAATGGTTTTTGGGTTAAAACAGCTGCTGAGGAAAGTGCAATGTCGGATTTGGGAGAAAAATGCAGTTTCTGAAAAATAATGCACCCCCACCCCGGGTTACAACAAATCTACCTGTGGTGTATCACATCTTTAGAAATAGTTCAATTTCTCTACACACATTCAGACCTGATTACTGCCACACCTGTCATCACCTGACAAAATGGAGTAGACCAAAAGATTCTCAAAATCCAGACACCATGCCTCAATCCGAGGACATTCAGGAACAATTGAGAATCATAGTAACTGAAATCTATCTGGAAAATGTTCTAAAGCCATTTCTGAAGCTGTGGGACTCCAGAGAACCACAGTGAGAACCATTAGAACAGTGGTGAACCGTCCCAGGAGTGGCCGTCTGACCAAAATTACCCCGTGCTCATCAACTATCCCTCACAAAAAACCCAAGATGCAACATTCAAAGAACTGCAGGCCTCCCTAGCCTCAGTTAGGGTCAAAGTTCATGACTTCAGGAAGGGGTTAAACACTGTTCACATCACTACTGTAACTATGTTTGGCTGTTATCAGAAAAAATGTAATTTTATTACATCATTAGAATTACTGTTGTTTTTTTCTAATCAAATCAACATTTTCTGAAACATGTTTCTAAAACAAAACGTGTTTTTTAAGTTAGTCCAGTCCAGAGCAAAAGCAAACTGATTGGAGTCTAAAAGGATTCACATCCTCCCACATGGGAAACAACAAACTTTTACACTGTTTTATCTTTATTCAGTAAATAGAAGAGAGTTAATTTTGAACAAAAATAAAATCAAAAGTAACAGAGCTGGTTCTTTTCATTCGCAGTGCCACGGTCTGTGGGACGAAGACGACCCCAAAGTGAGAAGAGAGGAGGCCGCTCGTCAGAGTGAATCTGAGGATGAAGGGAAAGACCAGGAGGAGAGTGAGAGAGAGTCTGAACATGCCTCGTCGCTGATCAGCGAGAGGAGCGGCTCCAACCACACACTGAGGTCTCTAAACTTTGGGACTTCAGTAGACTCGGGACAGGTTCAGGTCCACTACCCGCAGCCACAGACCTACCAGCGACGCAAGAGCTCCAGTGGAGGCTCGCACGTTTCCCACCGATCACGCCTTTCTTCAAGATCTAAGAGAGGTGAAGGCTGTTATTGCTCCTGATCTATGGTTGGATTTACAATACCAACCAAATAATTACAATTAATTGAGCTTGCATCCTAAAATGTTACTCCTCATGCTCTTTAGCTTTAAAATCACCATGTTTGGTGAATCTCTGTGTCTCTTCTCGGTTCATTTACGGCTCAAAATGTAAATTGCTTCCACAGGAAGTACCGCTTCTCACAACAGCAGCCGCAAGGAGGGCAGCCTGACCAGCATCCAGCAGAAGACCAAGAAACAGATGATCATGGAGAAACTGAGGGAGCAGCTCTTCAAAGCAAAAGCTTTCATTATAAAACGGTACGATGGAAGTGTCGTCGTTTCATCAAATCCCAGGCAGCTTTCGTTTTTAAACTCCCATCGTAACAGCGCTGTGAAGTTATGAGGGCTTACAGGAGAAGTGCTCAGCGCGTATTCTGGTTGAATGATGTAAGAGACGCATCATATCCAGAAAACCTTTTATGGATCTAAATTTAGACCTTTAATTACAGCGTTCCCGTCAGGCCGTTCAGTGTCATTTTTGTAAGTGCTGAAACAGACGATCAAAGCTTGTTATTCATCTAAATGTAATCACGGTGGAACGAGTGGTTTCTGAGATGTTATGCCTAGAACTCCGAATTTATTCTCCTGTGGTTTTCTGACTAATGGCATTATGTTTGATTTTACTATCTTACAAACACCGCTCACTCAACAGACCTGAGCAATCGACCTGGATGTGCAGAGAGAAACACACGCTTCACCCAATGAACACAGAGACTTTAATATAATGTCTTCTATTAGTCCTCGGGGCTCATGAATTTCTGCTTTCCGTAGGTTTTTGGAGATCTACCTCCCCATGAAGCAGTTCTTCTATAACTTGATCCATCCAGACTACAGCGCCGTCACGGACGTCTACGTTCTGATGTTCCTCGCCGACACCGTTGACTTCATCATCATTGTGTTCGGATTCTGGGCGTTCGGTGTAAGTTTTTAAATTATAAACGACAGAAATGTATCCAAACAAAGTCAGATTAACACTTTTTTCATTTTAGAAACACTCAACGGCAGACATTACCTCGTCTCTGTCAGAGGATCAGGTGCCAGGACCCTTTCTGGTCATGGTCCTGATCCAGTTTGGCACCATGGTGGTGGACCGGGCCCTCTACCTCAGAAAAACAGTCTTGGGCAAAGTCATCTTCCAGGTCATCCTGGTTTTTGGGATCCACTTCTGGATGTTCTTCATCCTGCCAGGCGTCACAGAAAAGTGAGAACTTTTTACCTTCTGAACATTTTGTGCTTAAAACTCAAAATTTGGCAAATATTATATGTAAAATATTTTTTTAAGTTCTAGGCTTAGTTGTAAATGTTTATTAAATGTTTGCATTTAGCTAAGATTGTCGGGATGAATTAAAAGTTCTGAACATCTTGGAGAATTTACATTGGCATATTAGTGCAAAAGAGAAAAAAATTAAGGAAGAAATGTCGAATAAAGTTGAAATTTCAAGAAAAATGTTGAAAATTTGATAAAAGTTGATGCACTTTATATTATTACTGAACACAAGGTAGGCTACGGTCTTTTGGCTGCTTCTGCAGCAGCAGTGGATCTCAGATTACTTCCTTCAGTCCTTCACAATAAGAGTCTCAAACATACCTCAAATATTGATATCTGAAACTTATAAAAATAGTTAAAACAATAATGTTAATATTAAACTAGTTGTAATAGCTTCATTTGTTTTGATATCTGTGTGTATGTTTAGGACTCTTATTGTGAAGGATTGTATACAATTCCTCATTTTTATATTTTACTCTGTAAAAATACCCACAAACCTCAGTTATAATAAAAAATTGTTTCTTCAGGTTATAATTGAAATAGCCTACCTTAGATTTTTTTCTCAAAATTTTATGTTGACTCAACATTACTCCCAATATTTTTTCACTTTTAACTTTAATCTGATCACTTTCTCCCTATTTTTATTTCTTCTCAGTAGTGCAAAAATGCCTTCTTCAGCCATGTCCTTTAACGTGTCCTGGAGGCTTCTCATTATCAACCTCTTTACTTCTTATTCTTTGTTTTATGGATATGTATTAGCAAGAATCTGTCAATATGATATGCGTCACGATACAGAGGCAATGATACGATATATTGCGATATATCACGATACTACAAGCAATACAATATATTGCAATATTAATGAAGTTTTTTGAAAACTGTAGCAGCTGAACAGAAAAGTTAGCCTCTTCAGTTTTCCGCTGAGCAGAATCAATTCACTTTATGCTAAAATGCTACGTCCTCATGGTATCTAGCCACATGTGCTCACTAATCTGTCATGTTGCCCGAGTATTTGACTCTGTCGTTGCATATTTTACAGACTGCATAGCTCCTGTCACAGTCTTTACTACATGTCTTTGTTTTGAAACCAAAATGTGTCTACTCATCAGCTTTGAAAGCTGCTAATTTTTAACATAAATTGTTGATAAAAATTGATATTGTGCTTTAAGAATATCAATATAATATTGCAACATGAAATATCGTGATATATCAGTACATTGATTTTTTTTCTCACACCCCCATACTTTGTTTTAATTTGCAGCTTGAATATAAATGCGTTAAGATATTTATGACTAGTATTTACTAGTAGTGTCTTGTTTTCAACTAACTAACTAAACTGAGTGTGTATTTTTTTGACAAACATTTTCAAAAGTTGGTTAAAGGTTGCAGAGAAAAGTTATTTGACATTCAGACTGCAAATCAACTCATTATATAAATCCTGTTGTGGGACTTCATTATAACTTTAACATACCTGAGTTTTTAATCTAGTATAATTTCAGCTGTTTGTGGATAAGACAAATAGAATAGTGAATAGTGCATCAGTTTCTCACTTGATGAAGAGTTCATCCATGTGAGAAAAAAATGTTTCCCCAAGAGAGGTTATTAAATTAAACCTAGTTTGCTTTAAAGGCATACTATGTAACTTTTTCATATTTTAAAATCTTTTCCCTGACCCAGTCTTTGCTAATATGACGCTTTACCCGGTTAATGAAAAGTCGCTCAGCCCCATCTGCTGCTTGTGTCCAGAATACCACGTTTGCAACTCCTGAGTCTCAGTCCGGTGCCCCGGAAGTCTCTCAAAATCACGTATCTCGCGAGGGTTAGGCTAACTGCTATTAGCTAGATATGCTAGCGCCGGGGTGTTTTTAGCTCATGATTCCTGCATTATTTCGATCTCTCCCTGCTTGAACACAGCTGATTTCTTTGAATGAGTGAAGAACCGCTCCAGTAGAAAGCAGTGAAGGCTGAGGAGACATTTCAGCAGTTAGATTTAGGTGTTTCTGAGCAGAAACAATGCTAACATTTTTACGACAGTGATTTAAAACGGACACTAGGGGGTGCCAAAACAAGCAAAACTGCATAGTATCTCTTTAACAAATATCAACACTGTAATCATTAATAAATGGGTATGCGTAGTATTATTTTCCTGAAAACATTTGGTATTTGATCAATCTGACGTGTATCTCTTTGTGTTTTTTCTTGCAGGCGTTTCAGTGAGAACACAGTCGCTCAGATGTGGTATTTTGTCAAGTGCATCTACTTTGGACTGTCAGCCTATCAGATCCGCTGCGGTTATCCCACCCGTGTTCTGGGGAACTTCCTCACCAAAAGCTACAATTATGTCAACCTCTTTCTGTTCCAAGGGTGAGTTTGGCTTTCATTTTAATTTCTAACATCTGGACAATTTATAGGACCCTCACTCACTGCTGCTGCTAAATCTGCTGCTAGTGACTCAGAATAACATCAAGTTTAAATGTCATTTTAATTGACTTTAAAATAAATTACTAAACAACTACAGTGTTTTTCTTTAACTGCATGTGTTTTGATTTCTTTTTTCACCCCAAGTCAAAAATTATTCCACTTGTTTTCCTCCATAACATAAAAAGACCCTGGTCTAAATACTTTGTTTATATTATGTTAAAAAATGTTTTTTTTTTTTAAATAAATGCAATAAATTCTTTGTTTTTGCTTTAGTGGGATCAAAACAAAGCTCTGAAATTATTTTTATTATTGTGATTTAATCTATTATAATTTTATGGCCATTTAAACCTTTAGCATTTTCAAGTTTACTTGACTTTAAACTCAACTTTCCTTTATAATAACTTTTATTAGGAAATAAAAATAACTAAGGTCATTTTACATTAAACATCTGGCTGATTAAAACATAAAAAATGCAGTAAAGCTCAGTGGTAATAAACCAATAATCGAAAGTATTAGATATAAACTTATTACAAGGTACAGCACACAGCCTTGTGGTCATAAACAACAAACTTTCATTGTGGAACTTTTATAAACTCATATAAATCTTCTATTTGTTAGATTGAGGTTTTTCCTCAGTAAATACCAGAGGAGGGATCAAGTCGTTGTTTTGCAAGTTCCAGGTGATCCTCAAGTCCCAAGACATGAAGTCCAAGTCCTAAACTTTGAATCTAAAGTCCTAAAGAAGTCATTTGTAATTTAATTAGAGAAAAAATTAAAAACTTTAAAACTGATCATTTAACCTGCCGGACCCTTTTAAAACAAGCCGTTACATTTCTTTAACAGAGTCCTTCTGTAACAAACCCCTGATTGTTTTTGCCTGTCAGGCTGATGTTTGGCCGTTTTAACGGATTAACTGTTGTGACTTTTCAGTTTCCGCCTGGTCCCCTTCCTGACGGAGCTGCGAGCGGTGATGGACTGGGTTTGGACCGACACCTCGCTGTCCCTGTCCAGCTGGATCTGCGTGGAAGACATTTACGCTCACATTTTCATCCTCAAATGCTGGAGAGAGTCTGAGAAGGTGTTTATCAGTCTAACTTGCTTTTGAGGATTAAACAAATCTCTGAGTCAGTCGGCAAATCCTTTTTCTGTATCCAGTAAAATCAGCTCACCGGCTGGTTTTTATCTCATCTTTCTAACAGAGGTACCCCCAGCCACGCGGTCAGAAGAAGAAGAAGGTGGTGAAGTACGGGATGGGAGGAATGATCGTGATGCTGCTCATCTGTATCGTCTGGTTCCCGCTCCTCTTCATGTCTCTGGTCAAATCTGTTGCCGGAGTCGTCAACGCCCCGCTGGACGTGTCCATCGAAATCACTTTGGCTGGCTTCCAGGTGAGGAGGGTGTTTGATAAACCAGATCGCCTGCAGAACAGAGACGCTTCAGTTTTTATTTTAATGCATCAAACTTATTAATAAACCTGTGAGCGCGATCATTCTGGCTGCAGGTGACCAAAACTAGAATTTCCTAAAATCCAGCCCCTCATAAAATGTACATACTGTATGTAACTAGGGATGGGCCGATACCAGTATCGGTATCGGGCCGATACCGGGTATCGGTATCGGTTAAAGTTACCCGATACCAGGAACCAATACCAGTGGCTTCACTGCCTGTTAGTGATGGGACCAATTAACACTGATAAGTGGTCTGTTCGCAACTGACAGCCACACCCATTGGCACAGCTGCACCTTTGACAATGAAGGCAGCTTGACTTCTTTTGTTATCTTGAAAGTTTCAACTCATCCTACTGGAAAAACAGCCATTCACACCTCCAACCGATTCATCACCCAAGCCCTTTCCCAACAATAACTCCTCTCCACACCCCTCCCTTTCACCCTCAGACCCCCTGCCTGCATTAACAGGCTTTTGTTTGTTTCGCCATGAAATTAAAAAGTGAATACAAAGCAGGCATGCATAGTGCTTACAGTCACCCCCCCCAAAAAAATGAACGGTTCTCTACAAAGACTCAGTTCTCCTCGTTCACAGTGAAGAGCCGTTCAAAACATTCGGTTCGTTCTTGAACGACACATCACTACTGTCTGTGACTTGTGATTTCTGTTGTAGTTTCCTATATTGAACACTAGGGGGAGCTATTGAGCTAAAGAGGAACAGTGTGTGTTGAGAGCTGGAGACGGTGCCAAATAGTTCATTTTATTTGGTTAAAATGTGGAAAACTGCAATAATTTCACTGTGAAATCACAGAAAATGGTTATTTTTCACCTTATATTTTAGTTTTGTGATCATTTTTATTAATATAGTTTATTTTTTTATCTAACTCAGTTATTTGTTGTAAAAAGCAGAGAAGAAAAAATAACACCTGTATTCCAATTTGTTGCATTTTTTTGTGTGGTAGAAGTATCGGTACTCGGTATCGGCGAGTATTCAGATTAAAGTATCGGTATCGGATCGGTTTTGAAAAAAGTGGTATCGGAACATCCCTATATGTAACCCATCATTATTTGTCTTGTCACAGCCCATCTTCACCATGAGTGCTCAACAAAAACAACTGCAAACTGTGACTCAGAAGCAGCTTGTGGAGTTTAATCTCAAATTTGTGACAGAGGATGAATCCACTACAAATGTAAGCTGGTCATCTAAACCCTACAGTGTTTGACATTTTACTCCACGTCTTTGTTTTTTTTTTAAACTAATTTTAACGTCTGATTTTGTGAACAGACGGCCATGCAGTGGCTGGAGACCTACTTCAAAGAGGACCTGATCATTGCAGACCTGAAAGGCAGCTCCAACTCTCTGTGGACCATCAGCCCCCCCAGCAGAAACAACCTGATCAACATGTTGATGTCAGAGGAGGACATCCCCATCACCGTGTCCTGGAATGTGCAAAGGTACGAAGCAACAACTATCCCGAATTCATCTCATTTCAAATGTTTGTGTTTAATTGCTGATGCTCTCTAAAACATCTGGACATAGCCAGTGGCCATTTATGCCCCTGCACCTCCTCAAGCTTCATTGTTTCACTGAAGGAAAAAAAATCACACCAGACCATCATGGCGCCCCCTTCCACTGCAACTTTAACAATAAAACCATCCTTCAGAAATCTAGTCAACAGATTCAGAGATAAAAACTCAACCAAACGTGTTTTCTGCTCTCAGGAATTTCAGTCTGGGTGCCAAGGCTGAAACAGCATCTGGAAAAAACGTCAAACCTCTCGACAAGAAGACGAAGCAGGATCTGGTTAAGCTTCTAAACGGGACGGTGAGCGAGTCTCAGGTGTAAGTAGATCCACCATCGTCTTCGCTTTCTCAATATTCTGGATCTAATCTGATCTTCTCCTTCTGATTTATTGATGAACCTGAATGAAACCTTGAGTTTTTAAAATCGACAAACTGAGCTTCTCTTTATCTGCAGAATCATTAAGGAAATCATTCCTCGATATATTCGAGCCCCCAGCGACTCGGAAGCCACGCCTGTTGAGCAACTTGGTGATTAAAAAATAATAATTCATCAAAACATTTCAACCATTTTTTACAGTTTTCATTTGGGTTTATGAAGTGATTTTGTATTCTTTGCAGGTAACAATATGATTGACATAAGCCTTCAGCTGAAGAGAGCCAATAATATAACAGATCAGGTTCAGGAATGGTGGATCGTCAACCAGACGACGTCGGGCCCGCTGGACGACCAGCTCAGAGCCACAAAGACCGACAAATATGAGGCGGGTCTGCAGGTCTACGTCTTCAGCGACCAGGTCAGCCCACCCAGTTTGGGCTTCCTGGCTGGATACGGGTGAGTACCGAGCATTTATTGTTTATAATCAAAAGATTTTTAAATTTAGCATGTAATGTCCTAGATCTTATCATTTCATTATTATATTGTGATTATTAGTCAGTTTGTTGACCAACTTTAACAGTAACTGATTAAATAAATCATATTTCTAAACAATTTTGAGGAGCGGGTAGGTCTCCTAGATGATGTCACTACCTGCTTTACGGCCATAGTTACCAGGAGTAGCAACGGTCGGGGAGGAGTGATGGTTTCAGCGGGGGTTTCACGGTTTAACCAGTCCGACTATTAACCACGTGGTGAAATATTGTAGAAAAGGATGTCCTGAAAAATAAGACTTCCCCAACACCACCTCACAGGTAAATAAATCCACTGGAACCGGTGACACGAAACCCACAAGAAAACATCTCCTACAGGAGTACACCTCCATGATGGGGCTCTTCCGTCCAGTATGATCCAAACGGAAGGCCAACGGGTCCAGTGGGATTTGGGTTGAGTAATTATTTGGATGTACTGAGTCACGCTCAGACAGCAGAGAGGCAGAGAGAGAGAGACTGTTTCTGAACTGAAAATAATCATACATTTAAAAAAATGTAAAATACAACACCTTGTCTGGTGGTGGCATCATTAGCTGAAAAGCGGCAGGAGCGATGGCAGACTGCGGGGAGAGAGACTTCTCCCTGCTGCTTCAGGGAGGATTTACAACAGTTGAATTTCCACTTTTAACCAGTAGGGGGCTACGCAGGAAAGTTCCTAAGTGTTGCTTTAAAGTCATACTCAGTAGCCAGGTAAACAAGCTAGGTCTCGCTAGCTAGTTTACAGAAACACGACTTGGAGCACTCACCTCTCCCGTCGGGTATAATCGGTACGCCAGCCTTCCCGCGGACATGGGACTCCGTTTTGCGACGGTAACAATGCAGTCTAACTTCAGCCGTAGAAACATTCCCCCAGCTTTTCCTCTTTTCACCTCCAAATGATTTTAGTTTTCTGCTAGCTGAAAAGGTGTTTTTTGGGGGGACTCTGGTACTTTTATCTTAAAATGGAAGCACTGACCACCGGCTAATTCTGTCCTCCTTTCACTTCCGGGATGTTCAGACGGAAAATGTGTCCGGGCGGATTATTGGTGATTCCAAGCAGTGAGGAAATGCGGCAGACAGACAGCTGGATTGTCCAATCCTATCGTTTGGACCGAACAATAGGATTGGCTGAAGTTTTTACAGAACTGCGGGACAACTACTATATTGATTTCTTTCGGGGTTTTTTAAATCTCCACAATATATTTATGGCTATACTATGTTGGAACGTTGTTAAGAGGCTTTAAAAAAACGTTGAAAGCTACATTGTTTACCTGGCTACTGAGTATGGCTTTAAGAGTTTAGTAGTTATGAGGATTTTTTACTGGAGAGTGGAGAATCTTCAATAAAGTGTCTGTAGACTTACCATATTTTGATTTTCAAAAAAGAGGACACTTGGCTCGTGGTACATGACTGTAAATATACTGTTAAATTAAAGAAGACTTAATTATATTTAAAGTATGCAGTCTCTGTGGGTAACAGCCTTCAGATAGGCTTTAACAAGTCAACAAGTACAAAAATGACCCAATATAACCCAGTCAGGGTGGGATGCAAACCTATCATCCTCTGGTTGCAAGACCAACATCTGAACCACTGAGCTCCCAACAATTTCCTCAGGAAAATCTGTTGAAGCAGTGTCTGAAATTATATTGCAAATGAAACACTATGACCCGCTGTTTGTTCTGTCTGTGAGAATGATGACGTCACACTCACGACGGACTGCTTTATTCACACCAGTTAATTTAAGTACCGTACATTTCTAGTGAAAAACGATAAAACCTGGACATTTTCATTAATCTGTGAACACAATTCTTTCCTGACATTCTTATATCTGTCCTTTTTGTTTTCATTCTTAAAGTCTATTTTTTTCCGTGTTCACCCGATCTTACAGAACTTTAAAGACGACATTTAGAAAACGAGTTTCGTTTCTCCTTCCTGTCTAGGATCATGGGTCTGTACGCCTCCGTCGTTCTGGTCATCGGGAAGTTCGTGCGCGAGTTCTTCAGCGGCATCTCCCACACCATCATGTTCGAGGAGCTGCCCAACGTGGACCGCATCCTCAAGCTCTGCACCGACATCTTCCTGGTCCGAGAGACCGGGGAGCTGGACCTGGAGGAGGACATGTACTCCAAACTCATCTTCCTCTACCGCTCGCCGGAGACGATGATCAAGTGGACCAGGGAGAAAACTCAGTGAGGCCTCTAACAGAGAAATACCGCGTGGTCATTCTGTCTGCATCCGTTTTGGCTCGGAAAGCAGCCGAGGGCCAACTCTGTCCTCCTCAGCTGAGCTCAGACGGCCGACGCAGCGTTCGCTCCACACAGAGACGCTTTACCGATTTAAAACCGGTGTTTTTGACTAGTTAAAGATGAAAAACAAGAACAGAGGTGGTCTTGTTGATGAAAATTGAGCACAAGTTTGCAGCTGCTTTCCTAAGACATGATAAAACTACTGTAAACTGAGATTTTTAAACCCTCCTGCTCTTCAGACCTGCCTCTGTGGGTGGAGAGAAGCAGGAAGCGGCTGCAGCATCACTGTTTAAGGGCTTCCCACTGACGTTTCTGTGCACAACCAGACGAGCACAAATTTCTCCAACTGGAACCTTTGGATCGTGGGACGGTGCAATACTGAGGTTCCGCCGAGGTTTTACAAGGAAAGGAGGCACACACACACACACACAAAAATCTTACGACCAAGAAACTTTGTTTTTCTAACTGTCAGGGGCACTCTAAGGTCAAAAAGTGGAAAACATCAGACTGTCTTATTTTTGTTTGTAAGAGAAGAACTGTTCTGAATTACACATCTTTCTCAGGAAGAGCTGTTTTCACAGATATTCATTGTATTTATCGTACGTCACCATATGTAGGCTTTGATGGATCTAAAAGAATTTAGAACAAGATTAAAATGGCATGAAATATACTGTTGGTGTCACGTCGGGTTGCTGCACATGGGAGGTTTTTCTTTGCAGGACATTTTGCCAATCAAGCACATCCATCCACTCAGTCACCTGCAGGATCATCATCAGGTGGTACTCCTCCTCTTCATCGGACCTCGCCGTTTTTAACATTCAGACATTAAACATCACAAGCTGTGGTTTTCACAGCAGTGCATCCAGAAAAGAGAAGAGAAGAGAAGCTTCCTCACACAAAGGGCTGAGACGCGACGTGCCCTTTGGACCAAACTATGCATTAGAGGACATTTTAGCATGAGTGAAAAACTTCATTATTGCCATGACTAATTTTCAGTTCATGTACATATTAACAGGAGCAGGTCGCGGAGGAATGAAATGTGAAATTGTGCCTGTATATTAAAGCCATGTGATATAACGGAGGTTAACAGATGTGCAAATAAATCGCCTTGAAAGGTTCAACGTTGTCGAGCTGCTGTTTGTAGAAACTCCTGAGACCCAGCTTCCTGTTTATCTTCTGTTATTTTTATTTATTCTAATCTTTTTTTTATTATTATTATTCAAAATAATTTTTAAAAAAGAGCTGATAAGAGGGCAAAATTCTTTTAATGCTCATCAAATTTCTTTTTAGTTTGCTTCAAATTTTCAGACTGTTTTTTTCTTAGTGAGTTCACTCTGATTCAGGCAAATAAAGCTCTTAATCTCAAGAATCAATGTTGTCAATGCTTAACTCATAAAAGAACTATTTAAATGTAATAGTTTTTAAAATTATTCAGTAAAAATGACCCCAAATAACCGTTTAACAAATATAAAACGGGGTGATGTTTAAAGATCTGTTAGGTAAAAACAAAAGATCAGCTGAAGAGTGATCCATCAGTTTCAGATCTTTGATTTATTTTCTGTTTTTTAAACGCCTGACTTTCAGGTACAGTTCATCCACTCTAACCTCTAGCCTTAGAGACATTAACTTGTTGACATTCTTTTTATTCAATGTAAATTTCACAAAATGATGTCATGATCTGGTGTTAAAGCGTTACTGCAGAAAAATTGAGCACTTGTGGAAAAAACTAAAAATGTCTGATTTTATGCAAATGACATAACTATATCCCCACCTGCAGGAAAGCCTCTCCCCATCTCTTCTTGTAGCGATTAAACTTTTGTTATATTATATTTGATAAATCCTGCTGAGGCTGAAGCACAGGGAGTGATCGCCTCAGAGGGACTTGGGGTTTCTGAGTATTTCTCTTTTTGTCTTGAGGCTGTCTGTATCCAGTCACTCTGGTTTTGAGTCATCTTGTTTTTGAGGTACTTCATGTTGCAGAGTCATTGTCCTCTTTCTCTCTCTTCCTTTGTTTCAACATCCTGTTGAATGATTTGGAATTTCTCTCTAACCCCAAGTCTTCTTCCTGAGGGTCAGACTGAATCACATTGAGATGGATTAATGTTGCAGACATTTCTTCTATTCTCTTCTTTTGTTTTGTAGAAGAATCTGGAGTCATTCTGTCATTTTGATTCATCCGTCTGCCAAACTGATTCTTGTGGATGTCTGCAGAGTCTGTCTCCTCTTTTGGTTCCTTTAATTTGCAGGAACCCTTACTTGTTGAGATCAAACTCCACAAAATGTCATTATCTGATACAACTGGGCTGAAAATGAACAAGAGAGCAGCCAAAAAACAAAACTATAAAATGAAAAACCACTGATCAAAACCTTTATAATATTACAAAAAGTCAGAACTGGTTTGAAACTTTTTAACTACTTCAGGTTTTCCCCTCGGCTTTACTCGTCCAGGTTCCTCCAAATGCAAAGATGCAGTTCAGTCATTTAGGATGGGAGGCATCACAGAAGAAGCACACGCATGTTAAATCTCTCCTAACAGGGAGAAAGCATTAGCCTCATCAAAGATAGATGTCTTAGGAAGCTACAGTCATCACACGTCTGTCTGACCGAGGCCATCCTGACAATCAATGATATGGAAAATCTGACAACTGGCTTTAGGAAATGTACTCAGAGCATCAAGTGTGGCACAACGGAAATGTTTATTGATACGTGTGCAAAGTTTGGAGTTCTTACAGCAGGCTGCTCTCGTTACAAACAGCATTCACAAGCAAATCATGGTCCCTTTTTGTTTTGGAAATAAATTCAAAAGGAGAAAATGGGAACGTCAGACACAGCCAGGGTAATATTTTATTTTAAGGTAGCGCACACCTTGAGGTAGACAAACAAAATCTGTCTACATTTAGCTAAAAGCTTTTATTGTATTTCCTAAATGCTGATGCTAAATACAACAGATTATTAATATAATTTATTCTAGATTCGATTTGACCCTTTTGTTTGAAACATGCATTACCAATGTGATTGCATAAGATCTGCAATTGAATACTGAATAAATTAACTGTACAAATACACTGATGAAGTCATCACACATTTAGTGTGTTTATCATTTGAATATATCTATTGCGATCCTGCATTATTTACCCACAAACAATAACAGCAAAATGTACAGCTTCACAGAGACGACAAATAACAGAACAGGCAGTTTCCAGCTCCAACAAAAAGGCTTCGTATCCAGAAATCATCGACCCAGCTGGAACTGTCGGGATTATTGTTGAATTTCTTTGCACATTTAAGATCAAACAGCCGTCTGAGCCGAGAGGGTTTTACGGATGGGTCATGAAGGCTAACACAGGCCGCCTTCATACTCATCTTCATCCTCCTCTGGAGCAGCTGGTGCCCCACTGGCGCCCCCTTGTGGAGCAGCAGCTGCCTTCTTCTTCTTCCCTCCTCCTCCAGGTACCTTCAGGGAAATGGCCAGTTTGGCGTACTGGGAGGAGTAACACACGTCTTTAGTTCTCCCACTGAAAAGCTCTTTATATTTATTTAATTGTTCAGTGTTTTTATTGTAATGAGAGGGGATGCATGTTAACTGCAGACATGCACAAAATAATTACCTGATTAATTTGTTTTTATTTCAAGCATTTTGATGCAATTCTTGAAGTTAATGAAAAAAACTGATGCATGATAAAATAGAACTTTTCACAAGTTTTATTAGAAAAGTATGAATATTAGGGAATAAGATGAGGGGGTCAAAATTAGAGCTGAAATGTTGAAGAAAAAAACTTGTTTGAGATAAAGAGGAATGAAAATCAAAAACCAGCACTGGTGCAAAGAGCTACAATACCCATAATGCCCTGCGTGACTTTACCATAATGGGATGTAATAAAAAGGTAATTATTTTAACTTATATCAGGATCTGAACACAACTTGTTCTCAGATTTCATTTAGGGTTATGAGACTCTTACTGTGAAGGGCTGAAGGAAGTGAGAGGTATAGATGTTGAACAACTTGTATTGAATAAAAAGCCTTTTTCTTTTGTAATTTACTCACCCAGAACCCTCAGTTACAATATTAATGTTAAAAAAAACAGCATAAATCCAGTCGGGGCTTTACTTCCTGTTCATGAAAGTTGACTTTTTTTCTGGAAATAGTAAGTTAACTTTCTTAATCAACATTTCTACTCTATCTCAGAACTTCTTTCTCCTCATTCTGAGTCTCTGGAGGAAGATTCTTATTTGTGTATTTCCCAGTTTCAAGATTTAAGCCAAAATGTTGATATTGAAGTGGAAATCCTGAGAAAAAAGTTTAAATATTTTCAGAATAAAGTTAAGTCTGAGGAAGCTCCTGTACAGGGCTGCATTTCCCCCATAATTTCTATGTAATCACTGAAACTAACTGAGGCTGAGCTTTTACAGAAAATATATATTTTTAAATCAGTTCAAGGTGTGGTGTTTTCTCCCACAGCAGTTTTGATTACAACAGCTGAACTGACAATAACAGTCTCAAACATGCATCAAAATATTTGACAATTAGAACAAAAAGCTTTTTATTTTTGTTCTTAGGTAAAAATTATGCAGCTGTCTAAACTACTAGAATATTTGAGAATTTATTTACAAGTTGTGCACAGCTTTAGATGTATAAAGCCACCATTTACATAGGGTGTTATTGGTCTTTATAGCAAATATAATCTTTTAAAAACTATTATTCTTATTTTTAGTTTATTCATTGAATAACAAGTAAAAAATGGCTGCAGAGCTGCTATCTTCCAAAACTTAGAAAACAAAGTTCTTGAAAAACCTTTTAAAAGTATTTTGTAATACTCACATCATTATCCATGTATTTGAGTAAAGGTGAGTTGCACACACGGTAGACCTGGTCCTCATCCTGCTCGTCGTAGCCCTGCAGTAGTGTCTCCATGGCAACGCAGTCCTCACTTCCACTGTATCCGGGCAGACTTGCAGAGAGAAAAAAGAAACATTTAATATTATGATCCTCAGTTGAGGTGGCAGCAGCATGACACGTGAAGTTTAGAGAGAGAATCAGGAGGCTCAGAGTTGTACCTGTAACTTTCTCTGACACATTTATCAGCTGCAACGTAGTCGCCTCTGTGGAGGTGAACCAGCACCTGAGCGGTGGTTTTCTAAAGAACGAGAGCATCAGGAAATAAAACCTCTTGTTCCTGGTCTGAGATCAGTGTGTTTTAACATCGTACTGAAGAGGGCCGACACTTTAAACAAAATAATCTGATCCACCATCTGCTGATTGGTTGGACTTTTTTCTGTCATCAGCAATTTTTCTAAACAAACCACCGGTTGATACAGTACTAAATTATGTTTCTGTATTCATTTAAGCAATATTGACTCACTTTGAAACACATAGGAAAGTTCTCGATCTCTTTGTACATGTTCTTCTCTTTCTGCAGGGCGACTGCAGCTTCGTCCAGCCTGATCAGAGAGGAGAGCAGGTTGAAGCAGAGCAGGTACCTTATGATTACATCACAGAAGGGAGGAGAAACAACGCGCCGTCATTCTGAGCCCGTTTCACCTTCTTAACCTGACCAGGAGCCTGGAGGCTTTCCCCAGCAGCTCTACGGCCTGACGCAGGCGGTCCTCATTCTGCAAATGTTAAACACGAACGTTTTAATACTCAAAAAACAATAAAAGCAAAAGAATTCAGCTTTGATTGAGATTCTTACCTCAAACACTCCCGCTGCCTTCTGATATAAGTCGACCGCTTTCTCCAGGTTCAGAGGCTCAATCAGTCTGAGGGGAAAAGTGTGTTTCAGCAGAAGAAAAGGTGAGTGAAAATGTTTATTTACAGGCAATTAAAGATATTGAATAAGAAAACAAAATGTGTGTTACTCTGACCAAAAAACCCAACAAAAAAGCCAAAAAGGGAATCATTAGAGAAAATAAGGTGATTTTTACTTTCCCGCCCGGTCCAGAGCCATAGCAGCGGTATCAGGAGTCCCGTTCTCCATGTACATCATGCAGGCTTTCTCTATATACTGGATGGCTTCAGGCATTTTCTTTTGCTCCTGTTAAGGCAGAAAGACAGATGAGTTAGTTGCAAGTACAATAAAGTCTTCACAATATACTAGCAGAGAGCATGCTCACCTTCATCATCATACCTGCCTGCTCAATGGCCCTGAGGAAGAGGAGGGGAGTTAGAGACAAGCAAGTGGTTTTATGGTTTGTAGATGTTTAAAAATCAGCTTTAAAAAGGGGGATACTCACTTTGCAGCATGAAAAAGCCTAAAGATCGAGTCAAGGAAATGGTAATGTCATGGAAAAATAACTCAGAGAAAGAACTAAAAATAGCATCAACATCCAATCAAGCTGCAGGATCATTTCTTATTTAACCTCTTTTTGTGTGGCATGTAAAATACTCAAAGTGCAGCCTAATATCTAAAATTCAAAAGTACAAAATTATACTTAGCAAGACTAATACATTTTAAAACATAGTTTTATAAAAGTAATTTAAAACGCAGGCAAAGTCTAAGGAAAAAAACATAGTTTTATAAAAGTAATTTAAAACGCAGGCAAAGTCTAAGGAAAACTATGAAGGGCCTTCAGAAAGTCTGGAGATCTACTAATAAATACCACATTAAAAGGCTACTAGAGAGTCTGGCTCCTTCAGATCACGATCTGAAGAAGTGATGGGTTGTTTTGATTGTTTTCCTGTGTTTTTCCTCCTGAACACAGACAGGATACGTTTTGTTTTCTGTGTGATACTCAGCCTCCTTCAAGTAAGCATCCTTCGCTTGTTCGTACTGCTTTGCATTCTTGAAGCACACAGCTACAAACACAAGACGAACAGAGATAAATTAACATCCAAGCAACATTTCTGACAAGCTTCCATTCCCGTTTGAAGGATTAATAATAATCTGTAACCTGCTTTGGCGTATTCTGATGCAGCACTGTCAAAATCAGGTTTCCACTTTGTCAGACTTGTCTTTAAGCTACAAAAAAATAATAACAAGAACGTTAAAAACGGCTAAAGCTACCATAAAAGAATAATATAGAGAAAACGTATCGTTTTATTGCTTGTTTATGTCTCGTAATCCTCTGGTGAAATGCTACAGTGGCCTAAAATCAGAAACTGGTGTCTCCTCCGCTATAAAATGCGACATTTCCGCCGCTTCTTACCATTTTTCCGCTTTAGCCATGTGTTCGTGGGCTTCGTTTATCTTCTGAGCAGCCATGCTGTTGATTATTGCTGTGCTATAATAAATTTGTTATCGATAATATCTCTGAATTTTGGTTCGTCGTTGTTTGGATTAACCAGGAACTCCTCCTCAGGCGCAACGTCATCCGGTGTCGCAGGCTACGGGTGCCGCCGAGGACAAACTACTCCCTGCGCGTATGTGGTTAAAAAACAGGCTTTACGGTTATTGTAGTTTCAGACTTATGATGCTGTTGCTTTTATGTGTTTATGTCTTTGTTTGTTTTGCATGTTAGAAATTGTGTTCTATTGGAATTTTATGTTTTAAACATTACCTGATAACTTTAGTATGTTCACTCACTGCTTATTAAATGTTTTTACTCTATCAAATTAAAATATAAATCTAGAACTACATTATAAATATTACAAAGCAGAATTTATGAGTGTTAAAATGCTCTGTTTACAGCATGAGGACATGTATAAACTTGCCCATAAAAATACTTGTTTTGGCTTTAAATCTCTAATTCATCACTTTTCCACCATTAAATTGTACAATTTGTCCCAGGAGCTTTTAGTCAGTGCACTATTCATCAGCACATTTTCTTTTACTATGGGCCTTAATAAAAATCCTTCAACAAGTAAATGAAACAAAAACTGCAGGGACAACACAAGCTGTCAAACATTCTTCACAAATTTTTCATGTTGAATCTGAATAACTGGTAACTCTGGATCAGTGGCAATCCAAAATCCAAACTTATGCAAATATTTGCATGGAGTTTTTGCATCAGAGTGACTATAATACAAGTTGTTTTTGATCATTTATGTCTAAAGTTTTAACCAAAAATGTGTTTAAAATGCAGCAATCAATGTTATTTTTGAGCTAATAATTTTATAACTTTCTCACCACTTTTTAATGCAACTTTCTAACATACAGAGTGATTTCACTCTAAACTAAACAGAAAACTATCAATTTTATATATTTGTGCAAAATTTGGTGTTTGCTACAAGTAGTAGTAGTAATAGTATCAAGTAGTACCATACATACAGCAAGCTATTATTATTGAGAGGATTTTTTTTTTTCTAAAAGCCTGTTTAGGTCATAAATAACCATAACTTGATGCATTTTTTATGTTTGTGTTTTTTATTCATTGAGGTGCAACTTAATGCTTCATTTTTCTCAAACTGGGCAACTTTGCTTATTTTCGAGAGGCACCTGGCCAGGTACTCTTGTTATTTTCTGTAAAGAATTAAAGAACTGATAGATCATTGCATGAACAAAACCTGTTTTTAGTCTTTATTCTTTTTTGCCCATACTTAAAAATCAAAAAGGAAAAGTCAAAATAGAACATAAACTCTTGATTTTAAGGACTAAGTTGTTTTTCTAACAAATTGTTTTTATAGTAAAGGTAGTAAAAAGATGGTAAAAAATATCTCAGTTATGTAGTCTGTTCAGTTCCTGAACACAGAGCATAGGCTGAACTAGTTCACTTTAAATTATTATGTGTCAAGTAAATAATATCCACCTTATAGGTTTTCTCTAATGAAGTACTCAGTTATGTCGCAAATGGAAGGGTCAGTTTTGAAAAATGAAAGTAATTATGCAGATTATAGGCAACATTTTTTTTTATGTAAGGAGTTTAGGAAGGCTGTTTGTAACATCCCTGTTAAAAATTATTGAAAGGCGTTTTCATTCCCTCCAGAAATTGTTTCATAATAACTTTTGTGGGCCCCTTTATGGATTTAACAGATTTATTTTACAAACAAATGATAAAAAAAAGAAGGACACCGGAAACGGAAGTGATGTAATTACGTCCAGGGGTCTGTAATGGCTGAACAACAACTATCAGCGAGTAACAAACTTTCTCAAACTTCTTCAGACATAAAAACAAGTTAGAAACAGCGAATTCCTTTGGATTTATATCAATTTAGGTGCGTTTGTATGTTCTTTTCGTAATCACAAATGTGGAATTGCTGATGGATCCGAGATATGACATACCACGGAGGGCCACCGCCGGTGGTGGCGGCGGGGGCTCCACGAACTCGTCCCCGGCTATGGGGGCTCAATCCCGCCGCAGGAAGATGCCTCCCAGACCCGCTGACTTCAAACTCCAGATTATAATTATTGGCTCCCGTGGAGTTGGTAAAACCAGCCTCATGGAGAGATTCACAGACGATACTTTCTGCGAAGCATGCAAGTCGACCGTAGGTAAGGACAGAGATGTATTTTTGTCTACTTTTTGTTCAATTTCACTACGTTAAATGGGATCCGACTATTTACTGGAGGGAACCGCTTAAAACTAGCATGAATGGGTGAATGCGGTGAACGTTTTGCCGTCTAGAATTTTGTCTAGTGAGAATTTCAAAAACTTTATTATTAGCTCTGACAGCTAACTGGAGCTATACCCGTCAGTACAGTCTGTCGAGCTAACAGTCTCTGGTAACTACTGTAATTAGCTGCGCTTCTATTTTTAGGGCTCGGAGTAATATTTGGGTTAGAACTTGTATAATTTAGACATTTTAAACTAGTCTTTATAGGAAATCACCATGTTTCTATAAAACAAATACCATAAACATTTTAAATGACAAAATTAGACTGGTAAAGAGACTCCAATGAACCAGTTTAGTGCCTAGTTTTGTCCAATTACAGGCCACAATGACCCATTTTTCACATTTTTAAACTGTTATATTTAATATGAAAACAAAGCTGTCTTTTTCTGCTAACGTTTTTATTAAATGAGCAAATGATTTATCCTGCAAAAGGTTTAGTGTATCAAGCATGTGCAATAAAAATATTTAAATCTCTGGATGAAATTGTGTAAACAGCCCTGTGACGAGGACCGCAGCCAACTATAGTGTCCAGTCTTAAAATAGTCACACACAAACACAAGCAGCTGCTTTCCTAGAGCTCCATTTTGTGTCCCGTCATTCCTGTTACACAGCTTTATGACCCTGATGTTGTTCCTGCTATCAGATGTTGCATATTTCTGTCTGAAAATGTTGTTTTTGTATTTTGTTTTTGTTGTAGTATTGTAATTGTAACACAGGTAAAACACATATCATTTAGTGGTTGATTTAATAACCATTTGGGTTTTAGTCCAACTAGTTATGAGCCAAAAATAAAACTATTATTTCTATTCATATGTGATTCTTTTCTTAGGAGTTGACTTCAAAATTAAGACAGTAGAGTTAAGAGGGAAGAAGATTAGACTACAGATATGGTGAGTAACTAATCAGCGGTGCAGGTTCTTTATTTTTCTGCATGCTGTGTTTTATCTGTCCTCTTGTACTAACAAAACTACTGTTGGCGTCATTGGGAATGTAATATTCAGCATGGTGCAGACAGCTCAACATCCTCAGAAGTAAATCACAACTGGCATTTTTTTAAACACACAGAATAAAAATAGTAATTTAACAAACTTATACAATTTTTTCACTCCAATCAGGTTTTCTAATACAGTAATTCTATTCTAATACTGACTGTTTAACCAGTCTAACCAGTAGTTTATTAACAGTGATTCAGAGTAATTTGTATGACTTGGTATTGCACTAGTAGCTGTATACTATCTAATAGTTAGGAACAGGTATGTTAGGTGTTGTATGTTGATTGTGCACGTTTTAGAAACAGGTTGACATGTTTCAGCCTAATTTAAATACTGTGAATGATTTGATTAACTGCTCATCTAGTAACACATTGCACACTATCACTGTTTGAAAGGAAAACACAAAGAATATTTGCTAAACATCACAGAATCAGTTTACACTATCATCAAACACTGGACGAAAGTCTGTCAACATTTCTGTCTGCATTTATAGATACTGTAACATCACATAGACAGTGATACTGTGACTAAGAATCAGGTTGAATGTATTTTTTCTCCTTGTCATTCTTTTAAGATACTAAATACTACGGTAATTAGAAATCTGAGTTATGCTCAGTGACAGAAGCCTTGAACCAAACTGGCCACCAAGTATGAGGAAGTTGTTATTTGATTCCGTTTTGTCTCTTCTCTTCTGTCTTGTGACTTCAGTTTGGCCCTAATCACATTTTGAAAACACTGAAGGATTGAAAACCTAATTAACATTCTACAAAGTAATGTCAGGAAGGCTTTTGTACAAACTGAAAATACATTAGAAAATGTTCTGACCTTTTCAAGTGTTCTTTGCTATGTTCTTTAGTGTTGTATTAAAGTGGATTCCTTATTTTTCTTCTCAGTTATCTGCAGAATGATTCATAAACCAAAACTACTCGTTCTGAGTGGTTATAAGAAAACATACCGGTAGTTATCGTAATCTTTTTTCCAGTAACTCAGGTGGATCATCAGAACAGGAGCAGATGCATGCAAAAAAAAACCAGCATAAGCTTTATCGAGTGGAAAATATTTCTAGAGTTTTCGGGATTGCAAGCTGGTGTGTGGTCTATGTTTTAACATGACCCAAATCCTACAAGTGTTGAAGGTGTTGGCCTGTTTGATCCTGGAGGTTTTCTGAATAAACCCCAGAACTCAAGGCAAAGGTTATTTAAACACACATCTATCCACATCATGCATTAAGCATACAGCATGAGGATATAATATAAAAATACAAGATGATAAAGTTTTAGTATTTCTATGTTTCATACAAGCAGCATCTGCTTTATGTTACCTGGGACTATAGAGAGTCTGCGCCTGGTGGTGGTCCAGGGTTGGAGAGTTGTAGTAGGCCATGCAGCAGCAGGTGGAGAAGTTTCTTCTTTTGCTGCAGCTGCAAAAAGGTGCTGCATCTACCTTTGAGTCATTTTCATAGAACAGATTTTGAGCCTCTATATCATTTTGAAACAGACACCAAAAAATTAGCAAAAATCACTCATAAATTACTTAATAATTTTAAAGAAATAAAATTTATGACATAATGTGGAGAAACTAAAAGAGTCTAAAAGCTTTAAAATGTGTTGTGTGTTTTGATTGTGTGTCAGTGCTGGGCTGAAACTCCATCGCTTGCTCCACTAACTCATTTGTCCTGGTTGCTAACACCCCCTCTTCTGCCTCCATCCTCCCATCACCCACATCACCTCCACCCTTTACCCCGCCTCATGTTGACCACACTCCTCATCCTCGATCCATCTGATCTGGATGGCTGTCGACGCAGTGTTCGCTTTCTCACGTTGACACTCTCTGGTGGAGCTCCGCCATTGTGCTGCTGTCTCTGTTCACTCTTCTGCTCTTAAGCCTGGCTGTGACTCACTGGGGGGAAAAGGGAAAGAGTAGCTGGCTGAAGGTACAGTAACACGTCACTGTGTGTGTCACTCAAACCGTCCTGCTAATTCAGTCTTATAGATCAAAATATATTTAAAATCTGAAGAGATAAATGCCAAAATGCAGCACATTTCATTTTGAAGTATTCATGCATGTTCAGTCACTTGTGCAGGTGTGCCTTCAAAGTGTAAAAAGTCTCATTTTGGTGCAAAACTCTTCATTCAAAAAAAAATTTTAATCAGATGATATGAAAATCAGATTTAATGATCGTGTCATTAATTAGCCACAACATTATGACCACTTCCACCTGTTGTTTTTGTTACAGAACAGGATCAACAGGTTAGGACGCCCCACTGCAAAACATGTTCAGAATTATTTTGAGGACAGTGAGTTGACCTGGCCCTTCAAAGGTTTAGACATTAATCCAATCCAGCATCTGTGGGATGTTCTGAACAGAAATATTCAATCAAGAGAGAGACACCACACATTCTATTTCTCAGAAGTGATGGCCTGGTTCCAGATAGCACAACAAGCTTTGAGAGGTTTCTTGGAGTCCATATCTGGATGGATTAGATGAGTTTTGACAGCAGAAGAGAAACCTACCTATGTGTAAAAGTGGTCATAATGTTATGGCTGAAAGGTGTATAAAATAAATATGGATGCAACAAACTTAAAACATGATTTTAACAAGTTTCTTCATTAGTGATTCTTCTTTAGCTGTTTGATCAGATTCTGTTTATTAACTGGTTAAAACACTTTAATCATCTTTAATTCATGAAAAACATTCAGTTGATCACTTATTTCTGACTTAAAATAAGTTTGAGTGATTTTAGATTATTTTCTATTAAGTTTTTTTTTAATTTTCTGTCCAGGGACACTGCAGGTCAGGAGAGGTTTAACAGCATCACATCAGCCTACTACAGAGGAGCCAAGGGAATAGTGCTTGTTTATGATATTACAAAACAGGAGACCTTTGATGATCTTCCCAAATGGATGAAAATGATCGACAAGGTAAACAATGCAATATCATATCATAAAATGTAATTTATGGTCACATCGTAAATGAGCTCTGAAATTAAAGGCACATATATCTTCGGGTTGGTTTTTGTACGTCCACCCTAAAACATCACTGCTCTGAAGAAATCTGACAAAGTCCCTGAAGATCTACTGTAGTTTTTCGTATATATTTTCTACTAGAAGCTGATGAAATAAAAACAAATATCTAATCCAAATCTTTGCTGTTTGTTAGTACGCCTCAGAGGAAGCAGAACTTCTACTGGTTGGGAACAAGCTGGACTGTGAGACTGACCGGGTCATCTCCAAGCAACAAGGAGAGAGAGTGAGTTCAACACACACTCGCAAAATTTATGATATATGATGTATTTCACACAGATCTGTAACAACATGCCTATCAAAAGCTTTTGTGTGGAGATGGAAGTTTCTGATTAGTTGGAAAAATATTAATTCTTCTTTTACATTGAACTTATTTTATTCTTCTTTTTTTTTACAGTTTTCCTCTAGAATAAGTGGAATGCGCTTCTGCGAAGCTAGTGCCAAGGATAATTTTAATGTGGACGAGATCTTCCTGAAGCTAGTAGATGATATTGTCAGTAAGGTTGGTGTTTTTATTATTTATTTGTGAGAAAAGACTTTTAAATCTTTACATGTAGAATCGTTTCAGCACTTTATTCCATTAGTCTGATTAGGTTTCATCCGATCTGCTTGAATAATTGGTTGGAGATTTCTTCAGCTCCACAGTGAGGACCTTTAGGAGGTCAAGGTTAACCTTAACTAATAACTTTGTGCTACTCCTTTAGAAACCAAATGCTTAATTTGCCTGCCCTTATTAGTTAAAAAAATAATGAACAGTCTGATTATTAAATTAGGTCTCTGTTGATGTGTTTTGTTCCTAATCCCACAGATGCCACTGGAAGTTCCCAACAAGGCGCTTTCCAACAGCGTCTTGTCCCTTCAGCCTGAACCTGAAGTGCCACCGGAGTTGCCCCCTCCTCGCATGCGCTGTTGCTGAGAATGAGTCTTTCCCCCCCCTCCATCCCCTCATCAACTTTCTCATGCATAGCACAAATACACACACACTCACTAAAACATGCAGTGTTTCTATCTGACAAGGAGGGGGCAGCACACAACAGCACTTTGATGTAGTTTGCTGCTGTAATGATGCATGAACTTTAAAACGAGCAGTATTATTTTCTTGTTTTTTCTTCTGTGTTACTGAACACTACGACCTGCAGCACACTAACAATTTGGCCTGAAGAATCTCCTACTTCCTGTCATCCGTCTGTCTACACTCGACCCAGACTACCTCATTGTTTGGACGGTTTTGTTAGCAGTTGGACATTTTTCATTTAGTGGGATTTACTGGGGGCCTTACAGCTCATTCTCTTTAGTTTTTCCTTTCTGACATCACATACGCTCACACTTTATTTTGGATGATCTGAATTATCCCATTGATCAGCTATTGTTGCATTTTCAAGTTTTCAGAAAAAGGGATCACATCTCACATGTCCCTAGATCAGTAGACATCCTGGGTCTGCAGGTACAGAAGTTTTATAAACAAGCTTATTTGTATTATTTCCAAGTGGCAGAGTGAGTAAGGATTATAAAAAGCACATGGTGTAAATATGGTGTGTTGCTGTAATGACTGGAGATGGTGCAGGTGTTTGTGGCGAGCAGTAGGTGATCTTATAAGCTTTTATTGCTTTTCCCTCAGTATTAGAGGATGGAACGTCTCAGTTTAATTTTTTATCAAAGGAAATGTTTTGCACTGCAAATCATCTTAAACTGACATGCAAGAAAGGAAACAACTTGTAGTTTAGCACTAATCAATTATCGCTGCCTCAGCAGTGGCTGCTTTTTGGAAAAGGAATGTAGTTGCAGGGAGAGATGGGTAATGTAGCCTGGAGTGATTGTGTTGAACAGGAGGGATTTTTTGTGTGTTTCTGGCTTATCAGAAGAAAAAGCCAGCGTACACACCAGTTTTTTTCTTTTTTTTTTTTGTCACTAATACTTTTATCCTGTTTTTCAAAATTCAGATGAAGTCGGGGGAAGAAGCTGAGTTTGTTTTTTTGTGGAAAAGTGCAAGATTAAGTATTTGAATGACTCAGGAAACTTTGATCGGCTTAGAACTGCACATAGTTTTGATCACAGACACAATTTGTTTTGCTTTTTATGACCCTTTGTGTTTGGTGTGGTGACATCTAGTGGGGAATGTGCAAACTGCAACCAAATCGACAGTAGCTCATCCCTATCAGGCTCAGAAAAAAAACAAATATTTAGTAAAAACACTCTTAAAAATGGGACTGGTGGTAAAGATTTGATAAACCCAATCAAATTACCTGAATTGAATTTACTTGGATAATTTTTTTGTTGTTGAAATTTTGTATTACAGTTAATATCTAAGGAGATTTAAAAGCACATTTGAACCAACAAGCAGTTTTGTGCCAAAATAAAGATGGAAACGTTCCATCCAGGCACATTTTGCAGTAAGATCATCAGCCAGCATCGGAATTATCAGAAAAACTTTAATGTTTTTGTGTATTGAAGCTTCTCTCCAGATGGTGTATGGGAATTAAACCTTTTTATCTCCTTGACCTTTTGGCACTAACCCTGTGGACTTCGTTATAATAACCAAGCCTTATACTACTCTGTGTTTAATTAAACATTTAAAAATGCTTTTCTTTATTTGCAGCGTGTATCCTTTAAGATTGATGTCTATTCTTTGTGTTAAACTTGATATAAGTCTTTAAAAAAATGTTGGTTTAAAGCAGATTTGCTGTATTTATAACTTGTGGCATTCTTGAACTAATGAAAATGCAATTAAAGATGTTTATATTTATTACTAATTAGAAGTGTTATTCTACTGTGTCAATAATAAGAACTATGAAGGTGGGTGGATATTTGCATACATATTTGAAGAGGTATTTGTTGATTTTGAGCGTTTCTGTGAAAAGGTGTTCGACAGCTTTGGGCGCATGCGCAATAGAGCGTGTCGGACCTGCTCGGCCGCTTGTGCTGCGCATGCGCCTCGCAGAAAATCACGGGCGTCAAACCTCACACCGCAGCCGCTGCAGATTTTACGAGTGAGAGAGGAGAGAGTGGATCCACGAGTCCAGCGTGTTTGGTGACGGGATGGAGAGCCGGTCTGCGGAGGAAACCGAGATCTGACTTTCTGCTTCCAGTTTGAGTCTCAACTCTTTGCGGATGCAACCGGTCACTCATCTCGGTAATCCCGGTTTTATTGCAGCGTTTCATCTGAAGGGTCCACAGGCAGAGGGGACTACAATGACAACCTGGTGAATGCTGCCGGGATGGAGTGAAAAACATCCCGCACGACGCAGGATGCGCATCCACAGCCCGACAGGGGAGAGGGCAGAGAAACCCGGCTGCTGTACTGCTGGCGCATGTCAGAGATTTGACTCGGTGCTGTGGATTGATCGTTTCCTTCACCACCCTCCTCCTGCCGGTGTCGGTGTATAATGGAGAGCTCCAATGGCTCTGACTCCAAACCGCAGAGCCAACAGTTGGAGAAGAAGAGGCTGAACCGAGCGCCTTCACCCGCCAGACCTTTCATCAAAGATGTGCACTCCCGCTCCACCAAACCACCTGCCATCGTTCCGAAATCCCCCAAACTCAGCAAGCAGCAGTCCGCATCAGTGTCCGTAGCCCATCCGAGCCGCAGCTCCAGACGCAACACACCCGGAGCCAAAGAGAAACCAGCCGCTGTCAAAAGTAGCCCTAAGTCTGCAGCCACGAAAAAGCCCACTAAGGTGCCCCAGCATGCAGCAGCTGAGCCCAAAGCCGTCAGCATCAAACCGGACACCAGCAGTCCGATCCTCACCAAAGGCAAGAAGGCTAAAGCGGGCACTCCGGGCCCTCACAGCCACGGATCCCCGATCCGGGTACCGACCGGGACGCCTCTGGGCCGGGTCAGCCAGACCGACAGCAGCTCAGACCTGTCGGACTGCCCCTCCGAGCCGCTGTCGGACGAGCAGAAGCTAGCACCGGCCGCCAGTAGCGACGCCGAGTCCGGTACCGGCTCCAGTGACCGGGACCAGCTGGTAGAGGCGAGCGGAGCGACAGCCGCTGCTTCGCGGCGCACAGGCGACGCTTCCGCCGCCAAGGGAAGCATGTCTCAGGCTCAGCCCGCTCCGGGACCCCAGGGAGAGAAACACAAAGCGGAGAAATCCTCCACAAGCGCACAATTCAAACTGTCAGGCATCAAGGTTCTCACCGAGGACGACCTGCTGCGGGAAATAGAAGATTTGAGATCTGAAAACGACTACCTCAAGGTTGGTGGATTGAGAGCCTTTATGTCTCCAGTGTCTAAAAGTCAGCACTTTGGTTTGCTGCTTTCAAAACTCTTAACTCACTCATTCAGGGCAGCTGAGGTCTCATGTTGTTTAACCTGCACCTGCGCACTAAATAAGAGCATCACAAACACATTTCCTGTGGTCATCCATCCATCATGTCATCATGGTAATCCTCCCAGCATCCCCTGGGGGTTTGACCTCTAACTGATGGGGATTTTATGAAGAACAGTTTTATTGTAGTTCTCTAAATTATTTTCAGTTTTTCATATCACTGCTGTCAAGAGCTCGCTTTACTAGAAGCTCAGGTCTGTACAGTATTTGCATAAAGATCCAATCTTAAGCTGAGGAGGGGCAAAGTATACAAATCAAGTCAACATTTTTTTTTCTCAAATGCTCCTATATTTGCCTGCCACTAATGAGAGTATTGTTTCAAACTTGGCTGCACAGTATTTCTACCGGGTCTTTCTCTCTGGTTCTGCAGAGAAACAAGAGAGTTAATCAGCTTTACTGGCTCTTGCTGTAATGGCTTTATCCCTCAGGAGTTGATAGCAGTCAGATGTCCCATGTGTTCAGGGTTCAAAGACCCTCCCTGCCTGGTTCTGTCTGCCAGCTGGGTCTCTGAGGCCCTTTATCTACCCCCTGCCCTCATGCACCCCAAAATCAGGGAATCCCCACTGCCTTTTATGAATGAATTGAGAATTGTTTATTTTTCAGAGTTCAAACGATGAAAGCTGTGATTTACCCCTAAGTGACTAACATTTGATCATTTATTTGTCTCCAGTTGGCAGATGCTCACATTTAAACTGTTAATTTATAATTCTGAAGGATTTGATTTGCAAATATTATGTGTATACAGTCTGTCGAAATGAAATAAATCTGTAGTCTTTTAGACTTTTCTCCAAGGTAATGCTCTCCAAAAAATTGCTTCTTGATTTTAAAATATAAACATTTGCTTCTTTCTTTTTTTCTATTTTTATTTTTTAGTATCTTGATGTTTAGAAAATATAAACAGGTCTTATTTAAAGCCTTTAAATGCTTCCCTGGACAAAACTAGAAAAATTGAAACACTAAAATAGCTAATGTATAAAACAAAGTAAAAGATGTCATTTGCTTGTGTACTAAATTGGCAAATTTGGAGGCAAATTTACTTTAAAACACATTACACACATTCAATCAAGCAAATAAGGAATTGCCTCACTGTCAACTGCTGATATTCTAATTTAGTTATTGAGATGTAATCCTTCAGAAAGAAAAACCCACAGTTAACCAAAGCAGCTTTTTAAATTAAAGGTCCAGCCTGTAGAATGTAGTGCCATCTACTGGCTCAGATTGGAAATTTTATCCTATTAAAACCATTTATCTACCTACCGTAGGCTTTGAAACCCACAGAAAGTCTCAAGTCTTTTTGCTTTCAAGTCGAACATATAAATCTCCCGATCAATTGCAGCTGCTGTTGACTGAAGGTAAACACACTTTTAAAAGAGGACTAAACAGTTTTCTTGACACAGCATGCTCCTGTAATAAACATCAGAGGTTTTCTTTAAGCACACCAGCTCCCATGATGCTGCTCTGCCTCTGATTTTTAACCTGGCCATCGATCGGTTTGACCGTGCCCGAGGTCATTAGCTGCTTCCTCCTGGGTCCTCCTCAGATAACACTGGGCTCGGTGCTTTCCCAAATCAGGATGGATTTAGTTCGCTTTAATTGACACACTTTCCCTTCTTTCTGAACGTGACCAATTGTCTTTTCATCAGGTGTTGGAATTTTGATCCCAAGGGAAATCTGATTCTTCTGAATGAGGAGCAAACAGATACCAAAGAAACAGCTGAGCACCTCAGTGCTGCAGATAAACTCGGAGGTCTCATTCTGATGGAAACCAGGAGAAAAGATAAGATGCTTAAAGCCAAATAGTGATGTTACATCGTCGCCGCGAAAAATACCCGCATCACTAGAACTCGTGTGATCGTTTCCACTGAAGTATTACATCGCATTTTCTAAAAGTTTAAAATATTTAACCTTTTTTTATTCTTCTTTTTGTTTAAGATATGTGGTGTTTATTACAGCAAGTGTCAGACCAAATATCCATTCACTTTTATCATAAATGTCAAAGACTTATTACTACTTGTCGGAGGTGGGTTTGTCATTTTGTGCCTAAAATCATTTTTTACATTTCAGTAGCTTGTTTTGTTGAATTCTGGGTATAAGTAGTGGCAGCATGTTGCGCTGTGCTTTATAGAGGAAAGTTAGACCTTTAGTTTCACATTTCATTTACAAAGAAATGGTTTAGTTAATTTCTGATAGAGAAGCAGAAAAACTGGTCAGAAAAGTCAATACATTTCATTTTTAAACACAGACTGTAAAAAGTTCTTAAATCTTTCCACAAATTCTTAATGTATTTTTGTAAACAGAGCTCAGTGATTTAGATCTTAGCAAAACCAGATGAGTACACCCTTCTTAAATTTTGTTTTTGTTCAAATGTATTATAGTTTAACCACTCTAAAACTAAAGACTTTTCTAATATACGTTTATCTTTCTAATAATGTTGAACCTTTGTTTGAACATCTCTCGTCCTTCAGGATGAAGTGGACGAGCTGCGAGCAGAGATGGAGGAGGTGCGAGACAGCTACCTGGAGGAGGAGGTCTACCAGCTACAGGAGCTGCGGAGGGAACTGGACCGGGCCAACAAGAACTGCCACATCCTGCAGTACCGCCTAAGAAAGGCCGACCAGAAGAGCCTGCGTGTGGCTCAGACAGGCCACGTGGACGGAGAGCTGCTGCGAAGTCTGGAGCAGGATCTGAAGGTCTGTGGTTTTATTTGTTCATTTGAATTTCATATCATACATTAGTTCTAACCTGTTGATTTTCAATTTTGAGAAATTCTGATTTATCTTCAAGAGCTAAAATTGGCAGCTTACAAAGTTGTATATTTTTCTAATATTTGAAAGAATTTGAACTTTGTTTATAACTTCTACATTTTTATTTTTCCAAAATGGCACCAGGCGACAGGTTTTTCTCTGTGCCACCGATGATGGTCTTTTGGTGCCAGTTCTGCGTTGATCATTGTAAAAGTTGGTCAAACTGAAAATGGACCGATTCTGGTCACCTACTGATCAATCGGTGCATCCGTAATATCAGCTGTTTTTCATATTTTAAAGAAACAAACCAGTTTGCACATTTCTAAATTTTGTGATTTGAAGTTTTTATATTAAAAAAGAGTTTCAAATTTAGTGTCATTGGTTTATTGAGTAAATCTATCAACTATTTCCACATAAAGTAATGACTGAAAACAAAAATCATGAAATTCTTTATGAAAACATTTCTGATTAAACTTGTATGTTTTGTTGAGTCCTTGTACAGAATCCTGAGCTGCATAATATGAGTGTGAAAGAAAGACATTGAATTATTAATGTGCCCGTCTTGTTTTATCTTTTCGGACGCGACTGACCTCAGGTTGCCAAGGACGTGTCGGTGCGATTGCACAACGAGCTGGAGAGCACGGAGGACAAGCGCAGCAGAGCAGAGGACGAGAACGAGACGCTCAGACAAAAGATCATTGAGGTGGAGATCTCCAAACAGGCGCTGCACAACGAGCTGGAGAGGATCAAAGAGGTGAGGCGATGTCGAGGTGTAGCAGAAAAACTTCCAGGCTGAGTTTAATGAACACAGCTCAGTGTTTTATCACAGATAAGAGGTGCTCCTGTGAATTTTTGGATTAATTGATAACATCCTAATGACCTGATTAATGCACAAGCTTCCTCTGCAACTTTTTTGAGTTTTCAGTATGTTAATGTATTCTTTTTACTTTCTCTTGTTAAAATATTAGTAGAATAAATACAGGATATTTTAAACTGATAAAACCATCCTCCTCTTCTCACAGCTCAGGAGTGTTTAAAGCTCATAAAAACAAATCTACAAAGAGGGATTTCAGCTTCTGTCAACCGTATCAAAATCCTGTTCAGTTTCATCCAATTAAAATCATCCGGTTTAATTAACCTCTCACACCTGAGGCTCGTTTCACCTACATGTCTTGATTAGGTCTGCAGTTAAGATATTACCTCAAAAATAAAAGTTTTGTTTTTTCCAGATAATTTTTTTTTTAAAGTTGAGACTTTTGGGAGCTTTTCAGGTTGAAGTAAAGCTGTTTGGGTTCTGTGGCCAACCCAGTCTGACATCTAAACATGAATTAGTCATGACAAACAAAAAGGGTCCGCTTTGTGCATTTAGATGGTTTGTGCGTTTGTTTGTGTAGTGGAAGTCATCACCCAGCAAATCCTACAAAAACACATTTTAATAATTAATGACCCTATCTTGATTGAAAACCAAAATAACTTTTCAAAATAAAGTTACCTTAAAACATTAATTGATGGAACAAAAGCAAAAAACTTCTGGTTCTTTGAATCCACTTAGAAGTAGGAGACTTCTCTTTTTTGTACGTGAAAAACATTTTTCTTTTTTTACTTTTACGAAATTTGTAAAGATTGTTTTTCTTTAAGCTGTTATTTTTGTGTTTACATAGATAAACAAAAACAAAAAACCAGACTCTTTAGATGAATATTCATTCTTATTCTTGTTCCAGGTTTTTATGTGAGACTTGGGTTTCATAAGTGTTTTACATTATGTTTCCGCTGTGTTTTAATTAGTGAGTCATTCTCTAATGTGAATGCAAAGGTCACAGGTTTGAATCCCCCAGTGGCCAAATTTGACTAGAGATACACAGATTCTGGTTTTGAGGGCTGCTACTGATTTCAGATGTTTTATGCAGCTCTAACCTGTCAAATACGGATTTTAGACAATTTTGAATTATTTCAAGGAACGATAACTGCAAAATAAATTTGATAAACTTGAACATTCTGATTGTGGAAATAAAAACTTTTAAATGGAAGATCATTCATCATTAGCACTTTAAGTTCATGAACTGGGAAAAATGCATTTTTGTTTTAACTGTTGCTTGGAAATGTTGCATTTACAGACCATCAAAATAAATCAGATTTTGAGTTTAAAACTGATTGATTATGCTGATCATGTTGAATATTGACCAATTCTGATCACCAGTCATTGTTTTGATGCATCTGTTTTACTTGTGATTGATGCAACATTTTATAATAGTGTTTTGTTTACTGTTTGCGACTTTTGGCTGATTTGAATTGAGTCGCACTAAATCTGATTCATGCTGCCACTTTCCTGACTTTAGACTGTGCAGTTCAGTCTCTCTTTCCTCTCGTGTTGCTCGGTGGAGGAAGTATTTGCCTTGGTCTCGTGTGTGATAAGATGCGCGGAGGCTTTTCTTGAGTTCAGCTGCTTAAGACTAATCAATTGTGACAACAGCAGGTAACTCACCGTCTGCCAGCAAACAGAAAGTAGGCCAATCCCCAACCACTCTATGAGGAGATACAGCTTTACTTTGGCCCCTGGATGATGCTTTTTCCTGTTTATTGCTAATAATCATTCTGTTTAGTTAATGCCTAGCCACACTGTCTGTACAGTAACTTTGATTTGTTGCATCTGTTTGGTTTTCAAGAAGTTTTACTTGTGGATTAAAGTCTACATTCTTAGCTGTAAATGTCAAAGACAAGTCATCAGGATGAGCTGAAACCAGGACAGAAAATCCATAAGTGCTGTGCACAAATTCAAACTCCAAACTTTGTTATTTGTAACCTTTTGAAAGATTACAAGAAGATGCAGCGCACAAGGAGTTTTTCAATTTGCGGAAACTGTCTCTATGACCTCTATAACATCCGACTTGAAGGCCACGTTGTGCTCATATTACTCTGGCTGAGAGCAGTTTCATGCAGCTCACTTCATAAGTCCTGGGTGGTGGTAAAACCATGCATACATGCATGAGCAGAAGATGACACAGGCTGTCTTGTAGATGCAGAGAGAAAGGGGTGGGGGCAGGAGAAGGGCTGAGATTGCGGCTGCTCCAAGTGATTGCAGATTTTTATTTTTTTTATGTCTTCCCCCGAGGTTTGTCCCAGAAAAACACTCTCTCTCAATCTCTGGATGTTTTTTTTTATTTAACCCCCACAACATGTTTGAATATGGCTCCACATTTCTTTGTCAAAGAACTGTAGCTGCAGTTCTTGCATTGATTCCTGTGAAAGCCTTAATGCCAACAATAACTATTATTTGCAAACAAATATGTAAAGGCATCTCAATTTAGGATCAGTTTTAATAAGAATGTGCTCTTTGAGTTGGTTTAGAGCTGAATCTCATTAGGGTAGATTAAGGAGGTAGATCAGGTGTTACTGGTTAGAATGTTGTTTAACTGGAATGACGTCCTTTACCTTCCTGTTTCAGTCATACCCTTTAAAACATGGTCAAGGTGTCATGTAAGGCAGGAAAAACCTACAAAACCATCCACACTGGTTTACTGATCTCTCTTTTGTGTTTTTCCATTCATACAGTTAAAAGAAGCTCCTTTAAGTTCACAGTAAAACAATGAAGTGCTTTTAGAAGTAAACAAATCAGTGTTTTGACAGGACTGATGCTGAGTTTTTAAAATCTGGTCAATCGATTACTGATTAATTTATATGTCCAACATAAATGCAGCAATGTAATATTTTTTTTGGGGGGGAAAGGCTGTTATTGTTTTTGATTTAGTACATATTCTCACTTGTGTAGCTGAGTTAATGCTTGGTGTAAAAGCAGGTGTAAAGTTTCCATATTTTTTTCTTTAAAATGAACTTTTTCTATGTGACCAATAAGGATCTAAAAGACAAGAGTTAACATTTTGCTATTTTTGTTTCTAGTGAATATGACATCATTAAAAGCAAACCATCATAATATTTAGTATCTAGAATATTTTAGAGTAGCATTCTCGAATATTTCTGCCCAATGTGGCAGCTTGTTCTAGTAGCTCTGTGTTGCAAGTTATTTTTATTTTGGTGGTTTTTCCTTTTCATTTTTCTGATTGATTTAGAGTAATTTTTTTGTTCGTTCTGATGTGAGTGCAGTGCTACTTGGAGGATTTTTTCCTGTTCATTTTTTAAAAGGTTTTTGGCCACTTGTTAAGATGTGTAACCATAGTAACAGACTTGTTGATAAGAGGGTGCAGCTAATTGACATCCCCAAATATGACTCAAAATCCCAGATGAGCGAAAGAGTAAGAGATGTGGATGTAAAGCAAGAGCAAAAAGGAGAGAGAGGAAGAGGAAGTTTAAATCCTTACTTCCATAGATCATAATGGGGAACGTGATCTCTCAAGATTAAGATTGACCAGCCTGACGTATACATTCTGCCATCAACTGTTGCTGACTCTGCATGTGATATCATCTGCTCAGTTGTTGCCAAGCTACTGTAAACAGGAAATTATGGTTTCATGTTTCAACAAGAGACGAGGATGGAAACACGTCATCCATCATTATAAATGTCAGTAGTTGGTAAACTCTCATTACAAAAGTAATACTTGCTTTATAAACAATGAACTAAAATTATATTGTTTATTACTATAATTATAAAGATAAAATAACTCATTTAAGTTTACAACTATATTGATTTTTGATTTCAAAAAGATGACAAAAGCAGATGAGTCAGCGATCATCCTCCTTACATGAAATCGTCTACATATTTCCTTCTAAAAACACACAACTTATCTGATGAAATATAACCTTGACTCTCATATAATAATATTAATAATAAAATAAAAACACGACATTTGATATACAAGCTTTTTTCTTGCGTTCGTTTAGTGTCATATTGGAGTCAGCTCTGTAGATATCAACAGACCATCTCTCCTCTGGACTCGAGGGAAGATTTGAGCTTCATGCTTATTACGCTGTAATTGGTTTTCATGATTAAAAACCAAGAAGTAATCCTGTTAAAATTTTCTCCCCTATGTGGTAAACTAATCTCAAACAGTTTGATCCACTCCGGCCTTTAAAACCCATCCATCTCTCTTTCTGTGTTTTTTCTGTTATGAGAAGCTAAAACAGAACCATTCTGCCATCGCGGCTTGGATTGATCTGACAAGAAGGGCAGTTATAAAACATTCTGGCGCGTTTGGTGCAGTTTGATGGGAGGGGAGGAAACAAAGAGACATGGAGGCAGAGAATGACATTAATGAACCGGTTCTGGGCCCAGTTAACCTGAAATATGATCCCGGCTCACAGACCTGATATTAAACAATTCAGGGAGCTGGTTGACAGGTTACACTTCTGGCCTGCTGCTGCTTCTGTGTCTGGTCACTTTGTAATTTTTTGAAAGGTTTTCACTTTTGTGACATTTGAAGAGCAGCCCACTGATATGTGTAATGAAATGGAACTAATGAAATGTCGACACGCAGAGCATCAGGTGATTTATTATGCGTTCCCAGCCTCCTGTGATAAATTCATCTTTCATTAAAGCTGAACAGGTTTCCCTTTGTGTGGTTCTGTTCACGCTCAGTGACTTCCAGGTATTTCTCATGACGGAGTTCCTCATTCTGAAGGGACGACGGACAGACGGCGCTCAGTAAAGTGAGTTTATATGAAAACACGTCATCCGTGTTCTGGTTATGTTTCTATTTAAAGCAGGAGTGTCTAACTCGGTTTATTGGGGACAAAAATTAAGAACTTGGTCCAAGTTGAGGGCTTTTAGTTTTTGTGAAAAAATAAAGGTTTCCCATAGTTCTTAAGTGTTTTGTCAAAACAGAATGTTTTAATCATTAAATTTAAAAGGTGTTAAATGTGATATAGGTAATTTGGTAAACAATGTAGCTGAAAAAGTTTTTTTTCATGCCTCTTAACAACATTCTAACATAGTATATAGCTATAAATATATTGTGGCAATAAAAAAATGAAAAATTAATAAGGTAGTTATTACACAGTTCTCAAAAAACCTCAACCAATCATATATTTCAGACCGAAAGCAACTATTGGACAATCCGGCTGTCTGTCTCGCCAAAACGCCTCACTTCCTCACTGCTTGGGTCCGCCATTAATTCTTGCTGGAACATTTTAAAGCAGAACATCCCGGAAGTGAGAGAAGAACAGATACAGCTGTAAGCGCTTCAATTTTAGTAAAAAAATACCAGAGTCCCAAAAAGAAAAACACCTTTTCAGCTAGCAGAAAACTAAAAACGTTTGGACGTAGAAAGACGAGAAACCAGGGTGAACATTAGCATAGCGTTTCACCAGCCGGTGTTTTGCTCTCTATTGTTACTGTGGCAATGCGCGGTCCATGTCCGGGGGAGGCGCAGCATAAGGATTATACTAGACGGGAGGGGTGAGAGCTCTGAGACGTGTTTGTGTAAAGTAGCTAGCGATACCTAGCTTGTTTGAATATTACACAGTGCAGCTTTAACTTAGAAATTCCCAAATCCCAGTTCACGCTAAGTTATGAACACATAACTTGGTGATGGTCACTCAGAGCTTCTAGATCTAACTCTTGACTTAAAATGAATAAAGACAACAGTATTTTCGGCACTCGTTGACTTTTTTAAACACAACTCATGGAAATTACACAATCAGTATTTATCAGTATCAATATTTACTGATAATCTGAGCACGCTCAGTGAACACTCGTCAACGCCAGTGTGCAGAAGGATTTCCCAGAAACATTTGAACATCGATTCTTTTGTTTTGCAGAGGTTTGAGAGGAAGATGTTTGCATTCTTAAGTGAGAGTCACTGCAGAAGAAGAATTTCCTGCTCATCTTTTTATTCTCGCCTCAGTTTTTCACCTCTCCGTCACGTATTTCCCAGATCTTCCCTTCTGCCGTGGTTTCCTGTCTAAGTGGTGTAAAGGAATCTCATTGACCTACTTAATATCTTGTGTCTGACTCCACCAATAAGGAGGAGAGCAGGCGTGAGGAGAGGAGCAACAACGGGACAAAATCTGCTGCAGTGACACACATCCGCACGAAGCTGCTTCATCAATGTGCCAACATTTCCTATTTATGTAAAAGACGAGCTCCTTTCATTCCCCAGCACAGATTTGGTTCAACATTTGGACAACAAATCCTTTTTTAAAGTTGAACAGTTCATGTTTGATGTAGAAATGTTTTCAACTTGCCGTGTGATGGAAACAAAACACTTTTAAATGTGAATAAATTGTTTTCCTATAGGTCAACTATCATTAACATGAGATAAATGGGTCAAATTATCAATTATAGATGGAACCCTGGGAGTGATGGGTTACAAATCTGAAGCTCTGGTCTTTGAAGTTCAAAACCCATAAAAAATTCAATTTGTTTCCCTCGCTGACGGGTTTCTCTGATGTTTAAGACATTGCTTAGCAAGTGATTTAATTTGCTGAAGTTTTGAAGCTGTTACTTTACACATGAAAAATCATGACAATGTCATCATACGAGCATCAGAGAGGGTCTTCAGACACGTCAAGAACATCATCTACAAAACATACTTCATTCAATCTGTACAAGTATATCACATAGTGTAACATTAGCTTGGCTTTTTACAGAAAATTACTCTGGGAAAAAGTATTTTTAAATAGTAAAGTTATGATGAAATAGAAAAAATACTACAGTTTGTTAAATATAGGTTATTATTTAAAGCTAAAGTGCAATTTTTTTTCCTATAGAAAAAAAATCTGTGCAAATTCAGAGATACTGCAACCTATTGAGGAGTTTTTGTGGGAACGATTACGCTTTAAAAAAGTTCCCTTGAGGCAATGAAAATGTTGATATGTTTAGATTTTAAAGAATCATTTGCGTATTTGTTGTACCTCAAAGCAAAAAAAAACTCTTTTTATTTAGAAGCTTCCAGAGCTAACAGAGATTTTTATAATCCAGAACACATAAAGTCATTTCACAGAGTTTGCTGCTTCGCTAGAACCTAAAAACAGCAGAATTTACCTCCCAAAGCCGGTGATGCTTCTCCTCCTCCTCACCGTAACAAATGGTATTAGTGGTTATATTTAGGGAGGTTGACAGCAGCTTGGCAGGCTGTAACTCCAGCTGATTGGAGGTGTCTCTCACCTTCCCTTCAAACACAAGGAACAGACGGGCCACCGGGAAACGGCAGCCTCCAATAACACGTGGGGGAACGTCGCCTTGAGTGAAAAATGGTGGGGGAAAGTTTTTAGCTCTCACTGAGGGTTGATGAAGGAGAGAAGATGTCAGGTTTGATCTGTGTTCTGCAGCTGAGATGGATTCTGGTATCAGCTGACAGTCAGAGTTTTAGCTGATGAGCTAACTGTAGTTCCTGTTACGACTGATGGTCAGAAGGCAGGCGATGATGCTTGCTTTCAATTTGTGTGTGTGTGTTCTTGCAGTATTGCACATTATTTAAAAGGTTTGACCAAATCAGGTCATCCATCATTTCTCCACATTAACGACTTTAGTTTAAAATTCTGGCAGGAAAAAATGGCAACCAATTCCTTCATGGAAAATTAGGGCCTTTTTCCCAGAGTTTTTCATGCTTTAGTTAAGGACCCCACTGTGGGTGTCAAATCATTAAATTTGGGGTCTTGAGATGACATAATGATAATTCCTACTAGAATATTTTTCCTATAATTGGTTGTTGTTGCTCAGGGAAGATTTTTTGTTTGTAAATTCCAGTATCTGTAAATAATTCTGGTCAACATCAGAGATATAAATAATGCAGTATTTTATTTCTCACTTTTCACTAATATCGCCCCTCCCTCTTATCACCGTCCTGTTGTGAAGCTTTTGATTTGAACAAGGCCACAGTGAAACACTTAGTGGTGTGAAGTGGTGCGCGTGGGGAGGAGGCTGACCTCATTATCAGCCAGATGGACACTCGTACCCCCGTTTTTCACCCTCATCCTTTAATCCGACATCCTGCAGAGGTCCTGTTGTACACGAGAATAATGCTCTGTTGTTTGAAACGATGGTGGAGCTCAGAGGGATCCTGGTCCAAGTTTATGATCACAGGGTAATGAGGTTTCATACTATATTGTTGCCTTATTACCATAAAAACACAACTAATGGCTTCATAATGAAAACCCAGATTCTTCACTTGGCTGGTGGTGGTTATGAAAACACGTCCCTAGCTATGATTATCATACACTGAAAGGAAATGGTCCACTGTAAAAGCTCTGGTTAAAGCTCTTTAGACGGTGGAAACATTTGAAGGTAAAACAAGCTTTTTGTCTTGTTTTTCATTAGACCCTGACCCTTGATAAAGCCTTGCAGATGTGCACATTTACACTATTTTTGGGAAAGCTGCATTGCAGCGTTTGATTTTTGGGTTTCCTGCTTTAGGCTCCAACCCAGTAGCTAGTGATAATGTGAAGGTCTATCAACTGTCTATATCCCCCAAGTAAAGAAGGCTTCACTGTGAATTTAGACACAATTTTATTTGTCTAATTGTTGATAATGGGGAAACTTCCTTGTGGTTATCTTTTGTTTGTTGTGTTTGGCGCCACCTTTTGGATTGGAGTATTATTGTTACAAAACCTGTTTCTTTAAATATTTTCAGTCAACATCATTAAACCCTTTAACTTCCATGTTAAAGAATAAAGTAATGAAAATTTATCATAGCTTTTTTTTTTGTTCATTTAGGGCAATAAAAGTTAAAATATAATGTAAAATATGAAACTATTTCTAAGGTCAACAGTCAGTGCAGTGGAGGGCTGGTTCTTCAAGCAGCTGGTAGCAAAGTTGATGCAAAATCAAAAATCTGTATGCTTTAAACAGTTCTGTGGGTTTGTTTAGGAAAAGATCTAGATCTAATAAATTACATTAGCGTGAATTTAGGTTGTTCTCAAGGTTAAAAATAATTTCAGGTTCCTGGACAAATATATTTGCTAAATAAAGCACAGTGATGAGCTGGGAGAAGTATTTCACAACTCCCCTAAAGAACAGATGACTCCTACTTATTACACGTCTGAGACGGTGGTGGTTACAGCAACAGCTTGAGAGGTGTGGGATTCCTTTTCATCTGTGATTTATCAGCAGTATTTCCCCTGAGGGCTCATCTTCTGCTTAAATCTCCAACCTTACTCTTGTCCTCGCCGACTCATGACGGGCGATAGAGCTACATCAGCCTCTCCGTACGGTTTGCTTTCTCCTACTGCACTCAGCACTGGCACTCAGCCAGCCTGCCGTCCCAGAATACTCGGCGGACCTGTCGAGGAGCTCGCGGGCAGATGACATGGCAGCTCTTCCCTCCTCCTGGCTTGTCTGAGGCACAGTGACATTTATAGCTGTTAGTGTTGCTCCACAAACGACCCGGATTCTTTTTTTGAAGCTTTACTCGGGGTCTTGGTTGTGCGAACGACCTCTGAGAGTGCAGGTTTTATTTTGTTTTGGATATGACCTCTGGACAGGGAAGCCTTTTAGATAATATCAGCCTCTTTCTGTCACCTCTCCCTCCTGTGGGAGGAATTAACTTGAGGAAGGCTCATTTAAGCAGTTACACAAATTCTCACCTGGAGGCTGCCCATTCTGTAGAAACTAACAGCCTGGTTTTACATCAAGGTAAAAACCAAATCTGCCTTTGAGCAATGTTTGTGCAGCCATCACTTTATGGATGAAGATTTAAGAAGTTAGTGTTTCAGTTTCAGCGTATTTGATTAACATTAAACGGGAACAGAATTCTGCAGAATTTGATGAGCTCTCGAGAACATTTAGGATAAATAAGATATGCTGGAGCTAAAAATGCAGGAACCAGGAATAGGAAACGCTGTCAGCGATGCTCCCCTAAAATTTTGTTTAGGGCTCATTGTTGTGCAATTTAAAGGGATATTTTGATCATTTGAAGTGTGTTGCGATGCAAAAGTCTGTGCTTGTTGTCATCATTTTGTCTGGAAAGAGGCCTAGATCGTCAGAAACGGACGGTCCGAGGAAACTAAACTCTGTTCCATTTAAAGTGGACCAAACAGTGAATACCTGAGAAGCAACTCCTCTTCCTGAGGGTCTGTATTGTGTTTGTTCACAATAGATGTTTTGATCACATTCCTAAAGGTGAGGGTTGTTGTAAAACTGTCTGGGATCAGATTCAGAGCTGCTTTGCAAGTTTTAGAGAAAGCCACGGACTTAATCCACTGTTCAATGTTGGTTTTTCTCTCTTCTGACAAAGATGGCCTCTTTAACTTCTCTCTCAAACCATCTATCTCCTCTGTCCAAAATAAAAACATTCCTGTCCTCAGAAGAGTGTCCCTTATCCGTCAGATGAAAGTGGACAGCAGAGTCTTCTTGACCTGAAAAGGGTTACAAAAGTAATTATTTATAGACTTCACACAGAAACACGTTAAAATGGCCCAAAACTTTTTTCTGTAACCTTGTTTGTAATGCAGGTAACTCATTTCTCAAAGTGACAAGAAACAAGTCTGAGAAGCTCGTCCATCTCTTTCATTCCCAGATGAAGTCAGTTGGATGTGACATTCTGTAAACAGCTGCTGACAAAACCTCCACAATCTCCTTACTCACTCTACTTCATCTATTTGTACATTTCTGTTTGTGTCAGAGGTGGTGAGAACAGTAAAAGATATGTTTGATATCAAAACTCGCTGCAGCCAAATGTTGTAGAACATGGACTTGTTTGCTCAGTTCCCTTGTCTGGCCTGTAGCAGTCCAGTGTCCCTGTCTGAACCCCCCCCCCCCAACCAGCCCTCACAGGGGGCAGCTGCCACTTCTAGACTCATCAGGGCTTCACATCAGTGAGGATAAAAATACACAGAACTGAAGATCCTCATGGGAATAAAAACAAAACACAATCTTAAAAATTAAAAACCTCCGTCTGTCTTCTGACTTGTGCTTATCACCAGTGTTACCCTACTTTAGTTATTTTCAGGTCGCATTTTTCGATTCGGCTGTCTTAAAGCATTTGTTACCATGGAAACCAGTGATGGACAGGTCAGCCAGGCGACAGGTCGTTAATTACTGTGAAAAGATTTGCTGCCTTTACTGCTGTTCACAGGGTAACCGAGCGGGTCCAGCTTCTGAATGAGGTCCAACAGGGACGTCTGGAGTGTTTAAAAAGCATTTGTACCTCATTAACACGCAATCTTCCTTCCTTTGTCTCCAGAATTTGATTTATGCACATTGACCCGGTGAGGCACGGGATGAATTTCCTTCCATTAGATCAACAAATCAATTATACGGATAATAAAAAGAGCAGATGTGGTTCTCAACCTGGAGGTCAGGGTCAGGTCAAACTTCTAATAATCAAAGTGATGAGATTTTTAGCTTCTGATTGTAAAAGAATAACTAAACAATGTCAACTCAACTCAGAGTTTCAACCACCATAGAATATTTTTAAATGTATACATTTATTTAAGCTTTTTTACATTTTTACTAAAAAGAAATTTTATTACATTTTTTCACTTTAAAAAACTTTTTTTGAGAGCTTTAGGCTGCAAATAAAGGTTTAAAGCACATGAAGCACAAATGATCAAATAACTTCACTTATACTTTAAGGTTTTAGGCACAGATTTATAAACGGGTATAGATTAAATGAAGAAGAAATAACATCTGAAGAAGTGATTACTGCAATTTGCCTTCATTTATTTCTTTTTAAATTTTGAATTATCCAAAAAGAGAGATAACTTCTGGAACTCCCTCTTACGGCATAAGGGACACATTTGCTAAACAGACAAGCGTTTGTATAACTTCCCAATCTCTGAGTTATGTTTTTAAAAACCATTAAAAGTAATATTTACTTGACTGAAATCTTTTAATGTTTATAAGCTTTTACTATTTTATCATGGTTTTTTTATTGCTGTGTTCATGTTTTTTGACCAGTCATAAAACACTCTCATCCACACGGCCAATACGTTTTTATTAATTTCATATGTAGGTCCCTTTGTTCTCAGAAAGTGCCTTCTCTTGAGCAGCAGCTAAATAAATCTATGAAGTATTAATCCTTATAGCCAGTGTCTCACTGAGCTGCTACGGTTGGCAGCAATTTGCAAACAGCATTTGCGAGGGAGTTTCAAAAAATGTTTGTGAGGATTCTCCATTTCCATGTGTCGGTCTCAGGATTTTACTCTTGTGACTTTGGAATTTTTTATGTGTTAAAATTAATCTGAGTGACAAAGTCCTCTCATAAAAGTCAGAGTTGCTGAAAAAGTTCAATTTCAGGTCAATTATAGTGTAATTGGAACATTTGTGACTAAACTGCATTTAAAAAGTTAGCACGAGTCACACGACTCACTGCTGCAGTTTGTTCTCAGTTTTGCCTTGAGCCCCATCTGACCTGGACATATGTAAGAAACCTTGCAGAGTTTTTTACCAACTCAAAGTAACTCCAAGTTAAAATTAACATGTTTTCTTGCAATTCTGTGTCTCCAACAAGTTGACATTCACAGCAATTTGCTGAAAATGTATTAACGTTTGTAAGTTTTATTATGCTGTTTGTCCAGTCACTGTGCTCTTATGTCTTCGTGGCTCATTGATGTATTCTTGGGTAGCAGCTAACTTAATGTGATGCTGTGAACTTTTTTAAATTCATTTTTAACTTTCTCCAACTTGTCTAAATGCTTATATTTTGGCAAAGCTAATGCTAAATGCCTCCTGCCTCTAACTTTTGCATCGGTTTCATTCCTTTTAACCCTGTAGTTTCTTGTCAAACCACTTATCAGCACACAGGTTTTAATTTCTCCTCACTGATGCTCATACAGTATTTAAAAGTGGCTCAAATGAATCCGTAAATACCTGTGAATAAAAGGCCGGTCTGTGTGTCACGATGGGCCTCTGAGGTGGACCTGACTGTAATTATACATCTCATTGAAGGTAAAGCTGCTTACAGGAGTGCTCACTGAAGTGTAGCCTCCTCCTCCTCCTCCTCCTCTCTGTTTCATTCTCTCCTCGCTGTGGGATCTGCAGAGTCAGCACTACACACGCCACTACTGGTTTGCATGCATGCTGATGGCTTATGCATGCAACACAGACTCTCTTGCATATAAAAACTGACCTATGGTGCAATTCTGAACCCGATTAAAATCAGAAAATGTTTCAGCTTTTATTCCATGATTGAGAAAGTCGCTGATGTTTTATTTAAAGTGTGCTCCACATGCCGACACTACTCTGGAGAATCATGGAATTTCTTACATCTGTCTAACTTGGTGTGTTTAGTTTTCTGCTTGTTGGCAGCAGGGCATTGTGTATTTTTGCAAGCAGCATGCTAGGTTTCTGGGGGTTTTGTAAACTCAGGAGAAGCTCTTTTGTTCTTTTTTAATGCCTAATGTGTGGTCCTGGACCGAGATCAGCGTCAGTTTACTGAAAAGGAACAGAGAGGGAGTGACCTCCTGCAGAAGCACACACACACAAAGATGATGTGTTCATGCTGCAGCACATGATGATCTACAACCTGTGCATATGGGCAAAGGTCGCTATAGCAACCAGTGGAACTTCCTGTGAGGATTATTGTTTTCTTGATCTATAGGACCTACAAGTCTCAGCTGGGAATCCAGAAATAATCACACTGTTGACTACGTTTAACTCGCCTGTATGTTCACAAACACTAAAACTATAGTGATAAAGTGATGCTGTGGAGGTGCAGAAATAAAACCGAACAGGTGAATAAAAACTCAGTCGTTCCTTTATCATTATTTTAAAACACGACAGGCTGTGAATCAAATATTCCACTATGAAACGGGACTCCTCCATTTAGTTAAACCTAGTGTTTTAGGAGAACAGACATGATGTTCCAGATGTCCACCATTTGTCTATTTACCATCTATTTAGCGAGAAAATTTGTCATGCCAATTTCACATTTCCAGCCACATGAGAGCAGGCCCCTGAGATTCACATTAGGAAATTCAGAATCCTCACAAGTTTTTTGAGATAGTTTGGAAACTCCATTGCAAACTGTTGCTATCAGTTGCAACCCAGTGAGATGCTGGCGCTAGACACATTTCTTCTTTTTCTCAACACTTGCATGAAAAATCTCTTGTAAGGCATCTTTTCCAAAGTTCTGTTCTGGCATCTAAAGCTAGAGTTTAACGAGACCAAATCCAGCATCAGAGTGGAGAGAAATCTCTGGGCAGTCATTGGCATCCAAACACCGGGGCGATAAAGACGCTTCGCTCATCTTACAAGATGCTCACATCCGTTAGGGATGCCCTGACATCAGAGTGCCAAACTGACAAATCCTCAGCCTCATTCCAGCATGCAACATGGTTACCCTGACAAAGGCATGAAAGTAGATACTAAATCTTCAAACACTGAGGGAGACAGATGACTACAGGTATGCATACTGCTGCATAGTTAGATTTTTGGAGATATTTTTGTTGCCTCATTGCTGCCATTCTGAGGGATCGTGGACCATTTTCAGCTGCAAATTAAATTTCGAAGGGTTGCACGGTGCATTTTTGGCTGATGGAGCACATCCAGATGAAGTATATTTAGACTAGTGCAGGTGCTACAGACCAGAGATTGATCGTCCGTGTAAAAATAACAGCTCTATAAATCCTGGCGTAGCAGGAGCTCTACCAGACAGCACTTTAGCATCAGTGTGTGTCCTTGGTTTGAATAAAAGAAGTGACGAAAAGAGGGCATTCTGCACCTAATGCATTCAGTCAAGTGTGTGTGCAGTATTAATTAATTTATTGAAACGGATTACAGATTGAGCGCTCATTCATCCAGATCTCGATAATATAATCTGCCTCTAAACATTTCAGAGCGACTTATCTCTCTGAGCCATATTTGTTCTGTTGTGTTGGGGTCTGAGCTCCCTCCGTCAGGGCTGAAAAGGGGTTTATCTGCATCTAACGGCCGCCACAGCTCCTTTTGTTGCTCAACACCCCAGATCCCAGACAGGCCCCCACATCCCACCCTCCTTCCCTCTGGTCACATCGCTCCTCCTGTTTAATCTCATCAGAGCCAGACGCCTCTCTCTGCACCACGCTGTCTTTGAGGGAAATCATAAGTAGGCCAAGCTGATGGGTACAGATGCTGCTGAAAATACTCTCGCTGTGCTCTCCTTCTCACTCTCCCTCCGCCCCCAAAATGTTCTTTTCCTCCCCACTGTGGGATTTGTTAGGTTGATGTCAGAATGTGAAGTCATCCGGCGCTTGTTCCAAAAATGTTTCAGTCTTATTACAAACAGTCCGAGTTCGCAGTACTCCACTTTTTCTTTGCGAACACACCCAGTTTAGTCCAGATTTTGTAGCTGCAGCATGTTTTTGCTTCCAATGATCTGAACTTACGTAAGTCCAACACCTGCAAACACTCACCACAATGTTTCCCTCTGAGGCTCTAATAATTACTGTGGAGAGGAATTAATTGTTGCTTAATACTTGTTCAGCATCGACTTACTGTGACAGACAGGTTGTTTCATGATGTCACACTTTGAATCTCTTTGTTTTATCTTTATTTGTGTGATTTTCCTACTAATCTCCAACCTGAGCCCTCAAACTGATGAAGAACAAGAATGAAAGCTAAATTCTTGCCATGGATTTACTTTAAATTGGAGATCTGGACATTTTTTCTTTTGCCATTTTGCATCTAGTATCTCATCTAGGCTGTGAATGTTGGTGACTAGTTGGAGACAAAAAATTTTTGTTTTCAATTAGAAACACACCGATTTGGTATGTATGACATTTTGAAGTGAGAGGAAATTTGTGCACATATTCTTGTCACAATGTTTTTCACAACAAGTCTTGATTATTCCTCAATTTGTTCACAGTTTATTGTCATTTTATTCACAATTTTGTTGCCAACCCTTCCCAAAGTTTTCCTCAAATTTTGGGGCTTTTCTGTCTCATGGAGACTAATTTGAGAATGGTTCCAGACACCTGCAACAACTCAGTGACGACTTTAAGAGGAAAACTGTTTTGCATCTTTCCAACAACATGTTCAAAATTAAAATCACAGGAAAGCAAGGCCCTGAGGAAATTGAGAGCACTTGCAAACATTTTGAGACATTTAGGAAACTTCCTTGCAAATCAGCAGTCAGTGAGATACTGGCTTTAGGAAGGTTTTTAACTGCGTGAAATGACCCAGAAGGATCAAATTAGCCCTCTTAATGTCTGCAGATGCTAATTAAATAAGATTTAGACATGCACCAAAAAAATTGGCTACTGATTTGAATCAGCCAGTATTCAGAATGGTTGGCCTAATGTGATTGGCTAATCCTAAACTCCAAAATAACTGAGTTTTTTTCCATTCCGTGAACGCACCACTTCCAAATAACTATAAATAAATCCAACACTTTTCACAGTTCATGAGGAGCTAAGCACTAATTCACGTTAGCATCACAGCTCTTCCATCTGGAAGAGTTTGCTTCCAAAATCATAATTTTCAAGTTAATCAGAAAATTTACAAAAACATATTCTGTTAATTATAGCTGTTTGAGGTAAACTGGAATTGGCTCGCTGTACAAGAACCAGAAATCTGTATCAGCCCTCAAAACCATTTAATGTTTTTTAAAATTATTATTGTTTCCTTTAAAATGTAATGACCACGATGATATAAAAGGAGAATATTTCATCTGACAGTCCTTTAAATCCATGCTTGTATTAGGATTAGGATTCATGTATTTAAACACAAAGTCAGGATAGTAAATTGAAGCATCCTGTGAAACAAGCTAAGCAGAAGATTTCCATAAAGTACAGAAAAGATTTTAACGTTAATCTGATAAAAATATGACAGACGTCGGCTCAGGCACAAACAGCACATGAGCACTAACTGAACTCACAAACTGGGAAGTTACTTCATGCTCTGAAGTTGTTCGAGCTCTTCTAGTATGTGAGCAGAATGTCAGATGTGTTTAAATTAATTTATGAAACATCTAGATGTGAGTTTCTGCCATTTATGATCTCATCTGTGACATTTAAGGCTACCTTTATTTTACTTCCTGTTTTATATATTGACTTTATTATCTTAACATGAAACACACACCTTAAATGAACCGTAAATACTTCCTTAAGCTGATTCAAAATAAAACTTTCTTTAAACTTAACCTTCAGTTTTATCCTAAGTGAGAGCTTTGAAAATGTTCTCAGAGGCCACAATAGAATAATTTACAACTCCTGCTGGAGCGTACGGCGATTTAACTCGGTCGTGATTTTATTACCACATGCATCTAAAATGTCCTTCATGGATGAGATATGTGAAGCGAGAAACTGAGAGAGAAATGTGAAAAAGAGGAATAAAGCTGGGTAGAGAAAAGGGATTAAAGAGTCCGTGGCAGACCGTTTATTTCATTCAGTCCCTGCAGAACAACAACTAGAACTGAATCAGCCTCACAGTCCTGCTGATCTGCTGCTGACTCCTCTGAATGTGAATACACCTACACATATGTTTGCGCATATTCATCCTCCATGTGCAGGAGGATAATAACAGGGTGTGATGAAGAGAAATGAAACACATCAGCTGCACAGGAAGCAATAACATTTATCGCTTTTTACATCAAAACATAATTTTTTCTTTTAATGATATTAACCTCATACTATCTCGAGTCCAAACTGTTTAACTAGTCAAATGTTTTTATTCTGATTCTGAAACAATAAGCAGAGAATCCATGACTCTGTTAGTCTGAGGAGCTTTGTGTAAGATGTTGTTTAATCCTCCAGCTCCCCAGTGAGATGAGCTCCGTCTCAACTGGGAATTGAACCATGATTGGTGGTGAAGCTCCGGAAAGAGGCAGTGGGTTTGGATGTGCGTCTGATGCGACTGAATAATTAGAGTAAATTATCAATTTTTTAGTTATTAAATAAAAGAAAAACGTTTTATTTCTCAATCTCAGAAGATAAAGTGTTTTACAAACTCATCACTTTCAGTTGTTTAGCTGTGTGATTACTGATCCACAGAGCTGAATGTAAGTAGAGATAAACGTGTTTACATTCAACACTTTGACAAATAAGCTGTTGATTAAATAAGATCTACAGAAAAGAAGCAAAAGTCACAGTTTGTGTTAAATGATGTCACACTGCATTCACTAAGAGCCAGAATCTGAGTCAGAGGCGGCTTCTGGTCGGGACCAAACGGGTTCCTCTTCATATTTTCCATCCGTCTGGCCATGAATGATTCACTCTGTCCTAGCGGTCTGTTCAGGAGGCCGTCTGAGCTAACGGAGCATGAGCTGACAAGAGTTTCCCCTGTAAAAATGACAGTGAGACCCAGGAAGAAAAGACAAAGGAAAAACACACGTAACAAGGGTCTTTTTGATCTAAATAATAGTAATATTGATGATTAATCCTTTATTGTCCTCATGGGGAAATCATTTCTCTGCATTTGACTGATTCCTGAGGAGCTGCCATTTGGACGGCACTCAGCTCCTCGGTGTTTTGGTGTCGAGTCGAGGAGATCCAGGTTAGCAACCTGGGGTTCACTATCATTCCCAAAAAGGTCAGCTGCAACCAGGGATTGAGCCACTCACCTTCAGGTCAGCAGACAGGTGTCTTTACCTGCCGAGCCATGGCTGCCCCTAAGTCCATTTATCCAGGCTTTACTTTATACATAGTTTATTTCCTCCACAGTTCTGTGGGCGTCACTGAGATGATCCATGAAGAAAAAAGTCCTTTTTTTCCATTTTAGCTTATTTCTTAACTTATATCCTGCTAATAATCTGACGTTGGAGGGTTATGTTTTAGCCAAATCCTCAAAATGGCTTTTTATATGCAGTCAAACAATCTTTGATAAGAAACACTTTGGAGTTTACCCAAGTAGCACAATCCCAGGGTCCTTTGGAATCCTATTTCCTCATAATTTTCACTTTTTATAGTTTTACACAAGTCCAGAAAGTGTGAGAGTGATTGGGATTCATGTTTGCAGTTTATCCAACGTTGTCCAGTTGCTTTTATGAGAGGTGTGATTAAAAATATGTCCAGATTCTCTAATCAGATTCCCTCCATCGTCTAGAGTTGGTAGAAGGTTGTTGTTACACATGGTAGGTCAGTCACTCTCAACGAGCTCTTGTTCCTATTGCAATTTAATATATAATCAATAAGAACTCTACTTTTTGCAAGCCCTTATACAGTTTAGAAACAGTTTTACGAGGTATAATTTATGCTCTTTCACTTCAATATAAAAGAATTTTGTATTCCTTGTTATGAACTTCCTAAATATTATACCATGGCCACACTACTACAGAGAAGTTACACTCTATAGTTTTAAATATAGTCGCGATTAAATATAGATTTTTCATCTCAAAGGTGTTGATTTATTCAGAGGTAAACCAGTAAAATCTAATAGATTAAAATGACATTCAGTTAACTTTAAATGGAATTCTTTCAATTCAAGGAAGACATTTTATTGGATTGTTAAAGTAAAAAAAATCAAATAAATGGAAACATCTGCAGACTTCATCAACTCAAACACCGTTTTCATGATTTCAGCAGGTTTCAAACTGCTGGTTAGAAAATATGCAAAACATTTAACATGCTTTTTTTTTAAATGATGCAGCTCTTGTGAAGTAAATTGGGGTTGCATGTCATTTAAGGTTATTAGAGAAGAAGAGGACAGTAAAATAAGACTTTAGGACGCTTCCTAGAAAGAAGAGCCTCTGATCATCAAGACCTTTAAATAACTGTCAGGGCGGCGATCTGTCTCTGGAAACAGCTTCGTTTACATCAGGGGATTTCTTCATTTCTATTTTCTTCCCTCCCTCCTCTCCTCTCTGCTCATCTCCTGCCTGTCGCCCAGTGACGTAAGACAGAGCAGATAAAAATGAATGATGTCATTACTTGAGACCAAGCTGGCGTGCAGGAGGCCCCGTTTTATCCCGGCTTTTCGTGTGATTTCTGCAGCGGTATTAGCTACAGGGCAGATTTCCTCACTGGACAGGCAGATTCTTTTTTAAAAATATTTTCCCCTCAGAGTGTTTTGGAAGCATCGTGTGTCACCAAATCTGAGCCGGGATAAGACAGGTTTTAAAGCACCCCCCGTGCATCAGACAGCATAAGATATGGCAGAACACACCCACATCATCTTTATCCTGAGCTGTTTTGAGGTAAATCACAGGCACTGAACCACAGCAACATCTCAACTAGATGGTAAATGCAGACTGTTACCATGACTGTACTTACCTGGAATTATGTGGCTCAGTTTGCTGGAAGAGAAAACACTTCCTAGTTAGACTTACCCTTGACTAACATGTAGATTGTTGCTCCTGTCTTCTTCCTGAGCCTTCTTTATGTTGGTGAGCTGTCAAGAAACACAGGTACTCCCCTGCACCAGCGTCAGAGTTTAGTCTGTATAAGAATTATCATCAGGACATGTGGAAATACCAAGATCAGTCCCTGTAATGTTTGAATATTTAATCATTCTTTATTATACAGCATAATTTATGGAAGAATGAGTCAAAACATTTTATTTTCACTTGTTTTTATAACCTTGTTTCCTCTCGCACAGACCGCGTTGAAGCGACGAGGAAGCAGGGAGGCTTTTAAAGACAAGAAATCCACCAGTCAGGTAAAAACAACTATTTCTCTTTTATTTACAGGCACATCTAAAAAAATTGAATATCATTAAAAAGTTCTATGTTTTTGGTCCCTCATTTCAGGAAGTACTTGGTCATACGTGGTTGGGCCTCCCACCAAGTATAAAGTGCATAGAAATCAGAAATACTTGATTGATCCTGGGGGACATTGTGTTTTACAGTAGTTGCTTCAGACAGTGCAAGACCACCTCACCTCACTCCCTCGCCTTCAGGTCGCAGGGGCAGCATCCTAAGTAGGGAATCCCAGACCGTCCTCTTCCGAGGCACTTTCACTAACTTCTCCTGTGAGACTCAGGCGTTCCCAGACCAGCCTGAAGATGTACATTATCCAGCTTGAGCCTCCTGCTGGCAAGACATGCTCGAAACACCTGCCCAGGAAGGCGTCCAGGAGGCAACCTGACCAGCTGCCAGAAACACCTCAACTGGGTCCTCTCGATGTGGAGGAGCAGCAGTTTGACTCCTAATCCACAAGATCAAGAAGAGTAAAACAAACTTAGAATAATACAAAACCTAAAATAATACCCAACTTATGTTACAAATAATACAATATATTACAAAAACTCAGTTAATTGGTATCCCTTTATAGTACTAGTATTTAAAAAAAACAAAAAACAATTCTATTGAGAAAATCTGTTTAAATGGAAGAGGTGTAGAAGGCAATCCCCGAAGGTCATCATGTTAAACGCTGCAGCGGCTCGGATCCGGACCCAGCTCCGGTTCTATCCGGGCCACACTGCACCTCGGACACGACCCCTTTCCCTTGACTGGAGACCTCACGCTGCAGGTTGAGCATGTCGACCTGCAACGAGAAGTGGAAATTACAAAGATCCCTCTGCAGCGTGGCCGCTGAAGCTCAACTGCTGTTACGTTCACTGACTCCAATCCAGGCTCAGATATATGAATTACTGTTAATTTCTTCACAGAAACACCATTGGTTGTTAATATTTTCCCCCGAGTTTATTTATTTATTTGACATGGCATGATGGCGGGCCTGATGAAGGGGGTCCATGAGAGGCCAGAGGTTCCCCTGCTGTAAAGCTTTTAGTCCATCAGAAAATGTTTTAATACTAACTTTGTACGATGAGGTTTATGTTTGAGTTCTTAGTGGTTGTCACCTTTGTTCATGTCCCCTTTATAGGAGGACAGTGCCGATCTCCGATGCCAGCTCCAGTTTGCCAAGGAGGAGTCCAGCCTGATGAGGAAGAAGATGGCGAAGCTGGGTCGAGAGAAGGATGAACTTGAGCAGGAGCTGCAGAAGTACAAATCCATTTACGGGGACATCGACAGTCCCCTTCCTCTGGCCGAGTGCTCCGGAGGTGGTCCTCATACAACACGAGAGGCCGAGCTGCGCCTGCGCCTAAAGCTGGTGGAAGAGGAGGCCAACATTCTAGGAAGAAAGATTGTGGAGCTGGAAGTGGAGAACCGCAGCTTACGATCAGAAAATGAAGATATTCGCAGTCAGTATGAAAGAGACTGTTTTGGGCGGGAGCCTTTCTCCAGCATGCCCTCGTCGCCGTATGGCGGCGATCCACTGGAGTCAGCCGGTGAGCTACGGCGCCACCTCCAGTTTGTCGAAGAGGAGGCGGAGCTGCTGCGCCGATCCATCTCTGAGATTGAGGACCACAACAGGCAGCTAACGTCTGAACTCAATCGTTTTAAGTTCGGCCCCAGCAGCAGTTCTGGGCCTATTGGTGAGGAAGTCTGTGAGGGGGGATTGTTTAAACCGGCCAATGGGGGGAGCAGTAATGGCTCCAGCAGCGGGATGCTGATGGAGGAGCTTAAATCAGCCAGGATGCAGATCAATGAGTTGAGTGGAAAGGTGATGAAGCTGCAGTACGAGAATCGTGTCCTCATGTCTAACGTCCAGCGCTACGACCTGGCTGCACACCTCAGCCTTCGCACCAGCAGCCCTCGGGATAGTGATGCAGAAAGCGATGCAGGCCGGCGAGAAGCTGCTGAGGAGGAAGAAGCAGGGCGACTTCTTCTCCTTCAGCCAAAGAGGGAGGGTCCTGTTGGAGGGGAGAGTGACTCTGAAGATCTGTTTGAGAAAACAGGAACCACCTCAGGGTTAGGAAGCACCAAACCTGCAGACGGCAGCGAGCTGAGTGCTACCGAACTAGCTAATCGCAGGAGGGAAGAGCGGGAATCCTTCGCTAACGTGAAACGAGAGGCTGACCGGCTCGGGAAGACGGTGGAGCGTCTGATCACAGACACGGACAGTCTGATCTTTGAGGGGAGGCTGCTGGTGACGACGGGGGAGAGCCTCGAAGGCGGGGCGACACCTGGATCCAAACCAGACAGTCAAGTCCTGGACACCATCAACACTCGTATGAAGGCTTTCCGTACGGAGCTGCACATCTTCATGGAGAAACTGGACCACATAGGAGAGGGACTGAGAGAACGGACAGATGACCTCTCACCCATGCCGAACCTCACAGAGTCCAGCAGCTTCCTGTCCACAGTCACCTCCATGTCACGTGACTCTCCCATCGGCACCTTTGGAAGAGATCTGGTCACAGACTTCCAGGTGAGTTTTCTAGACATACTTTTATACCTCTCTTTACTGTGATGTGACATTCTTTTAGTAGTTTTTCTTTTTGTGGCTGTTTTGTTGTTTTACTGTTTTTAAGGACCTCTCGATCAGTTAAATGGAAAAGTAAAAAAAAAAAAAAAAAACTGATAACCACTGCAAACAAATTGATTAGCATTAAACCTTGAATAATCATGTCCAGATTGTCTCATAATGTTTTATCTTGAATAATTAACTGTAGAAACAAAACTCATTGTCCCATAACTTTAACGCCACAAGTACCAGCACAGTCCAGATATGTAGAAAACCACGCAGTGCAAATAAACTTCATAAGAGCCTAATTTAGCGACAGGTGCAACTTCATATCTTAAGTCATGTCTGTCGATAGGAATCTAAAGTTGTAGGCATCCATAAATGAACTGGACTAGATGGTTTCAAAGCAAGCTTCATTCAGGAAAACACCCGTGTGTGTGTTGAAAATAGGAATTGTTCAACATCAGTGTATGTCGTGTATTCCGTTAAACATTTGTGCACTTGGTGTTTTGTTGCACCTCAGTATTCTGTTGGTAAGTGTGAAAACTGAATCGTGTGAACAAATCTACTGTTGGATCAACAAAATGTTAGAAACTAAGCCGGGTTGTCTTCAGTGAGGCGTTAAAGTTCAGTCACTGAACTTAATGTAACAGAGGGGTGACGCTAAAGCTAATCAACCATCAACATATAGCGATAGAGGACGGTTCTCAGTTTACCTCTGTTGAACAAAACCTTAATATCACATTTACAGGTGCCACCATCTTAGATTTTTAAGCATCAAATAACCAACTACAATCAAATATTTTCGAAACCTTAGCAGGTTAAGAAGTATGTGAATTAACGAAAGTAGGGAGAAAGTTATTGGAGGTATATTTTAATGTTTAATCAGGAAAATGTCCCATTTGTTTAAATGGAGGGGGAGGGACTTCAGACTTATACTGCAACGAAACACTAGGGGGCGCTCAACTTCTGTGTTATCTTCTTCTGTCTAGCTATAATATATGTAGGTGGTTCCAGCCCCAACTGATTTGGTAACCACTGACTTAGTTTAAGGTGTGTTAAAGTTAAAAAGGATTCTAATGACACTCAGTCAGACTGTATGAGCCCCCTCCATTAAAAGCCACCCAGCTCTACCACACTGGCACCACCACTTCTCCAGTTCCACCACCATCGCTATCTGCTGCCGTCGCCTTCACATCTGCATCTCCATGCACATCCTCATAGCAAGCAGCCCCGCCTGTCTGCCTCCCTCTGCACTCACAGCCTGCAGCTTCCCTGCTTCAAGTCCCCCAGACTCCAGGGAGGGTGCTAGGTGTAAGCGGAGTAAGTACTGAAGGAGTTATAAAGCAGCTTCTTAACATTTGGCTTGACTTTTTTTTGTCCTCAGTGAATTGTTGCATGATAAAATTTAGTATTTTCCTCTTTTAAACTCAGCTACACTTTCATTTTGAGGACAAATGATAAATGGTTTGGCTGTTATGTTTCTACAACATATGCTCAGATGGGATTGGTAACTCCACTGATGTTTCCAATAGTGTGTTCAGCAAAAAGAGTCTGAAACAGAGTTGCATGGTGGGTTGCCTGTGGAGGAACGTTGCTGGCTGACATCCTGTTTTCTGCTTTTTCTTTCTTTTTTTACTGCAGCTTAGTGAAAGTCAACATGTCAAATACGGTTTACTCTTCCAGAGCAGGTTCATTATCTCTGTGCTGCATGATCAAGCAAACGTCGTGTGTGTTTTCTAATCAGCCAGACTCCCATTAGGAATAAAACAAACAGCTCTTTAACAGCTCCTCACTTGAAGAAACCAGTCCTCTTAGTAGATAATAGACTGGTGCTGCCTCCATATTCATCCTGTCCAATGACTTGTTTCTGCTTTGCTCCTCTTCCTGTAGGACTCACTGGTTAGTCTGGGTGAAGCTGGGTGGTTTAGTCACAGCTAACCTCTGCATTCACACAAGTTCAAACAGCAGCGCTTTGATAAACTAGACTAGAAAGACTTCAAAACTTGTAATGAGATTCACAGTAGAGGAGAATGGATCAGTGCAACAGCAAGATGTATTTAAAATGACACAAATGCATTCACCAACGAACCGATACAAACACCATTATTATTTTATATCTTTTTTAACCAAAAAGTAACATATTTACAAAAACAAGTGGATTCTTTGAAAGAAAGATGTTGTTTTAAAGAAAGTGATTCAGATTTTGACCTAATTTTGATGTTAATCCCTTCATCTAATCTGGACCCTGAAATATATATATATATTATTCATCTTGCTACAATGTATTCATTCTTTTTATCTATAACCTATCAAGTAATTACATTAAACAGAAACTACAAAAACTAAATCTTATCCCATGTGTAAGATTTACATTTCTATTGTGGAAGTTTCATGTTTCCTGTACTTGTAATTTTGACCTCGAAACAAGAGCAGATGTTTTGTAATAAAACTTCTTAGTGTTTTTTTATTATGTCTTTTGGAAATAGATATCTCACAGTAAAACTTTTTTTTAGAAGGTTAAAATTTTAAGCCCAATGTGGTGCATTTTAATGCAAATCAGTACATTTAAATCTAAAACTATAGTTTATAATTACTTTTAAAATGTTTTGTGAACAACCATACACTAATAGTTGAATAATCAGCCTCATCAAGAGCAACATCAATCTATTAAATATGTGCTAATATTTAAAAGTCAATACCAAGCTGGAATAAAACTCCCACCTTTGTAAGCTAATAGTACAATTTTAAGCAAATTCTAAAGATTTTCTTTTTTCTTTGGTGAATGTTTTTGTTTTTTAGGATAACTTTAATTTTAATTCAGTTTATTTACATAGCTCAGATTCACAACAAACATGACATCAGGCTCTATACAAAACACAAGACTTATAATAATCTCCAATTTGAAATGTTTTGAATTTAATCTATTTGTAATCTAATTTTACAAACAATCGTGTACTACTAAATAAATGGAAAAAGTTAGAAAAAGTTGTCTAGCTAAAGAGAGATAACTATTAGCTATGCATATGTTGTTATTCTAGCTAGTAGCAGTACTAGACACTTTACTGTTAAACGTTCCAGTTTGTAGAGCTAACATCATCGTTAGCTAGTAAAATGTGTTTGCTAGTAGTTGTAACGTACACTTTAATGTTAGCTGTAACAGTTTTTTACGGCTAACATTAAAGCTAGCCAGTCAAATTTGTTTGCTAGTAGTAATAGACACCTTTAATGTTAGCTGGTTTTTAAGGCTAACAATAAAGTTAGCTAGCAAAATTGTTACTAGTTAACCTTCTTGTTGGCTAGTAACAATTTTCCTGTTGGCACTGCTAAGAGATATTCAGCTAGCATGTTCCTGCTTCCAACCTCAAAGGACAAACCTTTGTTTTATTGTTTAAGTTGAATTGTTTCAACACACTTGGCGTCATTCTGGCTCAAGATGCAACTGTCCTTAATGTATTGCTTCTACAGCACACATGGCTGTGCACTGGCATGTGTTGAAAGTTCTTCAGCGTGCTAGCTCTCGCTCTGCAGATTTCCGTGGTATTTCTCAGCTGTTGGTTTGGACTCATGTATCCCTCATTGCATGCGCTTCATAACAAGTGTTTTGCATTCTTTTTCCCCCTGGTTCCCTCTCTTTGTTCCTCTTTGTGTTCCCACCAGATGTTTCAGCCCATGATTTTGTTCATCCTCATTCTCGTTCTCTTCTCATCTCTCTCATACGCCGTTATCTTTAAGTTGGTCTTTCTCTTTGCGCTTTTCTTCGTACTCTAGTCTGATTGTTCCTTTCCACACCGCGCAGTCTGTTAGTTCAGTTTTTGTCCCCTTCCTCTGCTTATATTCGTTACCCATTTTATGTTGTTGTTTTTTTTTTTTTGTCCCCCACCATCTGCTATCTTTCCCTGTCCCCTTACCTTGTTTGGTGTCTTCTGTCTGTTTTGTCCACAATCCACCTCACACATCCCCTCTACACCAACACCACCACCACCTGTACCTGTTGCCCACCATCTACTCCTCTACACCCTCCGAATACCACCCCCTTCCCCTCCCTTCCCTCCCCATGTCACTCACAGTCCGGTCAGAGGGATGAGCTGGAGTGGCGACTAGGACAGGAGCGAGGCGTGGAGCCCCAGATCCAGAGCCAGGGTGGGGGCCAGGCCCTGAGCAGGGGAGCCACGGGACTCACTATGTACCACAGGCCCCTGGCTTTAAGAATAGAGGTCAGTGCCTCCTCCATCTCCCCTTCACCTCCACTTTGGGCCCACTGCCAGCATCCAAAGCATGGATCTGGACACATCTTAGATGCTGTTTTCATTTAATTGCTTTTTTTTTTTTTTTTAACCAAAATCTTCAAACTGAAATGTGGTTCAGATAAGGATGACAAAGATTCTGCATATTTGTGTAAGCAGCTATTGAATTCATCTCTGCAGGGTACACAGACTGTCCTAAAAACAACTCCAAAATGAGCTAATAGAACTCAGTCCAGCATGTCTAGTGACACTCCAGCAACAATCACTTTACGAGGAACACTCTCCCTTCATTCACTCTAATTTGTCACTAAAATCCACTCCCATAGTTACTGATATCTGTTTAATTTTATTTTCCACTTTATTTTACATTGTCTTATTATTTTTTTAAATAATATCACATGTTCCTTGAATGTTAAAATCAGTTTTACTGATTGAGGAAACAAGAATTAGTCAGAAATTCAGATGGGCTGTGCCAAATGCATTAGCTACATGTTTTGAGCTACCGTTAGAAATGTGTGCGGATAATTTATTGTTCTCCAAAACGGTAAGAAGCAGCGACAGCTACCTTATGTGGATAAATATGATCTGTGATGCTGTAGTAGTTAATCAGGGTATCGAAGTTGAGTCAGCTTTCTGAAGTGATCAATCAAAACTACTTTAGAGAAATTTGATGTTTCATTAACTCGTTTAAGTTTCTTCAAAGATTTGTTGTTGATGGTTCTAGCCGTGGGCAGGAAGGATCTTCTGTAGCGGTTTGTGTTTCAGCGGATCTGAAGAAGCATCTGACTGAAGACACTATTTTAGGACAGGTGCACTCTGTCTCCGGTCCATCACCACCAGCTTTCATGATTTATCATATCTAGTGTGTGTTAAAGGACAGAATGCACACAGACATCATGTTTTTAACACATAAAGAAGTGTGTTGTCTCCTCTCATTGCTTTTGCTGGGACAGCTGCCCTTGCAAGGAAGCCCAGATTGTTCTCTCACCAGCCAGCGTTCCTGGACCAGCCTTGAGATCTAACCACCAAGGCCGAGCTGGTCGTAGAAACTCATTTGGTTGCCTCTTCATAACATATTTGCTCCTCAAGGATGGTTAAAATGCAGAGAATAAATTCCACTACATTGTCTTGAGGTATAAGTGCATGTGGCCACAAATTCCCTTTTCCCTTAAGCATCCACATTACTGCAGATGCTGCCCCGATCCGCCTGTCGATCTCTTGCTTCACATCCATCCGTCACTCGTGAACAAGACCCCAAGATACAGAAACTCCTCCACTTGTGATGGGACCGCTCTCCTCAATCCATCATTTTCTGTTTTAGAACTATCGCCTCTGATTTGGAGGGGATGATCCTCATCCCAGCTGCTTCACCATCAGCTGTGAACCTCCCCAGCAGGAGCTGAAGGTCATAGGTCAATGAAGCTAAGAGGACCCCATCATCCGCAAACAGCAGAGACGAGAGTTTCCTCTGTTACAGTCCACAGCCACCACCCCTACATGGGCGGGGCCTGGTACTTCTGTCCATAAACGCTCTGATCAAAACTGGTGTTGGATCGCAAATCTATCAAATCTTTCAGTGACTCAGCTGTTTCATTAAAAAAACAGATTTATTCTCTGAGGATAATCACTGCCTCCTGCTCGTGTTCATAGAAAAAAACAAACCAAATTGCCAGCTGTTATGTAAGTCCGAGTCCTGGCAGCGGTGATGTGGCACATTGCTGCTGTAGTCACAGTTATAGCACATTCGTGTGGATTTTTGCTCGTTCCTGTGCTCCCTGCTGCAGTGTAATCTGTAGGGTGAAATGAATGAAAGCAGCTTGGATGTGGCAGGATTAGCGTTGCTCTGTCAGCGTATGTGATTTGCATTTGACATTGGGCCGACAGGGAGGTGATCCAGGGTCAGGACACCCTGAACGGCTCAACTTACTGTTGGACGGGAAACAATGGGCAGAGAAATTAAAGTCACTTCATAAACGAACTGTTTATGGCGCATTTTTAGGATATTTAGATACAAAATGTCTTTTAACCTATTTTAAAGCTGAGTGCAAATCATTATAAACACGAGCATCTCTTTTTTTATTAACAGATTAAAGCAAACTTGACAGGTTCCTGCTGCAGCTGCCATGTTTATCTTTTGAGACTGAATAAAATCAGTAAGACTAGAGATCTAATTTCATATTAGTGAAATGCACTAAGATTATTCTGTAGATAGAAGCTTGTAAAATAAATTTAGATCATTTTGAAGAAAGTAGCCGATGAGCCCTCCTCGGTTTATTGTTTTGCAGTGGAAATCAACAAGATTAATATAATAAAGTACAAAAATCTCACCAGAAACTACATGTTTGATTCCTAAATGTTCAAAATCAGCTGGTTATTTATCTCTTTTTTTAAATTGCTGTTGTGGATTCAGCACCGGGACACGACTGCTCCTGATGTACAGTTTCGTCTGGATCATGAACGAAGGATAAGAGCTGCGACGGAGGAACGGGAAGCTGTCAGCACTTTGCCTGAGGTACTAAAGTTCTGCAGTTTGAACTCCTGATTTATTCATAGAACATCTTGATTTAAAATGGTAGAAAACATCCCGATTCACTAATCAGATGCTGGTTAAATGAAGGTGATACAGATGATCAGAAGGTACTGGTGCAGAAATGGAATGCAGCCTTTGTCAATACACCTATGATTTTATTTGAAGTCAAAATGTCTGCTGTAAATTGTTATGAGAATAAAATCAATTTTCATGAACTTTATTGCACAAATTCTGTCATCACACTGTAAATGACCTCGGCTAATGGTTCCTGATACAACCCAGAACAAAGCAGACTGCTGATAAAAGGGTTTTTATGCTAAACTATAAAAAAAAAAAAAAATGCAGAGTTTATTTAAACATGATCACTAAACGAACTAAATGTTTTTGTGCAGCAGGAGGAACATCATTTGTGTCTGGAGGCACAGCGTGAAGGTCTGGAGCTTCAGGGCCTTCAGAGTCACGAGGTGTCCTGGACTCAGGAGAGAACCGTCCTGCAACAAGAGGTCCGCCTGTTCAGACGCAACACCATCATCTTCTACATGAAGCTCAGGGGAATCCTCATGCACTGGAGGCTCAGCCGCAAGGAGGACTCAGGAGACGAGGCAGTTCTACCAGAGGTAAGTCGGTCCTTTATTTAATTAGATTAAAACATAAAGACGGTGTAGTTTATTCATTAACATATTACAGATTTCAGCTTTGTTTCTGTTTGTACTTTTCTAAATAATAAATGATAATTATTACATTTGGAATTCTGCAAAATTAATAGACAAGATTGGAATTTAGATGAGAAAAGAAATACTTTAAAATATTCAAACAGACTTCATAGAGCCCTGCAGTTAATAAAAACAACTTTCAAGCATTTTTTAAATATATTGTCACATCATATAAATAAATAAAATTTGTTTATTTAATTATAGCATCAGCAGGGATAAACTTCAGTGATCCATAAAGCATTTAAAAACTGCTGTTTCTGTTTCAGCAGATTAATCAAATCCTGCTTCGACTGAGCATGTTTGGGTTTATTTCTCTAAAACTTACCGCTGACGGGAGCTTTGTCCTTTCTGAGAGCGCTGTTGGAGGCTTCTCACCACTGTTGGCTGTTAACGCCCCATAAGTGTCGCCTTCAAATGCTCACTGCTGCTTATCTCTCTGTGATGATGTTCAAAAACACATTTCTTTCACACCTGACCTCAAAAGATGTTCACTTCTCATTAAATATAAGTGTACAGTATATCATATAAATTGTTTTTAGTGGCAGATTTGATAGAGATTATATAATTTAACCTCAGATGTTTGTTTTACTGAAAGTAGATCAAGTTTCTGCCCCCGCTCTCTGAGGAGATGTTTTTCATCCAATAAGAGCTGCACCGGATATGCTAACCGGCCACTTTCAGGATGCATTTCCTGATGCTGTCCGTTCTTTAATGCAAGGAGAACACGGAGCTTTAATACCAGAAGCATTATAAATACTCTGTGCAAAACATTCATAATCGTATCAGGTGGTGAAACTGGGAAATAAACAAGCAACATGCCCTGACTCACTTCCAGTCCCTGAAATATTTTCATCCTGCGGGGACTCGAGTCGCTGCAGGACTGATGGTCAATTAGTCACCCGGCAGTTTGAGTGACTCCATTTGTTGTTGAGTTTGTCGATTCAGCGGTCAATGTTTTTCTCGTTATCCTCTCAGGCTTCGGGTTGATTGGTCCTGCAGTTTGTAAGATTCGTGTTTTGTTTTGTTTCTCCCCCCCAGAGATCACTGCACCGTCTAAACGTAGCTGTGACTCTTCTACTGATGGAGAGTCAGTTCTTGTATTTACTGGACCCCATGTCGCTCCTTCTGTTGAAACGACACAAACTCCTAAATATAATGTACATAATATATTTGTGGGACGATAATAATCAGTGAAAGCAACAAAACTGAATAGCGTTCATTTATATCACTAGATTGTTTTTGTCTCAGTAGTTTAGACTGAGTCTATTACACCTCCATAAATCTATCGTGGATTATCATTTCATTCCCTCAGTGACCTGCTGTGAAATCTAATTTGTGCTAACAGATGGTGCAGCAGCGAGGAGCCTGAGCGCACCTTGCAGGATGTTTATTAAACATCCTCTAATAGAAGTCTACTTCCTTCTTACATCTTTTAGTTTTGGTCTGAAAAAAAATGCATTTTACTTATTTGCCCTCAAATTTGATGAAACAGGTGAAAAATGAGAAGAACTCTGTAAATCTGCAGGATGATCTTTAATCTGTCAGAGGGTTTTCGACATTATCAGTGGCAGAAGTTCTGCTCATTTTTTTAAAGACCTTTTTATTTAGCTAGAGACTTGTCTTCTAAATGAAGCTCTACTTAACATGAATGATTTTATATTTTTGATAATTAAATTATACAGTGCTGTGAAAAAGTATTTACAGATTTCTTTAGTTTTTTCTGACTCGCTTCAGACTAAATGTTTCCGATAACCTGAGTAAATATAAATGCAGTTTTCAAGTGTTGGTTTAGTTGTTTGGTGGAAAAAAGCTGTTGTATTATAACACAAGTAAACACATTAAGGGGAATATTTTTTTCTAAAATATAGAGTTAGTTTTGCTCCACACACAACTTCCAGAAAGTTACACTTTTGTCTGATCAGTTGGCAGAATATTTCCCAAAAGTCTCGAGGATCACCAAGATGTTTTTTGGTGATGTGAGACGGGTCTTTTCTGTTGTTTTTGGTCAGGAGAGGTTTTGATCTTGGAACTCTCTCATGGAGGACATTTTTATCCTGTCTTCTTATTACTGCATCATGACCTCATGGCTTTAACTAAGCGAGGCCTGCAGTGCTTTAGGTTTTGCTCTGGGTTCTTTTGTTTGTAATTTCTTTTGAAGAGGGATTGGTTTTGAGATCTTTTAGCCTCCTTCTTGTTGTCAGACAGGTTCTATTGAAGTGATTTCTTAATTCTGCAATTAATTAAGGATTTAACACAGGAGGGAATGGTTGGTTTGGCATGGGCGTATATTTGGCATGGACGGAGGTGACGTCACGTGTCCCCACCAATCCCCAGGGATCATTGAATTGTCCCCACCAATAATTCAATCCAAGTGTGCAGAAATAGCGCTGCATCTCACCATTTGTTCAGCCCAGCAGACCAAGGCGCTGCGCTGACCTGTGTCCAGGGGAAGGAGGCGTTTCTGGATTGACTTGTGCAAGCCCCTCCAGGATGCACGCCTCTGTGCTCCCAGACACGCCCTCTCCCCCTGGACCGACGGCCGCATCGAACCGCTCACATCAACGGCACCTGCACATTCTCATAAGAGTACTTTAATCTTAAAGCTCCAAATTACAGGTGATTTGAAAGGATGGTGATTGATTTTAAATTGTTTGGGCTCATTCAGAAAATCACTAAATAATTTTAATTGACGCCAGCATATCTCCAGCTGAGTCCTCCTGTGTGTGAATGCGACGGACTACTAACCTGCTCGGTTGGTCTTCACAGAGAAAACTTCCCTAACCGCAAAACCGGGACAGGATGTGTTGTTACAAAAAACACAGCAGTGAATGAATCAGAGCTGGGTTATTCATGGCGGTATCATCTGTTCCAGTTGGAGAAGTTGGAGGCCTTCCCAGAGCTGGGAGTGATGGTGGAGCAGGTGGAGAGAGAGTCGGAGCGAGACGACAGACTGTGTTTACCGCAAACTGCAGGGGACGCCCCCGATACCGAACCCGGCATCCCTCTGCTGTCACCTGATCGACACCTGCAGCACCAGAGACAGGTACCTGCTGGCTTACACACTGATGTTTTCATTGTTATGTGTAAAAACATTCAAACATTAGTTCTCGTTCCTAATTATTTTTGTTTGTGCACAACTGAATATTTGGCAGCTACTCATTCGAGCTATTTGGCACAATATGCAGATTTTGACCCACTTAACTGGTCAGAGCAGTAATTATATTGAGCACATCCAGTTTTATGCTTCTTACAACGACTATAAGTAGGAAAACATGGTTGTATGTGATTTTTTTTTTTTTTTAAAGCTTCGTCAGGATGCACCATTTGTTGCTCTCAGGTCTCCATTGATCACTTTACCTGTCTGTAAAGTAAAACCAGCATGTGTAAGCAGTCTGGATGGGATGCATTATTAAGCATCACTAAGTGCTTCACCTTGTTGTAAGCTTATATTTTTTCTCCTCACATCATAAAATAATTTACACTGGGCCTTTTCCCACTTTAACACGTTGATTAAATCAATGCAGAAATATCTGTCTGCATGAGTTTATTCACCTGGCCGCTACAGAAAAGCACAGGAGTCTTCAGGATAAAGTGAGGTAATAGTATGTAAAGCTGCTGAAAGGTCAGTCAGAGTTTTCAGTAAAGTCTTGGCAAGGATTCAGTCAGAAAATCAGATTAGTGAAGGAGAACTTATTCCCTCTGAGTCCTGCCAGTGGCTGATACTGCTGAAACACTTCAGTTTATATAGATAGCATGAATAATGCAGATGAGGTGTTGGTTTCCCTGCAAAAGGTTTAAATGTTCATATTTGGTGCTGGGAATCCTTCTCTCCACATCACTGTTTGTCTGAAAGCATTGTTTGAATGGTTAAATGTAAAGCACAGTAAATATGAAATATATAATAATATTGTAAACTCCTTTAATTTCTGAAAAAATGCATTTAAATTGCATTTCAGTTCAAAGCTGTAGAAAAACAAATAAATATCCCTGACTACAATTGGACAGACCTAAAAGTAACGTTATTGTTTTATTTATTCGTTTGAAGTACATTTTCAGAAGGATGTTGTTTTTAATAATAATAATAGTAAAAGATTTCCTCCATGTGGAAACTCCCTGAGTGGCTTATTTTTGCCCCAGTCGGGTTTGTTTCCTTTGTTTTAGCAGGGCTGTGTTCAAACTGACCCCCTTCTTGAGACACTTCTGCCTCGTTCCCGATCCGGAGTCTGGGAATGGTCGTGTCCTTGTGTTGTCTGTCCCCATTGTAAAACCGGCCCACACAACCGAACCGGTCGGCGAGGACGGGACAGGAATAAATCTGAAGGATAGACCGTCCAACTTCACAGCCGCAGAAAAACCGAACCTACCTCGACCGGGTAGATAGGCTGGATCCTCCGAAGGAATTAACACGTTAAAGTTCCCTAAAAATAAAATGATACAATAAAAGTTGTATCTAATTAAAAAAAAACACTTGTTACCAACACCCCTGTCCGTGGCTTGAAAAGCAACATTTTTGTGCAAGAAATTCAACATTTTAAGGCACTAATAAAGTTAAAGGTTGTATACAGGTTTTCAGTAGAGACCTTACTTATTTTATGAAACCACGTTAGGTGATTAAACAATTTTTACACCAAAGAAGCATTTTGCTGCTCTGTTTTGGTCGTCGTATTGCACTGTGATTGGTGTCTGTGTGCAGCTTTATGCTCCTCAAAAGCTTCACCAAAGGACAGCGTAGAGGGAAACCATGCTGTGGCTGAATCATTAGAAAAACGCTCTGCAAATCATGGTTTAATCATTGCTATAAATCCCAAGTTGCAGCTTGAAGATCTGCTGATTGGATTTCTTTTTAAAAGAAGTCTGTGGTCAAATCCGCCTCTTTAAATATTATTTTTAGCCAAACCTTTAACAGCACTTATCACGTTCTCATTGAAGTTTCGTTGTGACACCTGGAGGTGATAACAGGCTCTTTATGTGCGTCATTGCCTCCTTCCAAACTCTGAGTGCTGTCTCTCTTCAGCAGGACCACCGCATCACCACCTCAGAGCGAACATCTCAGAAAAACCCAACAGTTCTTTCCTCTGAGAGGATCTCTTTGGTCATGTAGCCTGAAGCCTATAAATCAAAACCCAGTTGCTGTTTTTGTTCTTGCTTTAATTACTGCAGAAGTTCCAAAGGAATTTTTAATGATTTCTTGCCCCGGCCGCTACATGTGCGTATTTTAATTCCATTTCAAAGCAGGAGCCATGAAAAAGCAGAGCAGGAGACAATATATTAAACAGGAAGAAGGCGTTGAGGGAAAATTGATTTATTTAGCACTTACAGAGGAAGTTCACCCAAAAAGGCTTTGAAAAGAAACGGCAAAAAATAAGAGCAGATGCACCAAGAGACAAACCCACTGCAGTTTTATTTCAAAAGAAGAAAACTTGCTCTTCTTGCAGCGAGTCCTTTTGTAATTATGATTTTTGTTTGTCTGATTCCTGTTTTTGCAGTTTGGTGAGAACCGGCGAGTGCTTCAGGCCCTGCGGACGCTGCTGGAGGAGTTTCGAGAGGAGCTGCAGGAGGAGGAGACACGGCGATACCAACTGCAGCAAGCGTACGCCAATGACAAAGCTGCCTGGGAGGTCAAGTGGGCAGAGATGAAGAGCCAGGTTGCTCAGGTACAGATGGCATCGCAGCGCCTGCCTTTAAAGGGACACGACACAATCTGGTGGAAAATAACAGCAGCGCTTTTTAGCAGTGAGGTGACAGTAAACATGTTGCCTCTTCCAGGCGTGACGACCCACTTAAAGGGATATTTCAGTCATTTTGAAGTGGTGTTCTATCAGTTTTTTATCCAAAATTAGCTGCTAATTTGTTACCATTCAGCAGCAGTGTTTCTCCCAATCTGATTAGCAGCAATCTATTTGACAGCTAAAGGACGTCTAGTGATGTCACTGGTGGGTAAAGATAGAACGCCACCAAAATATCCCTTTAAGGCAAAAAATATTAATAAACTGCAGTTAAAAGAAAAATAATCCTAAATTGTGTCTTAGTCCAGATGAAATCTGACTTAACAAATGGTCCGAAATCAATTTCAGTTCACTTCTCAGTAATTAAACTAAAACAGGTGGGACAGCATCCAAGAAGATAACGATGACTCATTTGTTTGGCATCATGTAATGGAAACTCATTAATTCATTATGGTGGCTGATTGTTTGATTTTCTTCTGAGCGATTCGTTCTACAGAAAGCTGTTAAGGAGCGCTCTGATGAAGGATCTGAAACTCATATAATTACAATAGATAGAAAAAAACAAAATTCTCTCTATGTGTGTTGGTATCAAACACAAGTAAATATTTTAATTTTAAGTAAAAGTTCATTTTTGGACAGTCTTAGGTCTCAGGAGAACAGAGTTTTTAAACTGGACCTGTTTTTGTGTTCCTGATGCATAAAAGTGTATATTTGTGTTTATGTTTATACATATTTCTATACATAAGCCTTGTCTTCTGACAGTTCTTTCCTTGATACCTGATGCCTTTTTGTCTGAGAACTCTTATTGGGAGGGAGCTCGGAGTAGAGCTACTGCTCCTCCTCCTCATTGAAAGGAGTCAGCTGAGGCATTTGATGACACGTCCCACTAGTAGGAGACTCCAGAGAGGATATATAATCCCTCCAGAACAATCTGATAAAACACAAGTTCATTAATAAATGTCAGATGATAAATATCTTTTCTATTTTTTTAGAGCGTCCACAGCAGCTTTGCACAGTCAGAGAACAATCATCCTGACAGCCAATGATGTGGAAAACAAAGCTTCGGATCATCGGAGAACATGGATAATGTTTTGCTCTTGACCTCCGTGTTTGGAGATCAAATCTAAAGCTCAGTGTCGGAGCAGTCTCTCTCCTAAGCTTTATCTGATAAAAAAAAAAAAGAAAGAAAATACAGCTTTTGGAACCAATTAAGAGGTTTGAGTTAGAGGAGGAAGATTATCTTTTTAACTCTGACGCTTTTAATCCATGTGGCTCTTACATGGTTCAATCCCTCCGCAGAGCAGAGGTTGCTGAGGGCAGCAGAGAGAACTAATGTGCTTAGTTTCATCTGATAACGTGGTGATGAGTCCTTTACTTGCTCCGCTGTGCTTGGCTCTGATTAAGCTTTTAGAAATGTGCTTTTTATTCGTTATGATTATGCAGCCCAGCAGAGCAGAGTAGGACTGAATTGCCCTCACCTGTGTATTTATACATGGTGATTACTGTGGTGAGTAATTGTCTATATTTACAATACTTCAGCAGCTAGTAGCCAATCAGACAGCTTGATATATAAAACTTTTTTAAAGGATGGACTCAAGATGCTCATCACATAGCTTAGACTCGGCACACCAGTTTACACGATTATTCTTTAGAATCAAAAAGCCTCTCAGGAGATTACAAAGCTCCGTCCCACAGAAGAAAGAGGCCGCTCCTTTCTTTTTGTTCTGCAGCTTTGAAGATTTCTGCAGCAATGTCTGAGTCCTTCAACTTCTTTGTCCCACAAGAGGACAGATTGGAGGATAAATTCAGGAGAGCGGCGTTCGCTCAGCAACAGTTTTGCGATAAAGAAATCCTTAAATTGTGTTTGCATGTAAACGAATGTTAGAACTTAATATTTGTGCTTGTTTTTAAATTTGTCGTGAATTTACTCTATTATTTCACTTGGCCTATTTCATATTTTTCCTACTTGACAAGCTTAAACATTGTTTTAGCCTTCCTTGAAAAGACAGAAGGCAGGGAATAATGTTTTTGCCTGTTAGCAAAATATCTTCTGAATAACTGAATGAATTTTAACAAAACTATCCGAAAGTCTTCATTGGATGTTTGTCTACTATTTGAATATAACGCAATCAAGATGGATGCCACTTTGAACCAATCATCGCAAACAAAAAAAAGTCTCAAACTGTCAGATCTACAGGTGTTAAGCTGAAGTTTTTATGTAGTAGAAAGCAGCTGAGAATCATTCACAACAAACAATCTGAGTGCAGATCACAAGATCTCACGCAATGTTTTATTTTGGTCTTATTTTCAATATTTTACCCAAACTATTATAACTCCATTAGTTCATAAGACGATCTTAGATTAAAACTTTGACATGAAAGACGACAGTCGTGGTTCATTCCTTTAATTAATGATCAGTCTTTTAAAGTCTAAATATGTTTTCTGCATCAGATCCCCCTGTCAATGTTTGTACTTCATGTAAAAACTTTAAACTATTTACCAGATTTTCTTTAAAGTGATGAACTCTTCCAAGAAAATCAAAGATTTTTTTATTCAGATCTAAAAAATGTGTGTCTTTCCTGAACAGCTGCTCCTGTGAGACACACAAATACACATTTTGGATCAAACATTTGTCAAATGATTTGACTCAGTGAACGGAGTGATTGTCGGCTACGTTTTGATTATTTGTACCGAGAGAATATCAGTTTATTCCTCATCTGTTGTTTCTGCTTTAAATTAGTTTTGTTATTTTTAGGCCGTCTGAGCATTTAACTGCTGTGAAAATGTTTTTATTGAAATTTTTCAGATGTCAAAATGTTCACACAGCACTAACATCATCACTCATCACAGGGAATTTAAAGAAAGGTCACACTTAAAGCCAAAAATTAAGAACATTTTCAATTTAAGAGTAAAAAAACATCATAATACATCAACAAAACATTTTTTTTAGATGTAATTTTCTAATAATATTTTAATTTAAGAAATAAAAGTAGTTTTTCGTAAAAGTTCTATTTTCATATTTTCTAAAGTTTGTAAACGGTGCCATCATTTTAAGTCGGATATCTTACGCAGACTGTTGTTTTGTTGTTGTTGTTTTGTGTAGCTGAGTAAAGTCTCCCTCGTCTGTCTTTCTGTTCCGTCAGCAGCAGGAGGAGGAGGAGGCTCGAGGGGAGGCCCAGGGAGGTGAAGGCGAGGCGCCTGGAGAGCCCGAGCGGGCCCTGAAGCAGGAGCGTGAGGAGCACCGGCGCCTGCTGGCTGAGAGCCACAGTGAGTCGCTGGAGCTCCGCTGGAAGCTGCAGCACGGAGAGAAGAGGTGGAGCCGGGAGAGGGTTGAGCTGCTGGAGCACTTCGACCGGGAACGCCAGGAGTGGGATGGAAGCATGAGGGAGCTCCGACGCAAGATGGAGAGGGTGAGAAACACCAGTAGGACTAAAACGATAATAAAGGAAACGGTTGAATCAGTAGGAGGAGTTTGCTTGAGAGTTGCTGGAAGTCCAATGTGAAGTTCCCACAGTCAGTGATGATTTGGGGTCATGTCATCTGCTGATGTCGGTCCACTGTGTTTCCTGAGCCTAAAATCAAGAAGACCATCAGCCTTATAATGACCTTTTGTTCCTTCTAACTACATTTTATTTTGAAGTCACAGAAGAAGGAAATGGTGACAAAGCACTTGGGATAAATACCCTCTGCTGTATATGGAATACATACAGATCATCACTGAATAATTGATGCTCTTTGTGCACTTTAACTGGATGTTTTGCTCTTTATTTTGTGCCTGACGGTCAAAGCAGGAAGTTAGACGCTGATTAACATGAGAGCGGGGAGTATTATCATATAAAGCGCAGGCAGGAACACAGCTCTCTGAAAAAAACCATGCTGACGCCCGACTGAATGAGGAGAGGATGCAGGAAGCAGAGCTGCATAATTCAGCAGAGCTGCAGGAAACGATGAAACTCAGATCATCAGTTGAACTGAACTGATTAAGTTTAACATTCAAGGGTAAAACCTGCTCCTGAACTCCAGGTGGATTTTTAAAGCTTTCTGTGCAAGAAAACAGAGCAAATATCTGATGTCTGTTAAATTAAAGTAATAGGATTTATGAGCCAACAGCTTTTCCTGCTTAATTATAACGGCAACATGTGCTTAATAGAACTCGATTAATGAGCCTATTACAGGTAATTACAGGATTGTAGTCTTTAGGAACAATTGGTGCATTTTCAGAGTTTTCATCCAATAAAGAATTGAATTAAGGAAACTTTATATAAACACGATGCTTATAATCTGAACATGTATAAAATAAATCCCTCAGAACCACATAAAGCCATGAGTCATGCATGTATTTCATGTAAAGCTGTCCCGTTTGAAACCAGTGAGGTCAAATTTATGAATTTTGAACATGCAAATATTTTTAAAAGTCAGAAAAATGAACATTAAAAAAATCTGCTGTTGTTTTTTTTTCCCCTTAGGGTTCAGACAGACTATATAAACGTATTTTCCTGAGTTCAGATGAATCATCTTTATTTATTTATGTCTATTTCATCATGCAGATGCAGAGGGAGCTGAACACCAGGAGAGGCGAAGGCGCTGACATCAAAGACGGCGGTTCGGCCCACAGGGGGGTGTTTTCACCTCAGGACAGTCCGTGCAGCGCCCCGCGGTCGCCTCGCACTCCTCGATCACCCTGCACCTCCACGCCTGCCCCACACACACGCTCCCACTCAGACTCTGAGGCCTTTCTGGAGGAGCAGGGGGCTGCTGTGAGGCTAAAAGGACCAACGGAGAACCTGTTCCTGGACGCCCTGTCTCTGGACCCCCTCAGCGGTCTGGAGGTCCCTCCACCCTCCAGACTAGAGAGCGAGAAGAGGTTCCCCTGCATGAAGGAGGTACGTTAAAGTGCCTCTAAACCTCAGTCAGACTGCATCATAATCCTCTGAACTGCTCCTTGGTTTATATTTCTGAAGGTATTTTAAAGTTATTTTGGTTTTTATTCATTTGTACCTGATTTTATTTTGAAAAAACTCAGGATAAATCAGTGTTTTATCAACATATGACCCAAATTAGTAAAGAACACAATACTAGTAAATTATCAGCTATTGTTGTTAGTATTGTGATGATTTGGGCAGCCTTTATACCCAACATTTGTTGATTTTAAACCCTAAAATCTAGTCTCTCGGGAATCATGTTTAACCCTTTATAGACTGAAATATATACACATCCAATAATAATCAGAAATGTATATATTTTACAATGAAAGGTCAGCTAATGGTAATGTAACTGTAACAATTATATGATGTAAGAATACAACAACAACAAAAACTTGGCTCTCGACACCTGCAGTACTTAGAAATTCCACCAGAGGGCAGAAGACGTGGAGGATTTTCAAGTTGGTTTTAGATGAACGCGCTAACCCTGTTAAAAAGTTAGAGCTCTTAGGAATTTACAGATGTGTGCATTAAATATGACACATGATGGGGTTAAAGGTATGTTCAAGTCTGACCCATAAACCGATTCTAACTCTGCTACGTTTCAGGCCCTGAATGAGATCTCAGAGAGCGAAGAAGCTGCTGTTTACCCAGAAGACGAGATGAGAGAAGGTGGAAGTCTCCTCAGGTAACGTTTTTCAGTCTGAGTCAAGAAATGTTTGTCTTTTCTATAGATGTCAACGGTAAATCTGTAACAGGAAGCTGTGCTGACTGGCGGGAGATTATCATGGCTCTAACCTCATTTTTATGCTCTTACATACACATCGGACTCCTGGGATGTTATAGCGCACCATTTATAGCAGAAAGGGGAGGCAGATCACTTCGCTGATAAATAATTCAGACAGTTTTAAAACACTGAAAAGCATCGAGTTGCTTTACAAAAGGTCCAGTCGAGGCCCGTTTGGGGTTTTCTGTCTGTATCGAGGATAAGAAGATGGTGATGTTTATTTGGTTTTATTGCTCATGATGTGTGTGTGTGTTTTGTGTTCAGAGCCAAGTCCGTGTGCTCCATGAGCGACTTCCAGCGGCTGATGGACAGCTCACCGTTTCTTCCCGACAAAACACGCCCCGAAGATCTGGGCCGAGACGATGTCACCCCGCCTCTTTCTCCAGACGACCTCAAGTACATTGAGGAGTTTAACAATAAAGGGTGGGATTTCCCATCAGCCACCTCTGGCCCACATCCGGTCCGAGAAGGGGAACCGGGTCCTGATCCATTCCAGCCAACCTCCTGGTTCCTCACCACCAGCGCCACCCTGACCACCAGCACCCTAAGCAGCCCTGAGCACTGCCACAAGTCCCCACTCAGGGGCAACGGGGCCGGAGTAGGAGTGGAGCACTACGGGGTCCACATCCTTCACAGTCCCACGAGAGCCGGGACAGCAGAGCGAACTTCCGTCCCAGATCCGGACTTGTATTCCAAAGGGGGCAGAGCTAGAGTCGGAGCAGAGGCTGGGATTGGGGCCAGTGGATCAGACGAGGTGTTTGGTGGTGCGAGGTGGCCCTGTCTCCTGGAGGGTGGGGGACTCAGGACTTCTCCTAGCCAGTCCCCCATCTGCTCCACAGTGGGCTACGCGTCCTCTCTGGAGCTTCAGCTCCAAAGGAACATGAGCGATGACATGAAGGAGGTGGCTATCTCTGTGAGGAATGCCATCCGCTCCCCTCCAGGGCCCGTGGTCCGTGACACCGCCTGTCAGACCAACGGGTTCACCACCCGGGGCACCCAGACCACCCAGACTATCAGTGTGGGACTGCAGACGGACCTGCTGCGGAACCTGACCAGCAGCCCTCACCGCTGCCTCACCCCTAAAGGTGGCAACACCCCCATCTCCTCCCCGTCCCGCAGCATGAGGAAGGTTCAGTACTCTCCAGTGGTCCAGAACAAGTTCGAGCGACCCTGCTGCTCACCCAAATACGGGTCCCCGAAGCTTCAGCGCAAACTGTCCACGTCCAATAAGACCGAGGTACCGAACAACATCCGCACTCCGACCCCCACCACGCCTCAGAAAGGTAACAGTGAGTCAGCGTGGGCCCGCTCCACCACCACCCGGGACAGCCCTGTCCACACCACCATCAATGACGGCCTCTCCAGCCTCTTTAACATCATCGACCACACCCCGGTGGTCTACGACAAGTTCAACAAGTCCCCCAGCCGCTCCCGTCCCACACCACCCCCCACCGCCGAGCCCAGCCCCGCTCACCACGGGGGTCTCTCCACTGACCCCAAGAACACACCAGACAACCTGCGACCTGCTCGAGGGCGCTCGCCAAGCCCCGTGCAGCTGATAGTCGAGACTCAGGGGGACAAGAACCCGGAGGTGGTGAGCATCCGTCAGGATCTGTCTGCTCCTCCGGGCTACACGCTGGCGGAAAACACCGCCCGCATCCTCAATAAGAAACTGCAGGAACAGAACTTTAGAGAGGATCGAAGGCTGCAGGTGGGAGGACAGAGCGTCCACGGCAGCAAGCCGGCCGACTCGGACAGAGGACAGACCGGCTGTATGGAGGTAAATATTCAGACGCCCTGGATTCATCGCTTCATCTTTCATTTGATCTGGCCTCCATGTTTTATGACGCCGTGTTATCTGTGACATCACGGATCTCACTATAAAACCTGAAGACAAATTAAATTCATCTGTGTTTAATCATGAAATCTTCATGCTTTCTTTCTCAGATCGAAAGCACTGAGTGATGTGATGGTAACGTTAAAATATTTAACCTTTCTCAGAATAACTGAGCTGCTTTCCTCTGCTGCATGTAGAAACTTCCTCTTCTGTAGCTTCCTGCTCTTTGTATGTTTGCCTCTCGCTTCTGTGCTCCATTTACTGAAGCCCAACAAAAGTCTGATAATCAGTGGACTGAAATTAAGGATTTCACAGAAATCGATTTGAATTTCCACTCTGATTTGAAATTTTGACATTTTCTTAAGGTGAGAAATGGAAGTTTGCTGAATGAAATCAGCATTTATTCTCTCAGTCTCACTCCTTTTCACCACCCATCTAGCTGACCTATTAAAAAAGTAATAAATGTTAAAAATAATCAAGATTTTCTCATGTTTTATGGTATATTGGTTGATTCAAACCTCAAAAAACTGGTGTCAAACCTAAAATTTATTCCCAAGAGAAGGTAATAAAGTCAAAGCAGGTTGCCAGTTCATAACAAAAATAAGGCCTTAGGTAAAATAAATCCATAAATAAACCGATTTTCACATTTGCTGACTAATAAACCCACAAACATCTCCAGCTGCTGTTAGCTGATGTCCAGAACAGAAAGACTGATGAGTTTTCTGCTTGATCAGAGAAAGATAATGGATTGTGTTGCTGCATAAGCACATGTAATCCCTTGATTCTAGCATAGAGCCGAGTATGGATCAGATTCTATCATCCCGTTGTGTGCATTAAAACCAGGCGCAGAAAATGTGAGAAAGAAGGAGGGGAGATTAGTTTCCTCTTGTGTGTTTTTTCCAGGTTTATTAAGTTTTAACTGCTTTCTGTTGTCGTCTGCAGGCTGAAAACGTCACCTTGTTTCTACTTTCGGTATACCAGAGTTATCGTTTCCTCGGTTTTGCAAATTAACATTTCCTGCTCTGTATTTCTCCTCCTCCTTCTCCTCTTTCTCCTCCTCTCTGGACTTGATCTGTCCCTCTGATCCAGAACCACACTGTCATACTAACAACTCCTTGGGGACTCTAACTCTGCTTGTCTCCATGATGTAAGTTCCTCCTCCTCCTTCTCCTCCCCTTCTTCTACGACCTTTGGGTTCACCAGGCTCACGGACCTTTCACCTCCACGCCCTGCAGACCTCCCCTCACACACTCTTCATTAATGCATGCTTCACAGGTCAGCAGAGTGTGTGAAGCCATCGGCGTGGTGTCCAAAGTTGTTCCCCGACTCCTTGGTGTTGATGTGTGCATGCTTAATGTTTCTTCAGCATCAAACTGGTGGTTTTGCATGTTGTCGTCCATCAAACATCAACCACATCGACTTGATTTAAAATCAAAGCCATGCATTTTCTGATTGATGAAGTTACCAAACAGTATAAAACAGACACCATCTGCATTTTACTAAACATCCCTTTGCGGCTAAAGATTTTTACAAACATTTTTAATATCAGAATTTAAAATAATTTCTGATGTATCTGTTTTAAAAAAGGATTTGGGGGATATGTATGCTTATTTTTAACAACTTTTAAATTTTTGACCTGTTATAAGACTAATAAATCCATTAAGAAATGCACCTGATGCAGCTTTAAGCAGATATTTTTCTCCGTTTACAAATCAAAATACAGAGAAAGACCATTCTACGCTCTCCCAAAACTCTTCTTTTTATGCTGTTTACGATTCCATCTCCATTATTATCCATTTCAGCACTTGACTAGTTTTAATAGCAACAGGATTGTGATAAGAAGATAAGAACGTAGAGAAACTGGTAGAATCCGTTTTGTTTTTGGCACAAAGTAATGTTGTTCGTGTGTGACTTCACCTGCTTTGTTGTTGTTTCTGAAGGGTGGCACCTGAAGTAGAGATTTTGAAAATCTCAGTTTTCTAAAGTAAATTTAAAATCATCATATTCCCGGACAGGAAGTGCAAACGCAGCAGGAAAATCTCAGTTTTTAACAATGACTGGAAAAGTTTTGGATGGGGCCTAAGATTATGCTCTATAATTTGAAAGAATGGAAACCATTTTGTTGAAAAGCATTAATAATTTGATGACGAGTCATGCAAAACCACTGGTGTGATCCTACAAGCTCACGCGACTCTTCGGGTTGTGTATCGATCACTGGTCGTGTTGCATTATAAATTGAAAATTACACCAAAAGCCATCAAATCTGACGTTTTTACAGGTTGTTTTTTGTCTGTTTGAGCTGATCCTAACACTGTGTTCCCACCAGGTCCTCCTCTTTATGTCACCATATGTGAAACTGGATGGACTGTGATGATTTTTTGTGATATCTCTGTACATATATATATATATATATATACGTACGATGTTTTCTTTTTCCAACAGTTTGCCTCCATCATTTTCTCAAACACTAACAAGTCATCCTAAAGCTTAACAGATGAAGATGACTGCTAAACCCATCTCTTTCTGTTCACTCTCACCTGCATTTGTTTGTGAATTCCTGTTGTGAAAGTAAATTTATATTCTGGTACTTTTTGGCATGCCTAAAGGAAATCCACATTCAAATACAACTCATAGTTTGATGGAAAGCTGAATGATGAGTTGGTGAAAGTAGTGTTGTTGATTCTCAGTCTCTAAATGATCTACAGTGCATCCAGATAGTATTCACAGCACATCACTTGTTCCATATTTTGTTATGTTACAGCCTTATTCCAGAATACACACAACACTCCATAATGACAACCAGTCTGGGCTCTGGCTGGGACACTAAAGGACATTCACAGAGTTGTCCTGAAGCCACGCCTTTGATATCTTGGCTTTGTGCTTGAGAGGTGGCCCCGGTCTGAGGTCCAGAGCGTTCTGGAGCAGGTCTTTATCCAGGATGATTCTGTATTTATATTTCCCTCTATCCTTTCCCAGTTCCTGCTGCTGAAAAACATTCCCACATGATGCCGCCACCGCCATGCTTCACTGTAGGGATGCTATTGTCCTGGTGATGCCTGGGGCTCACACCAAAGAGTTCAACCTTTGTCTCAGACCAGAGAACTTTGTTTCTCATGGTCTAAGAGTTCTTCAGGTGCCTTTTGGTAAACTCCAGGTGGGCTGCCAAGTGCCTTTCACTAAGGAGTAGCTACGTCAGGACTCTCTACCGTACAGGTCTGATTGCTGCAGCGATGGTTGTCCTTCTGGAAGGTTCTCCTCTCTCCGCAGAGGAACTGGAGCTCTGACAGAGTGACCATCGGGTTCTTGGTCACCTCCCTGACTAAGACCCTTCTCCCTGAATTCCTCAGTTTAGCTGACCAGCAGCTCTAGGAAGAGTCCTGGTGGTTTAGAACTTCTTGCACTTCCAGATGATGGAGGCCACTGAGCTCATTGGGACCTTCAAAGCAGCAGAAATGTTTCTGTAACCTTCACAGACAATTCCTCTGACTTCATGCTTGGTTTCTGCTGTGACATGCACACTTGACCCAGATCACCTGCTGGTGGAGGTCAGAGGCTCCAGCAGCACCTGTGTCTGGTCGCTTTGCTTCTGTGTCTATATTGTAGCTCACTGCCATAAAGAACTTTGTAGTCCATGACTTGGAAAAGCTCTATACAAATATGAGACAGTTACTCAGGCATCAAACTGATGGCAACTTTCAAAAAATATCAGTACCTCTAGCCATTTGAACTCAACGTGATTCAGTGGCCACCCACTGACCTAAGAAATCACCTAAATGTCTCAGTCAGTTTTACAGACATTGAGCTGAAATTTGTTGTCACAGCAGCGGAGAGTCATCACTGTCAGACACTCGAAACTTTGTCCAGAATCTTTACTTTCAGCGTCGGCATTAACTGTTGGAGTTTCTGTTTTCAAAACATCTCCTGATCCCCAGAAACTAATCATAAGTCCACAACTGATTATCTTGTAGAGTCAGTTCAATTAAAGATGGCCACCACAGCTAATTAGCTTTAGCAAGCACAAACATGGTTACAAGTTATTTATCTGAACATATCCTATAATACATACTCAGGAAATGAAGTTATAATTTAGCACTGATCTGATGGTTGCGTCTCAATTTTCAAATAGTTTTATCTAATTGTGCCATATTAATAATTCCCAATAATTCTGCCTGAATAAACCAGATAGAAGCTCACAGATTGGTGTGGTTTCAGCTGACTGTGGTAATCAAAATGAACCCGTTTGGTCCTGATTAAAGGATCTCTGATTCAAAAGCTTAAGAGTGACCATATTCCAGCCTGAGACCTACGTTACTACACGAGCTCTGTGGCATTAAAATACCAGGAGACACTTTTAATTTGACACGTTAATTTATCTTGTTTTGTTCTGGTTTGTTTCCCAAAATTACTTTTAGTTATAAGTGTTTGAAAGTGGATTTTTCCTATAAGGTCGGAGCTCAGAGAAGCTGCTCACTGTTTACTGTTCCTTTAACTGTTTTCATTACTGATGCATGACGCAGGAAACCTTGTAAAAAACCCACAATTCACCCCTCCATCCAGTGAGACGCCTGTATTTACACTGTGCATAAAGTCCATCAGCTGACCTTAAAAACAGCTGATCTATTGATTGGGGAGATTTTGCGTCCTGGTCTTTGACTCTACGGGTCATCCCTGCAGGTTGGATCAGTTTGTCCACACATCAGAATGATCTGACCTCTAGTTCATCAGACTCACGTTAGCGTAGCCTGACTGCGGAGTATTTTTAGCAGAACTGGATTGTTGTTTCGCCGTCACGATGCCCCCTCATCCTTCAGCTGAAATATAAGAGTCAGAAATGAACTTTTTATGAATTAGACCTGTGATTTAATCTTACACTCCCTCAGGAAATGTTACTCACTGTCTTTCGTTTTTGGAGAAAAACAGACGGGTGTTTATAAAACACTTAAAGCTGCCCGGTTAGTTATTGTGAGGTTCTGTTTGAACTGAAAACACAAAACTGTTGATTTAAAAGGGGTATTCCAGTCATTCTGAAGTGGTGTTTTATCAGGTATCAGCACCACACCCACTGGTGACATCACTGTTATTTTAAAACCTGAAAATTTGCTGCTAATTTGTCGTCAATCTGCAGCAGTGTCTCTCCCAAACTGGCTAATGGAGTGTTCCTCCAGTTAGAGGACTACTTCCTGATTCTAGAGACCACCATTGGGTGTGGACCCAAATATCTCTTTAAAGGGATACTCCACAGCTAAGTTATTTTTTGTCTATTGTCATAAGTGAATGGTACCTAATAGCATGCTAGTAGGTACCATTCACTTACAGTGTTTTACGCTAAGCTAATGCTAAAGGAGCATGGATATCCACCTGCTGGATCAGGAAAACGGCTGGACTGTTTACAAATTGTTTTTGCCCATTATCTAACTCTGAGGAATATGACAAATAGACAAAAAATAACTTACCAGTGGAGTATCCCTTTAAGGTTTCCGTTCATTCATTTTTCAGGCGTTTAAAATAAATGCATGTAAAGTAAAATTAAATTAAAGCCGTCACCATAAAGTTCCTGCCATGATCAGAAAATGTCATTTTACTTCAACTCTGTATGTTTTACCTGCTCCAGCACACCTGGTTCTGATTAATTAATCAGCATCAATGAATCTGTTAACGAGGTGTGAACTAAGACCAGGTGTGTTGAAGCTTCTAAACATACTGGGACATCACATGTACACAGCGGGGGGGGGGAAGGTTAAGGCAGCGTTGTTAATCTTCATGAGTTTCCTCGTGTCATTTCATCATTAGAGAGTTGTTTTGTTTTGAAACCTCCATGTTTTTGCCCCCCTTATTTACTCTTTCTCATGATTGGAATCACCTGTGTATGGAGGTCAAGGGTCACTGAGCTTACCCAACCAATTTACAGTTCCAATAATTAGTTCTAAAGCTTTTGGGATCAATAAAATGACAACAGTGCCCAAATTTATGCACCTGCCTAATTTAGTTTTTGCACATTTCTCGGTTCACTTCTCAAATATCACTATGTGTGTCTCCTATAGGATTTATTTAACTGAAAATTTTATCTTAACAACCAATGAATTATAAAGGAAACTCAAAGTTTAACAGCGCTGCCCAAACCTTTGCCTCCCACTGTTTATACATGATGTGTAAAACTCGTGCTGAAAAACCTGGAAATATTCAGCCGTATTTGTATTTTTAAAAGTTTTTCCGAAAAAATTGCAAACCTACATTTTGTTTAAATCACTAAATGAAGTTAAATTTAAAATATTATTGTTCAGTTAATAGTTTTTAGGAGTTTCTCACGCATTTGAGCAGATTACAGGTTTCTTTTAGGTTCCTGTTACTTAACAGTACTAAAAATATTACAACAAAAATAGTCTGAGGAGTTAAATTGTTCTGTTTTTAATTTCTGCTGAAATGTCATCGTTTGTCTTTTTTTTTTTAAGTACTGCCGTTTCTAAAACCTGTCCTGCAAAAGGTCCTGATTAAGATCTAGCTATGTGGAGAAGAACAGAAACATTAACGGGTTTTTGGCCTCATATTCATTTTTTTCTGTTTCAGATTTTCATATTGTGTCATCTAAAATTATTATAAACAGAAAATAGAATTTAGGGTCCAAAACGAGTTTTAAAAGCCCATTTAAAGGATTTAAAAGGCCTTTTTAGGGAGATTCAGCTCATCTGAAAATATGACGTCATTGTTCACAAACCTGCTCAGAAGGAATGTTTTGTGGTTAAATTCCTTCAAATGTTTAATTTGAATCAAATCACTTTTCTACTTTTAAGATTTTATAAAACCTTTGACACCAAACTGATTTGATTAATCAGAGATTATTTTAAATCCTGATTCTTTCTCTGGCATCTCCCCATCCTTTAAACATCTGGGTCTTTCTGTCTTTTCATCCATCGCTCTTAGTTTGGGATCTGTTCACTTCCTGTTTTCTTCTTCTTCTGCGAGCAGCCTCAGACGCCCTCGTTGCTTCATCTTCTTCTCTGACAGCTCCTTGTCGTTGGCAGGACCTGCCCCGGTCTCCAGTGGCTCCGCCTTTGGACTCCTGCTTCCTGAGACCCGCCCGCCCAGCCAACCGCCGACCCCCCTCCCGCTGGGCCGCCCGCTCCCCCTCCTCCTCCCCCAGGTGGAGCGAGGTCACCAAGAGGAGGTTCACCTTCCCGCCGCTGGGACACCGTACACCCATCCTGGAGGGCGAGGAACCAGCGTGAATCTGCTCCTGTTCCTCCTCCATCTCAGCCTGAAAAGACCCAGTACCTCAGAACCCCCCCCCCCTTCCAGAATTAGAGACTATATGGAGCCTAAAGGTGGGGGGGCAGGTTGGGATCCACCAAGTAGCACCAGCTGACATCGAGGTACCAGAACTTCTCTAGAAGGATCTGGAATGTACTTCAAACCCAGACATCCACGAGAGGTGCCTCCATCGCCCCGTGTGTGTAGAGATGTATTTATTACAGACTTTATGAAACATGTTTTAGTCTCAAATCCAAACCTTGATCAGGTAAAAACTTCATGGTTTTTAGATCCGTTGATTTTCTTTTCTCTGCTTCACTCCCTCATGTAGCCGAACAGGATTTTTTTTATTTTTATACATTCGTTCTATTTATTATTCTGGCTTTTGACGTTTTAATTTTCTGTTCAAGTTCAGAAAAAAATCAAAAAGAAACCCGACTTCCTCTGAAGCGGCGCCTCGCGATGTCACGTCCGACGCCAGCGTCCGTCTTTATTTCTACCTTTATGAATGTTTGTTGTCCGACCTGAGGAACCTTATGCATATCTGGAAGGCAGAATATGAGTGGAATATTTGCATGCCTTTTACACAATAGCACTTTAGTGCATGTACATACGAGCTGTAGTCATGTGTGGTCGCTCGTCTCAGAGGAGCTGCTGTTTTTGTCGTCACACGATCGACCGGAACATCAGTTTTTAAGTAAATTATTGTACCTACTAGGCTGTCTTTATTACTGTTCTTTCTTTTGACAAGAAAAGCCGATTGTGGAAACAAAAACGTGAATGTTTTAAATGGAACGTCTCTGTCAAAAAGTCTAATAATCTATAGTCTTAGATATTAAATGGTAATAAACATGAATGTGTATTTACAAGACATGTTGTGTTATCCATGGTGATGGTTACATACAGCTCACGATGCTGCGTGTGTGTGTGTGTGTGTGTGTGTGTGTGTGTGTGTGTGTGTGTGTGTGTGTACGTGTGTGTGTGAGATCACAGGATTACAGGGGAGTAGATTTCATCGTCCCAGAAGTCAAATCCTCATTACAGTCATACATGTGCCACCTTACTCGTCTCACGCAAAATAAAGCCTTAGAGGTCTGGACATGTGAAGAGATTAAACGCAGAGATGAAGGAATCAGGACATCCGTGTTATTAACATGTTTCATAGGTTGCTGTCTTTAATCATCTGTCTCATAAAGTCTTAGAGTAGTGATGATTCAAATCTGGATTTCTGCTGCAAAACATCCTGAACTATCTGCTAAAATAAATTCATTTTACTAAACCAAACTCATCTGAAGGTCTGTAAACTTTGCAGCATGCGTGTAGGAGCTCAATCAGCTTATTGCACTTAACTTATTAGAATCAGTTTTTTTTTTTTAATAATTTAGTTTTCAGGAAAGATGTTTTACATTTCAAAATAAAAGTTTAGCAACACAAAACCGATGCAAATAGTGTCGTTAGATTCAACCTTTTTAAAGACGCTCCTTGACTCGATCAGGGAATTTGCTCAAATTTCCTAAACGGTTCAAAGTTCAGACATTTTCCTGTTCTGTGTTTGATGCCAGCAGCTCTTTTAACCCTTTAACCTCCACACTAAAAAAGCAAAATGCTTTTATTGGGATTTTCTACTCATTTGGAGGAAATAGAGGTTGAAATATGATGTAAGGTAATAATAATATGAGGTAATACTGATATTTAGTTTAGTAGTTTTATTTTTCTTAAATTCAGTGCATGCTTCAATAAAATCAGGACTCAAATCAGCTCCATCAAGAAGGGTTTTTTTTTTATTGCTCCAATCAAGATAAGGAGTGGCTGACCTGCAGGTCAAAGGTTAAAGAAAGACTGAAACTGGGTTATTTGACACAATACTTCAGCTTTTAATGACACTTTAAGCATAAAAAGCGACCTTTTTTGTCAGAGTTCTAACAATGAATCATTAACGAGGCCCAGATGCATGCTGGGAGCTGCTGATGGCTCTGAGTGGGTCAGCAGAGAGAAGAGGAGGAGGATGCTCTGCTTTTACTTCCATAGAGGAACCACTGCTGAATAATTTACCCCAACCTGAAGTCCCTGTCCTCACACACACACACACACACTGCTGCCATCTGAAGACGTCAGATCTCAGCAGGAAGGACGTGACCTTTGACCTTCGCACCTACCAACAGTCTAGAGGTAAAGACAGACACACAGGTGGATTTAAATCTTTTAAAGTGACGTTTAGAGACAATTTGAATATTCTGTTAAAATAAATAAAATTCATTCTGCTTATCTAGAATAAAAACACAGTTTAGTACCAAACCTCACTGTTATGGCTGGATTTGACCCACAGGTTGTTTATTGAATGGCAGCAAATTAAATCTAAAATGTTATTTAGGTTTGTTTTTTTTTCTTTTCTTTTTCTCCAACATTTTATAAGTTTGGTTTGGATTCTCTTATTCCTTTTTATAAATTTTTTATTATATTTATTTTTTCACTAATTTAACATTCCTGCACAGCGAATCAGTCAACTAACCAATAACCTTTAGTTTAAAAATGAGAACAATCTTTTAGTTAACTTTAAAAATTACAGCTGACGCCATTCATAAATAACAACATAAACATAGAAATAATTATTAAAATAACTCAAACACTTTTGGACTAAATGGTAGAAGTGACGCCTTCAGTCTGGGATTACACAAAGAAATAGTTTTTAAAAATCATATAGAGAGATTAAAAGAAAAAGTCAAATTACTTTAAATTGTAAAAAAAAATAAAAGCTGCTTCAAATTTCTTCCTATTAGAGCAGATTACGTCAGAGTATTCCTCCTCACCTGATCCTCATCAGCTTCTATCAAACCTTCAACACATCTCTGAGTGAAACAAGCTGCACAGATTTGTTCTGATTAGCTGACTGGTTCCAGTTTGATTAGATTCCTGTTTTCCTGGGAGGCAGAGCGGTTTCCCAGGAGCAGATATACAGACTTCCTGTTCAGAAACGTTAATTTTCCTGCAGCTAAAAGCTTCAGAGGTCAGTTTAAGTTCTCTAACATCCCTCCATATCCATATAGGAATGTTTTATGTCTGTACATGTTCATGCATCTGCATGATTTGGGACTTTTTAAGTCTTGTGTTGTGAAAACTCCAAGTGTTTGGTTTAATATTTGCATTATTTTCTGCAGCCCCACAACAAAGCGTAGCTTTTATCCATACATCCACAATATTGGCAAACCACTTGTTTCATGCTGCTGATTAGTCAAAAATCTGTAAAACAATTAAAACCATTTGGTTTCAAACTTTATAAATAAAACATATAATATTCTAACAATCAGACATGTGAGTAAAGAACCCCCCCCTCCTGTTTATGCTCCTTAAAACAAAGTTAAAACCTGATATTTTACTCGTGTATAAAACGTTTAGCCAGAAATGTGATGTCATCTCACTTTATGTCACAGTTTCAGGCTGATGGGAAAATAAATCCTCAAATCGATCATAGAAACACGGTTCAGCTGAAAAATCTGATCTTTATTTTCAGTTTTTTGATGAATATTGGAGAAACGTTTTGCAGCAGTTTGTGTTCCCACATTTTTATTGTCTTAATTGTATTTTGTTAATTGACTTTTTAATTGTACTTTTAACTTGGAATGTAGTATTTTCTCTCTTCTTTATTGGTTCACTTTAACATTTAAACTTTTGAGCTTTAAAAACAGTTTTTTTTCCTGATTTTATTTCATTTAGTTCACTTTTTAAACATTTGGAGTAGGTTTGCTTGCTTTTAACATGTTTGTTTTTAACTTTTTACATTTGTTTTTATTTCTCTTAATTTATTAGAACTTTTTGACAACATTTTGTTTTAAGGAAAGCTACGTCAGTTGTTTTTAAATCATCTTTAAAGTTTTTTATGAATAAAAAATGTGTCAAAATGTCACAATAGAGTTCAATGATGAAATTTGTGAAAATTAGAACCCAAATTCACCACAAGCCAAAATTAAAAACAATCTGTCAAATAAAAAATAAAAGCAGAGTTTCAGTCAGATTAACGGTTTGAACTGAGTTTTGTCGTCTGTTAGGAAAAAAAGCTTCATTTATCAAACATTTTGTTTACGACAAACATCAGAAAACAACTAAAAAGTTTCTTTACTAAAAAAAATCTACATGAACCTCACATGTGAAATGAACAAAACATGTTTTTTTAACTGTTTCCTGTGTGAATTTAGAACAAAAAAAGGGAACTTCTAAAGGGGAAAACCCCACATTTTCACATGTTAAAACATGGTAAATTTACATGTAAAACACATGTTCTGCCCATGTTTCCTGTGAAATTTTAGAGCTCTTACCATGTTCATGAGATGAGTGGAAAAACATGTTCATTTCATCAGGGGTTTTTTTTCCCCATAAGGGCCCTTTATCTGATAAAATCCTTAAAAGTTTAACTTAAAAATACAATGCAAAGGCAAGTTTTGTTTAAACAAAAGAACTCCCTTTACATTTTGTTATAGTTAAGTTTTATATCAGAGTTTAGATCCTGATTTTCTTTTTTCCGGTTGATGTTTGCGGTCAGATTCTGGTCTGAGGGAGTCTCATCCTCCAGCTCCAGCTCCAATCGGCCGTCACACTCCCTCACACACAAAGACTCCGCCTGTATCCTCCAACAACAGTGTCGTATTTCTGTTGGAGCTGAATTTCTGGACAGCAGCCAGACTATTCCTCTCTTCTTCTGCAGCTCCCTGAAAGCTCTGCTGCCTCAGCAGGGACAATAACGGCAGAACAGAAAGTGAGGAATTTGTGTCGTCGTTATGGCAACCAGCTCACTGTAGGCCGGTCCATTGTGCTCTGTTTGAGGTCTTCACACACAGCTGCAGGAGTTTATTTTAGAGTCCAAGTTTGTCTTAAACGGCAGGAAAACCTCAAAGGTCAACGCAGGTCACATGAAGGGTGAAGGGAGGAAAATACAGCAAAAATAAACCAGTCTGTTTTCAACCATTTAGACAGAAAAACGTCTCATTATTCTAAAGAACCTTGTGATTTATATCTATAATCTATAGGAACTATATAAATAAACCTTCTAATTTGTAAAGTTGAACCCTTTATAGATCAAGTGACCATGTTCAATCACTTCCTTTAGATTTTGATTTGCAGCCTGAACATGAAGCTTTTGCAAAAAAAAGTTTTGAAAAGTAAAAATGTTTTTTTAAAGTTCAAAGTATTTTTTTACCTTAAAAAATTACAAAAATTTAAAAGGAAACTAATGTTTAAGATTTAAAAAAATTTAAAGTTTTAAAGATCATAAACAGAAAATGTAAGTGAATTTTTGAGTGTTTGTAGAAATGATGTCACTGGGTGACTTAGAAGTAATTTAGCTTTTTTTTAAAAACACGGTGTATTTTTTGTTTATTTTATTTTATTGGTTTTATATTTTTGCTTTAATGCATTTTGTTTATTAAGTTAAGTACTAATTACTCATGAAGCATTGACCTGATATCTGATTAGATGACTGATCAATCTCTAAAGTTTTGTTGTTGTTTTTGTTTATTTTCCAACGACCTAAACGTGATAAACTCGGTGGAAACCAGGAGGGGATGCGTCATGTTACAAAACATCTGCAGACCTCTGCTGGAATCACAGGAAGAAAACAAACAGACGAGGATGGATCTGGGCGGTATGAAGAAGTGAGGAGGATGAGGTGGTGCTGAGGAAGAGGTTGTCATGGTAACCCCTCCTCCTGCTGCTGGGTGTGATGATGTAACACCACTATGGCTCTGTTTTCTCGTCCTTGTCCTTCCCACCTCCGTGTTCCTGCGTCGCTGCGCGGATGTGACAAAAACAAAGAAAAAGAAAAAACACCATGTCCTCGTGACAGATATCAAATCTCACCTTTAAAAAAATCACATCAGGGCTTTGCTTTTGTCCTTTTCAAGTCAATTGATGTTTACAATTTCAAAAGAATCTCACAACTTAAGCATAAAACTGCTTATAAACACATCACCAAAGCTGATTATGGGTGAGTTTTGTGGCTCATTAGATAAATAAGGAATGAAAATCCTCAGCAGCAAAAGGATGAAGGCTGCAGAGGATGATTCCCACCACAAGAGGGCGACATTAAGCTGCACTGATCGAAGGAAGATGAACAAAAGGATTAAACTCTTTTATTATCAGGTCATAGAAATATGTCACAGAGTTAAAACATACATCAAACACACTGTGCAAAGCTGAATTTTCTATTTCAAGATTAAAAAATAATAATCTCTTACTTACAGTAAAGGATTTAACTAATAGATGTGATATTTTGGCCCAAATGCAAAAGTAATCGAGACCAAAAAAAGCCCTTCTGGAGATTATTTTCTGTTTTTACTCGTCTCTGAGCCCAAACAGAGCAGATAAAAGTTCTGAGGCTGATCAGTGATTGTCCTCATCAGTAGTGTAGCATAGTCTAAGAGAGCGATGGAGGGGTTCAGGCTGCAGCTTCACTCCTCTGGCTGAACAACACCTCCACCACCTTGGGGTCAGCCAGGGTCGAGAGGTCACCCAGGTCCTTCTCGTTACGAGCGATCTGCCGGAGGATCCTCCTCATGATTTTCCCTGAGGAGGAGGAGGAGGAGACGATGTTTAGAAGGAAGCTGGGTTAGATGCTACCTGAGGATGGCAGTAAGGATGTTACCTGAACGAGTCTTCGGCAGCGCCGGGGCGTTCTGGATGAAATCCGGTGTGGCGATTGGTCCAATTTTTTCTCTCACTGAGAAAAAAAAAACCCCAACAGGATGTTTAAAGTTTGTTAATTATCACTCTTAAACCATCCTGTATCTGAGCAGTGGTGCCACTAAGGTGGAACCAGTGGGGGCAATGACCATCCTAAACATTTACTGGCCCCCAATTGGTCAGCCTTAAATGCATAATTTTTCTTATAAATATGAATTTGAGAGATGAAACAGGGACAAACGGTAAAAAGTTTCATATCAGCAAACTAACTCAAACTTCGGACAAATATAAACCCAAATAAAAACAAAATGCTATTTTAAATGTAATTTTTAGGAGGAAAAAACCTGGCCCCTTTGTGAAAAAGTAGCCTGGTGGAAACGAGCGTTTGTGGTGATGATTTGTTGCTTTTTGAGATCTTTTAGCCAACTTCATATATTGTCAGACAGCTTCTGTTTATTAATATTTTTTGTTTTAGCTTGTATATGACAACAGCATAACAAATCTCCTGACATTCTGTGGGTTTGAAACCCTCCTGGAGCCTCACCTAGCCTCTTCAGCTCCTCCACCACCTTGTTGTTGAATTCTCTGCTGTCTTTGAGTGTGACGAAGCAGTAGAGACACTCTCCCTTCACCTTGTGAGGTCGGCTCACCACGGCAGCCTCCGACACAGCCGAGTGCAGCATCAGCGCCGCCTCCACCTCCACTGTGCTCATAAGGTGGCCTGGAGGACAAATCACACGAACTAAACGCAGAGCTGACGGGAGAAATGTGTTGCAGGTTTTATTCAAGGTTAAAAATAAGCCTGAGCGACGCTGCAGAGACTCTTTGAAGTTTGTCTGAGAGGCAGCAGACAAAAACGCCTCCCAGCTCCATCCACACACCTGAAACGTTCAACATGTCGTCGATCCTCCCTGTGATCCAGAAATACCCGTCTTTATCCCGCCTGCATCCTGAGAGAAGAACAAACGAGCTCAGTCACCTCCAAACACTTCGATTAAATCCCATTTCATTCACACAGAGCGACATTTAAGACATCTCACCGTCACCGGTCACATAAAAACCTGGAAACTTCTTGAAGTAAGTGTTCTCAAAGCGCTCATGGTTTTTATGAATGCTGCGCATTATTCCTGGCCAGGGCCGCCTGAAAACCTGCAGGAACACAAGTTCACATTTAAATGAACGTGAGAGTTTTTATTTAACCGTCTAATAGAGTAAAAACTAACACAGCAAAAAAAAAAAAAGATTAAAGAAACCTGTTGAGAGTTAAAATAAACTAAAGTTTACCAGATAACCCTCCGCCTCGCCCTCCAGCTCCTCTCCGTGCTCATTCAGGATGCTCGGCTCCACCCCGAAGAAAGGAAAGGTCTGAAATCAGAGGAGTTGATGTGAGGAAATCTTTATAATTTAAAAGCACCTTTAAAATGGACATAAACTAAAACACTGATTTTCATGAATTATGTCTTAATTTGTCATAAACACTTAGTTTTTCTTGTCTCATCCTTTGTGATTTATTTTAATTCAACATTTTGTTCCCGAGCTTCATTAATTTGATCATCTGTTAACATTAACCTGAGATCATTTCTTTATAACTCATTTCATGAGTTTTTCCATATTTTCCTTATTTATAAGTTAAATTTTTTTAAACCCTCCTTTTAATTTAGTTTCTTGCCATTTCTACCATGTGTTTTTAGTCATGATGATGATGATGATGCATTGACTGAAATAAACTAAAATTCCCTATAAATTGTGTTTATGCACTTTATGAATTTATTTTTTTATCTATAATATCTATTATAAGTTGAATCTCTTTTTTTATGAAAACAATCAGAATGATTGTATTTATTGGCTAATTTTAATATACAAATATTATTATTATTATATAAAATTTTAATAAAGTTATATGCATTATATTCTATTTTGTAATTATTTAACAACAATAAAAGAAATATCATTGACCATTGCAGCTTGCAGTACTTGGATTCTCCACCAGAGGGCAGAAGACTTGATACTGAGGGGTTTTATTGTAGGAAAATACTAATCCTGTTAAAGGCCTTAGAAGCTTAAACATATGCATATTAAATATGATACATTTAACACTACAGGGTAAAGACTAGTAAATATTTAAAATTTATTCTAAACACATTTGTAAAAGTGAGTTTTTTTTTATTTAGCTTTTTTTCCTCCTCATGCTGGAAAATGTTTTGAAATCTCTAAAGATTTTGATGACGATGTTTAGCAGATTGTCTTCTAACTTTTGCAAATCTTAAAAATTTATATTTTAAAACAAAATATTTCTTTAGGACCTCCCACTACAAGAACTGAACTAAAACTAATGCAGTTCTGTAGAAATGAGCTAAATTATATGTATTTATTATATAGTTTTCAAGCATTTTCAGGTTTTTTTACATAACAGACTTGCATTAGTAACATATTTAAAATTTTACATAAAAATATAAGAATTCCTTACAGCAGAACCTGGTTTCAGAGGTGTAGCAGCAGGTAGAGGAGTCAAGACGTGACCTCCCTGCAGAGGAAACGAGAAAAAAACACAAAAAAAGATAAATAGGATAAAAGAAGGAAAATACCAGACTCTGAGTCTCTAACTAATACCGTCTCTGTCTGCCAGAACGTGTCGACCACAGGACATCGACCCTGGCCGACCACCTCATGGTACCACCGCCACGCCTCAGGGTTGATGGGTTCTCCCACAGTACCCAGAATCCTCAGGCTGGACAGGTCATACCTGGGAAAACAGAAGTTTTATTGTACTAATAAGCCTAAAATAATTAAATCTTTCAGTAGCACGGTGATATTTGGGATCATCTTTGTCAAACCTGATAAAATCTAATTTATATGGAAACACGATCCTGTTTAAATCTTCGAATATTAAAGGAGTTTTTACTCAAACACCTGTGGGATTAAGGAGCCTCCTCTTTAATTGAAGAGAAAATCATATTTAATAACTGGAGAAAATGCTGTGCAGAAGAATGAGAGGACTTTGTTCTGTTTCCATCTCCTCTGTGTTTATCTTGGTGTCTGAGTTAAATGTTACATAACAGCTGAGTGATGGGCGCTCTTTGAAAGCTGAAGATGGAGGATTTGATGTGAAAGGCTCAGACTCTGGATTGAAAACCACCTTTCATGTCGCTTCGAGCTTTGAATCGTGTCTAAAACCTTTTTATTGAAATGATGCGAGTCTGAGCTGGGCTGAGGGAACTCTCTGGACTCACTCCTGCAGAGGTTCAGCTCCGTGTTTCATCAGCAGGCGGATGGCTGTAGGCGCTGTGTAAAACTTGGTCACTTTGTACTTTTCAATGATCTCCCAGAAGCGGCCGACGTGGGGGTGAACTGGTATGCCCTCAAACTGGAAACACACACACACACACACACACACATGAACACTTCACACACTATAATGTCTCGGTTTATCAAACGGTGCTGATTTGACTCACAAGGACGCCTGTAGCACCGTTTGCAAGAGGACCATAGGTGATGTAGGAGTGACCGGTGATCCAGCCAATGTCTGCCGTGCACCAGTACACGTCGTCATGGTGATGATCAAAGACATATCTGAAGGTCAGAGAGGTGTAGAGCAGGTAGCCGGCGACGGTGTGGACAACACCCTGAGGGACGCACAGTTATTCATCAACGGAGACGGAAAAGAGCAAAAATATACAGGTGTGTGTGTGTGTGTGTGTGTGTGTTACTTTGGGTTTCCCAGTAGAGCCACTGGTGTAGAGGATGAAGAGCGGGTCCTCAGCATCCATCCACTCAGGTTCACACTCGTCAGGAGCATCCCTCATCACCTCGTCCCACCAGACGTCTCGCTCCGAGTCCCAGGCGGTCTGGAGGCACCAGGATCAGATCCAGAACAAAAACCAGGTCCAATTATATCCAAACACAGTAAAAACACAACTAAATATGGGAACATGGAATGTAATTCTGTGGAAGAAATGTAAGAAATTAATTTTTGTTTCCATCTTTGTTGTGAAATTCTGATTTAGATGAGAATAAACCAGGAAACTAAAATCCTACATTTTATTATAAATGTTAAACTAAAACGTATTGCTGTGATGAGAATAAATGCAGAGAATCAAACAAAAATAAAAAAACCAGCAATTTAGCTTTGTTGTGTTTTTCTGCTTTATAACAGTTTAAACTGTTTTTTACTACTTAAAACTTAGATTTTGTAAATATGATTTTTCATTTCGGTGTGTATTAATCCTCGTACTTTGGGTTTTTAAACAGTAAATATGTCATCAAACACAAAAATGTGTTTCACTAAATTAAAACATTGATTCATCATGATTTTTAACAAACGTTTACCTTTAATTTGTTACATGAAGTTCCAGTTTTTGTCCTCAGGACTTGATGCTTGAAGACCAGACAACTGGTGACCGTAGATGATCCTCTGTAAAATTACATTTAAATCATTAAAACTTCAGGTCACAAAGTGCTCAGATGTGGACCCGAGTCACATGACTTGGACTCAAGTCACAATACTTATTCTGACTTTACTCTGGAAACATTTAATCTCACGAGGCGAAGATAAATTTACTAGGAAATACAAACTGATTTTTTTCTGATCAGGTTCTTTAGCTTTTGCTGCTGCTTCTGTTAAAACAGCTTTTAAAAAGAACTCATCAGTTCTAAAAAATGATTAAAAATCTGGAATTAAATTACAAATGTTTACAAACATCTTGTCCAGGGCTCGAAATCCAAAGTTTAGGACTTAAACTCAACTTGAGACTTGCATGTCATAAGACTTGATATGACGTGTGACTTGTATGTCTTGGTGTTTGACTAGATTTGGGGCTTGACTAGACTTAAGACTTGCATCTTTTGGGACATGAGTTGAGACTTGCATGTTTTGGGATATGACTTAAGACTTGCATGTCTTGGGACCTGACTTGAGACTTGCATATCTTGGGACATGACTTGAGACTTGCATGTCTTGGGACCTGACTTGAGACTTGCATGTCTTGGGACCTGACTTGAGACTTGCATGTTTTGGGACATGACTTGAGACATGTCTTGTGACATGACTTGAGACTTGCATGTCTTGGGACATGACTTGAGACTTGCATGTTTTGGGATATGACTTAAGACTTGCATGTCTTGGGACATGACTTGAGACTTGCAAATCTTGGGACATGACTTGAGACTTGCATGTCTTAGGACATGACTTGAGACTTGCATGTCTTGGGACCTGACTTGAGACTTGCATGTCTTGGGACCTGATTTGAGACTTACATGTCTTGGGACCTGACTTGAGACTTGCATGTTTTGGGACCTGACTTGAGACATGTCTTGTGACCTGACTTGAGACTTGCATGTCTTGGGACATGACTTGAGACTTGCATGTTTTGGGACCTGACTTGAGACATGTCTTGTGACATGACTTGAGACTTGCATATCTTGGGACATGACTTGAGACTTGCATATCTTGGGACATGACTTGAGACTTGCATGTCTTGGGACCTGACTTGAGACTTGCATGTTTTGGGATATGACTTGAGACTTGCATGTTTTGGGATATGACTTAAGACTTGCATGTTTGGGACATGACTTGAGACTTGCATATCTTGGGACATGACTTGAGACTTGCATGTTTTGGGAAATGACTTGAGACTTGCATGTCTTGGGACCTGACTTGAGACTTACATGTTTTGCGACTTGACTAGACTTTGGACTTGAGACCTACTTGTGACTTGTAAAACCATAACTTGTTCCCACCTCTGATGAACTGGGTCTCAGATTAGATCCAGATTATTTTTTATTCTGACTTTTTAAAATACTTTAATACTTATACTAATACTAATAACTTTGTTGTTTTTGCTCCATCTCTTATTTCTGTCCTTATCTGTATCAATATGATCAATAACAGCAGAATATTTAAGTAAATTCACTGACAAAAGACATAACGCACTAAATCAATCAATAAAATGATGTACTTTGTATTTGCAGTTTATAAAAAACATTAAAATTTGACCCCAGATTAAATTTTAAATGATTTCTAAATTAATTCTTGTGTTTTATCAGAACTAACAGTGGATTTATTCAGTCATTCATTTTAAACCAACATCTGCACTCCTGACACATCGTGTCCCTCTGAAGATAAACCTTCCCAGCATGCTCTGCTTTTTAGCTCACATCCCTCTCAGGCTCCCGTTGCCATGGGAGACGGGCAGTTTGGGCTTCCCTGATGGATCTAAGTGCTCCATGTTGCCCGGCAACCTCGCAATCTGAAAGCCCAGCGGTGTGTTTCTTCAGCGTCTCTGATAACCGTTGACTGCTCTCTGTGTGTGTGTGTGTGTGTGTGTGTGTGTGTGTGTGTGTGTGGTGAGTCATATTCCATGGAATAAGCCCTATTACCAGCAGCGGTCTGTGTAAACACAAGTGGCTGCTGGGAACTTACTTTTCCCTGCACTTCTCCAAGGCTTCGTCTGAAATCTGCTTCAGGTTGATCAGCTTCTCTCCTCTGTAAACACCATCTGTGTGTGAGATCGGTACCAACCGTCAGACAGAGAGACGTGTAAAATCAAACAGACGGGTATGGTTTTACAGCCTCTGGTGCAGCGTCATCCTGGTGCTCCACATACAGAGCTGTGACCTACCTGCTGTCACCACCACGCTGCTTTGAGCGTCCATGATCCTCTCACACAGAGATTCAGAGGAGAAACCTGCAAACTGGACAGGTGACATGAAGAACAAGAGAAAAATATCAGATCTGTATTATATACATCTAGGTTTACAAGTTTTAAACTGAAGTGTTTGATTTGACTCCTTAATAAAGTTTTTTTTTATTCTAAAAGTAGTGAATTTGAAGAGATCAGTCAAGTTTATTTTTACTGTTGGTGTGTTTTAAACTAAGTTGAATAATGTTTGAATTATAAAACGAGGACAGAGCTTTATTGCTGGCTGGACTCAGGACACATGAGGCTGGGGATACAACACAAGGAACCGACGGAGTGACTGAACTAAACAGCATATATAGAGAGGGAGCTAATCAAGGAGATGAGACACACCTGGAGGGGATTAGTGCAGGACACAGGAGGAGAAACACATGCACAAACTAGACACAAGGGGGCAGAACATGACATTTATAGCTGATTTGATCAGGTCTTACAGGATCTGGTATGTAGACTTTCAGCGATCACATCAGATTTTAGCTCAATATCCATCAAACTGATTGAAAAATACCAATTTTTGTCTTTGATAATGATGATTAGCTGTGGTGGCCATTTTTAATCGTGTTGACTCCTAGAGTGAATCGGCCGTAGGCGAACATCCAGTGATTCCTCAAAAGATTTCACTCAATATCTGACTGAATCTTTGTGTTTTCTAAGGTCAGTTGGATGTGGTGGACTTAAAAACCTCCTGACGGTTCCATCAGTCTGTCCTGTCCTTTAAGACACGTTAGACGCAGTGAAGCTAAATGCTGAGTAACTTGTTGAATCTTGAGTAATAAACCAGACATCCGTCATTTGCTCTCTTTTTTTAGATGATTACCGTTCACCAGACGCGTGTTCTCGGGCCGAGGTTAATAGTTCACAGAGAGTAAAGTTTCAGCGTTGATGGCAGCAAAAGGAATCGGGTCACACGGACAAGTCTGCATTCAGCTAAATGTCACAGCGCTGGCTGAGCTGAGCCGGTCTATATCTCTTTATTAATATTTAACTCAAGCACAGATAATTCATGATTCAATTTAATCATCACATGTGACTTCAGTGGTAAAGCCTCAGTGTGTTTATGAATATTATTCATTTCTACCGTAGATGAACTAGAATGACTCAGCAGACACCAGCCTGCCAAAACGCCACCGTTGTTAATCATCCAGAGTCCAGCTTCAAGTGCTGCAGATATTTTTAACACGGCCACTAACCTTTACATGAATGAGGAAGGTTAAATATCTAAAATAGCGCTGGCCCGTGTGCCATCCCAGGCTGGAAACAGCCAGTAAATGTCTGACCCATTTAGTGAGTGCAGGTGCTGTCAGTCCGGTGTTCACACCAAAAACAGCTGATAACTTCTGGAGGGCAGCAGTCTGCACTAGAATCCCAGAGTCAGCTGGAGGTTACTGAGGAAATGAGGTCAGCAAGAAGCCGCATCTTGATCGTCTCTTATGTTGGATCACAGCTGATGTCCATTAGAGATAAGTCAAGACAGAAATAGTGGTGGACAATGTCACCTCCTAAAATAACTGCTAAAAATTATATTTGTTAACAACAAGGTCAAACGGCTGCAAATCAGCTGCCACCTTTCAGGTCTGAGTTTTAAACTAACGTCTTAGTAAGAAAGAATAGAGTTGATTTGGTTAAATCTTGAATATATCTCATCACAAAACCTCACGCTATCATAACATAATGATCGTTTTCTGAGAGTTCCATTAAAATCCATGGCTGGTTCATAAGATATTTTGCTAACAGGAACAATTATTATAATTACTTTCCAGAGCAGATCTTGTGTAACGCTGATGAGGATGTCTCTTAGCTACTACAACACCAAATGTTAGCTTAAAATCTGAGAAATTAACTGAGTTATGTTTGTGCTTTATAATGTTGCTGTGGCAGCCAACTCCAGTCAAGTTACCTCCAAACTGTAACCAGTTGTGAAGATTTTCTGAAAGTTTCATTGAAATCTGTGCAGAGGTTCATGATTTTTTTTTTTTTTTTTTTGTGCTAACAAACAGGGTCAACTCTAAATGCAAATGATTGGCCTAAATTTGAATTCTTAATGAAAGATCTCATGGGATCAGCTGGTGCTCTGAGTATGTCGTGGAGACGAGTCTCAGCTACTGCCATTTTTACATCATTATGTATAAAACTGACTGAGTTGTAGCTATGTTTGTGTTGGCTAAGGTCGATTAGCTGTGGCGGCCATCTTGCAAAAGTTGACTCCAGTAGATAATTGTCTTTTCTGATAGTTTAATTAAAGTCCATCCAACGGTTTATGAGGTGTTTTGCTAATAAAACACAAACAGGCAAAAAAATCACCTGCCTTTCGCTTCTTGGAGGTAGATAAACAGGATTATTTGTCTCACCACTACGGAGTGAACAGCTCCTATCCTGGCACAGGCCAGCATGGTGTAGACGAGCTCTGGGATCATGGGCAGGTAGATGGACACCCGGTCGCCCTTTTTCACACCTTTAAAATGACAAAACAAAAACACATGTTCATTTGATTTTAAGGAATTAAATTTCATAATGAGATACATCTTTCATTTTATGCATTTTATTTATATAGTCAAAACACTTCTACTTTTTTACTAATCTTCATTTTAATGTTGAATTTTCTGTTGCTGAAATGAACTTCTCACCCATTTGCTTCAGCACGTTAGCACAGCGGCAGACGCTGCTCAGCAGCTGGCGATAGGTGATGGTCATGTGATGATCAGCTGAGTTTCCCTCCCTGGCAAAGTGTGCAAAAAGAAAAACACAGATTAAAAGTCTACAGTGAAAGAAATGATGGTGCAGTTTGACAGCAGAGATATCACAGTATGCATATCAGCTTAATTTAAACCAAAACTCTTCACTTCATTAAATTCTGTTTTCCACAAACATGAAATAAATCTCCCAACTGCTCAGTAGATAAAAAAAACTAGGGATGGGTATCGGTATCGGTCTACCGATAATACCGGCCGATATCGGCATTAAAATGCGATATCGGTAAATATCGGTATCGGTTTTTGTAATGATGGCACACATGACCTTTACATACCACGCACATATTATACATCAAACTGTTCGGCTACTTCTCCTCTCTCCCAAAATGTCAACATATAACAAATCTGATGTATAGTTTTTGAGATATTTTTTATTTATTTGGCACACATTGCATTAAATACTGTGTTTGTCTTTTTTTTTTTTAGGGCTACCACGCTTATATCGGTATCGGTTTATATCGGTATCGGAAATTAAGAGTTAGACAATATCGGATATCGGTAAAAAAGCCAATATCGAGCATCCCTAAAAAAAAACTCTAAATATGTAGCCCTGTTTAAAAACCCACTCACAGACTATGCCCTTAATAAAACTGGTCAACGGATCAATCAGAACGTTTCAGTAACAGACATTTTTAACAGACTCTGTTTGTGTTTTCATGCAGAATACTTTGAATTAAAAATCTGAATTACTGCAAAGTACTGGGGAAATATGTAGCTAAGATCCCCACTGACTCTCAAAGAAATTTACATTTCACTTTGGGAATCCCCAGTAGGAGTTTTATCCTAAAGAAAATTAAACAAAAAGTGAAATTAAAACCCACTGAAAACAGGTTGTGACACTAGTTGAGTTCTCCAAACTAAAAGAGGAAAGGAACCATCTGACTAGTGAAAATCAGTGTCTGTAAGGGAAGGAAGTATTAATATAAACATACAAATGGAACAAATCAATGCTGGAAAAAGACATTTCACAGGACTCATCACATCCTGGATGTTTGCCTCTTCCAGGAAGAGCAATGGAAATCAGGACAAACCGCCTTAACAGTTTTTATCCAGGGGCAATCGGAGCCTCAATTCAGAGTCAAACGTCTTCAGATCCTCCCCTAATGTGCATCTAACCTGTGCTACTTATTTACCCAAATGAAACTCTTGTAAATGCTGTAACATTTACATTTTAGTTAGTGTTTCCTATCTTATGCCTCCCACTGAGTCGACTGCACCTTCTCTTCTACTCTGCACATAGCGCGACTCTGGGAAGGGCGTGAACTTTTCTGCATTCAATAAATAAATAAATGACTTATCAAATTAAACTTATGTTCAACGTTTAACAAGTCAGTTATTAGTTTAAATGACTGCTGTTGCACATAACTCCAGCAGCTGAGATTTTCAAACAGGTTCATGGAGGAGGTGACCTGTTCCAGTACTGAGTCTATATTAGATTTGGATGCCAGTCAGGACCGATGTTTGTTAAACTATGTGTCACCGTGATTGGTCCATCAGCACTGATAGCAGGAAGAACAGAGGCCAGAACTCGCCCTCTGCCTGAGAATGGTGAAATACACAATTACAAAGAAAACCTCTGTAATTACTTCACTGATTAGTAAATGTTTTACCATCTTCTTTTGATTTTATCTCCTAATTTCAAACTTTTACATGATTTTGTTACTTAGCTCACAAAATAAATCACTTCCTGTGTTAGTTTATCTGATTAGATAACACCCATGGAGAAAAACACAACGACCAAGTTTAGTTTGGTTTTATTACTGAATCATATAAGTTACAATTAACCCTTTAACTTCCATCCACCATTCAATCTTTTGGGCATTTAAATTTTAATTTATGGTAATAAGGGTTATATAATGTAAAGTAACAATAATGTAAGATAATGAGATTTTCTTCAAACATCCATATAATGTTAGGATATTTATAGTTTTGTAAGTTCAGTGCATGTTTCAAGATAGAGGAACTAAAATGTGTTCTCAAGATGATTTCTCACTTCATCTGCTCTCAAAAATATTTTCTTAGGCTGATTTTTACATGTTCTATATTAGGTAAAGACATAACCTTGAGATAAATATCATCTGATGCTGATCATAACTGTGTCACTAAGAGTCAAACTTCCTGATTTTCTTAGAGACCTGTTGCCTTTTATTCCAGATGCTTCTGGGAAGTTTCAGGTTGTTGTTGAGACAGTCACACGTCGAAACTTGTTCAGGTAAACCTGTGAGTTGTTCACCTGCATGGCCAGCATGTTGGATGTTTTGGTCACATGATTCAAGGTGTGAATAGTCGTGAAACAGTCCAAAAAAAAAAGTCAAAGCTCAGAAGTTTTGAAGTTATTGCTGAGGGCATTAGGTGTCTCTCACATGCATAACAATTTTTGTTAATGCAAATTTTTGAAAAGTTAAATCTGCCGTTGCATAATGTCACATTAAATATCCACTATTCTTGAAATCTAAATGTGTTCTGATCTAAAATATTTGATAATTATTCAATGCAGGAACAAATAAAAAGATCATTTTTAAATGACATTTTCTATTTTTTTTCTACCTTTTGACAGTTTTGCAAACTTTTTCTATTGGGGTTGAGCTGAAATATGATAACAAATCATGTAGGTCACTGATAACCTGCTAATCCATTGTTCTTCTGTGTGCAGAAACTGTTTGCAGCATGTGTAATGTGTGTGCATTGATTTAGTGCAGATTTAAAATGCCTGACTGATCTCCAGCGTGTCCATGTTCCTCTGAACCCCTATACTGCTGAACTGGCACAACTACTTTTGTTTGCTAAACTTCTGCAGTCAACAGCGCAAATATGGGTCTTCATATAATTTTACAACAACAATATAAAGTACAACTCTGAAGAATTGTTGAGAACGAGGAGGTTTGAGGTCAAATCTGGCCACAGAATTGAGATGAAGGTATAAAACGATGTGAAACAGGAGGGCTGAAGCCCTGATATTGTGTTGTAAATCAGTGGGATTTGTCTGGCGTGGTGTTTTTGGCAGCAGCCAGAATATCTGACATAACTCAAGTCAGTTCCTCACATCAAAGCCATTCTTCTCTCTGGGGGCATGCTTCTTGCTTACCAGTAAAAGGCAACCTTTTCACCGAGCTTCCCCTCCTTCACATGTCTATCCAGGACATTATAGCACATGTTGGTTTGGGCTCCTTCCATGCACTTCACAAATATGTTGCCTTTCGTCACGTCAAAGTTGTACTGAAGCATCGGCCCTGTAGCTGGCTTCTTCCAAAAGAACTCATCAGCAACCTCCTTCCAGAAAGCTGAAACAAAGAGACACTGTTAGTCAGATCGGGTGGATATGAACAGAGTGGTTGTTTATGGACAGGCTCAGGGAGGTGGATCAGTTTGACCTACCTTCTGGGTTCTCCAGCGACTTCTTGTACATCACCAGATAAGAGTTAAAATCAGGCACATGAGCATCCCTCTGCAGGTCGACAGGAGGGTAGTACATTTTGTCCTTGGATTCAGGAACAACCATAGTGGAAGTACAGATGTAGACAGGTCTATTTCCTCTGAGGGATAGTCAGGGAAATGGGTTAATCTGGAGCCTGCTGCTCTGTGCGGATCCTCAAGGCCTCCTGCACTGAAGCAACAAAATTCAGCATGCAGAAAGACCCACCCCTAATCCCAGATCTGCAGACAGATCCTCGGTCTGCTTAGTGTCAGAGCGGCCAATCAACTCTCAGGACTGAGCACTCCCACTTTTTTATTGGATGAGCGTCCACTGGCATGCTGATCACATTATGTTTCCAAGCAAGTGGGTGGACGAGGAGGTGGCGTGCAGCAGGATTCAGGGGAGGATTGTTTTCGGAGGGTGGCTGGCTGACAGGAGCTTTAAAAAAAAGAGAAAAAGATTACATAAAAGAAATAGTGGTTGTTCACTGAGACAAAGTCCTTGATCTTTTATGGTATTTTTGCTGTGAGAGATTGCAGATTGTTACATTTATTCACAAATTTGTTCACAGAGACTCAAAGTCACTTGAATAATTTATTATTATGCAATATTGTAAAAGTTTATGGGCAACATATATTATAATTAGCTTAAAAATTAATGATAATAATGTCTTGTTTAACTTTTTCTTGACAAAGCTTTGTTTTGCACGTTTTCTGTCACATAAAATATCAGAAAAATCTGAAATATTCTGACAATAAAATAACTTTAACATGCTCAAATCCAGTAAATCATTCAAAAATATATTACTAATAGTTTAAACTTAATTATTAGGAAGTTTAATGTATATTTAGTCTAAGAAAGATGATTTTTGTTATTCTGTTCAATATTTTCATGTCAGTTAATAGCAACTTTAGTTTAAAAAAAGATTTTAAATAGAGTCAACCTGCTTTGCTTGCAAGATTTTCCTCTTCTATATTATTAAAAGGAAGTGTATTTTCTGAATAAGTCGATAGATTGAGAGAATCAGACTAGATTAAAGTGTACATTAAAATATAGAATCACCGTTTATGGAAGATCTTCATTTTGATGTTGTATATTTTTAATAAATACAAATAATCTCATATTTAAGACACCGTTTACGTTTCTCTACATACAAACATTTGGGGTTCCTAAAGTGTATACTGTTTTTTCCATTTCAAACAGAAGAAAGATACCATCAGTGATTAAGAATAGGAACAAAATACAGGTTGAAATTCTAAAACTAATGTCCACACACTTAAAAAAAAAAAAGAGTTTATAGGCAAAATAAATTGCTTTCAGACCTAAACAAGAAGGTTTATTTCTATAGCACAGACATTCACATTCACAGGGATTAAATCGGGGATCGATTGGTTGCGCAGAGACTGAACTACGTAGCGTCTTATGTTAGACCCTACTAATCGAGCCTACTGGTTCTTGTGTTGATGTCTTCCTCTGCTGTCCCGTCCTTTGGCTAACACACCGGGACCAAATCTCAAGCTAAGCATGTTTTTATCTGCTGCTGTTCGCTCTGCTGTGTCGCAGACGGTATGGTTACAACATTTTACACGTTTGTGGGCTTAAATGTGAATGCTGTTTTTAATAAATCGGAGAAAAAGCGAAATGACTTCACAAGGACATGTAGCTGAGGCCGCTAGCAGAGCAGCGCTGGGTAACAGTAAAGCTAACTAGTTAGCCTCCAACTATCAAATAGTTTCAAGGTAAATAAGAGACGAGTTTAATAATTAGTGGGCTAATTAATAACATATATCAATTAGATTTTATATAAGAATGTGAGAGTAGTTTGGTGCTAAATCACGCGAGTTAGACAAAAATAAATGATCAAGCAAATTATCTCCCCTAATGTTAGGAATTTATTGAATAAGGGTGATATAACTTATTGTGACGTTAAAACTATAAGGACATCGGTGTTAAACGTAAGTTGTTCCTCAACCAATTACTTTTCTTATTCTAATTATAAAATTGTGGAAAAACTGAAGACTTTCATATTAATCATCTAATCTATAATCTTGTAGATTTAATGTATTTTAGGTAACATGTTCAGTCACCTCTGGAAACCACTTTTTATTTTCTATATTTTGCATGTTGAAAATCATACAGGTATCATTTAACTTTTGTCAAAAGCCTTTGATTACTTTTGGAATGCCTCCTGATTTGGTGCCATTTTATTTTTTAACTTGTATTTAAAATTTTTAGACTGTCAGATTGCTGTTGTGTTTAGTGATGATGTCAAGAGGTCCTTACATCTTCTGAAGATGTTCCTAATATTTCCTTTTCAAACGCCTCTTATCCACATATGTAGTGTTTTTAAATATGAATAAAGATCAGAGTTGCATTGTGTGTTTTACCTGTATTCCTCTGTGTTGCAGGCGAGGCAGGTCAGGGGTCTCCATCGGTCTGCTGCGCGCTCAGCTGGAGGCATCTTTGTGGTGAGTTTCAGCATAACTCATAATACTCTAGACTCAAGTTTTTAACTCGCATGCAACAGGATAAGTTAATAAGTTGAAAGATAAAATGTGCAAAGATGCTAAATATAAGGGTGCTTCTAAAGCCATCGGGCTTAAATGTTCATTTTGGGTAAAGTACATTTAAATATATTTCAATGTTGTTGCCGTCAGTTACTAATACATTTGTTAGAGGAACTGTGCATTACATAGGTAGTTTACAGTACAATTAGCTGAAATATATTATGACTTAAAAGTGTCATCTTTAGCATTATTGTATACACTGCACTTTGCTGCATATTTATAGTTCTAAGTGCATTTATTTTAGTTAAAGTTGCAGGAAAATCCACCTTGATTTTATTCTCATCACAATTATATGTTTACCATTTTATATAAGTTTATAAATTGGCTCTAAATTTTTCAGCTGATATTATGAAAAAAATAACTACTGCTGAAGTCTGCACCATGTTTTTCCTGAACTATTCCCAGAGGTCCTGTTTTTCCGAATGTCCTTTGTATATCCACAGAGAAATCTTTAGAGCCACAAAAACATCATGCAACCTAGAATGGAAACTGTTTCGGTCTCACGATGTCCTTGTTAGGAGAACTGTTTTGACCAGAGTTTTATTAGCATTTGTTACAACATCAGTGTTGTTTTGGATGTCTTCAATTTTAAACACCCTTAAGTTGTTTTTTAATTGCAGAAAGATATTTAATGCTGCTCACAAGAGGGCAGTGTGTACAGAAGCAGAAATAGTTGTTGAGTCTTTTTTTTTGCAAAATCTTTTGAAAACTGTTGGTGTTGACTCATCCTAAGAAATATATATTTTCAATTTCAGCACAGAGATACTCCCGACAACAACCCTGACACTCCTTTTGAGTTCACTGAAGAGAACAAAAAGGTGAGGCTGTTGAGCAGCTCTTCTAAATGATGCAGTTTATTTAACCCTCATGTGTCATTCAGGACATTTGTCCATTTGGGTTCATTTTTCTTCATCTGGCCATCCTTTTGGCTGTTGGTGCATATGGCACCATTTTTGTAACAAAAGCTCTTTTGATAAAATTTGAAATTCAAATGTAAATTTTTTCTATAGAACTGGAAAAACGACTACTCTCTTGAGTCATTAAGGACAAAAATGTCCTCTTCCAAAAAAACTGCTGGAAAAACTTTACAAATTAATATATTTTTCTGCATAAATCATAATATTGCATTAAAGTTAAAATTTTGGGTATTTCTTGATTCATATAAGACTGATTTGTAAAAATAAATCCATCAGACACTCAAACAAATTTTTTATTAAAAATAACATTTTGTGTTTTTTTTCCCATAAAATGACAAGGATGATTACATAATCAAACTGGCATTTAAAGGGTTAACATCTTTAATGTGATTGAGAGATTGGTAGTTTTGAGCAGGGCTAAATAGTTAAACAGATACATCAGAAAAAACTGGAAAGTTTTTATTGCAGTTTTTGGAAGTGGACATTTTTGTCCATAATGACACGAGGGCAGTAAATTAAACTGGCGTCTGAGGGTTAAAGTTAGAGCCGCTGTCTTATCTTTTCACACATGTATATTCTGATTTAAAACATAAGGATTTGTGTAAATCTTCAGAGTGAAAAATGAAGTGTGTACTTTACTATATATTAATAGTTTGATAGCTTTTTCACAAATAAACCAGAAAAAAAAAAACATTTTTGTCAAAAGCTAAACTTTAACCAACCCAAATCCAGTAAATGGTGAAAATGTATATTGGCTAGAAAAAGTTAACTTATTTTTTGTGAAATTTTATTATATTTTAAAGGTAATAGCTTTATAACATGCTCTGAATTTTTAGTTGTATGTAGTTGGTATTTTTGTGGCGTTATGCGTATCTTAGTTTTTATCTTAAATGTATTTTACAGGAAAATTTTTGCACAAAAAAATCTAAACTGAGAATTTTTTGAATTTATTTTATTTGAAAAATGTCATCACATAAATCTATTTGATCATTAAATCATTGCAAGCAATGCTTTTGCAAGACCATTTATTCAGATGTTTAAATGTGTTTTCATTATTACATCAAAGTGCATATATTTTACAGATTTTTTTAATTTACTTTCCTTTTAGAGAGTCCAGACAATCCTTTCACAGTACCCTGAAGGACACAAGCAAGCAGCCACCATCCCTGTCTTGGATTTAGCACAGAGGCAGCATGGATGGCTCCCCATCTCTGCCATGAACAAGGTAAAGAGAGTTCTCTAAAACCTTTTTAAAACGCTCTGACCACCACCAACAGGTGATGCGAGTAAATTGTTGCCAAGAACAGGACGACAAAGTGACGCAGTCAGGGCTCAAACTGACAACACTAACGGTTGCAAGACAAATGTCATAATATACCAGTCGTAATATAACAAAATAAAACCCATGTCTGCTATTTCTGTCATACAGACTACAGCTGGCGAGGCTCGGCGATGCCATAGAGTTAGCCGCTGTTAGCTTTCCTCCCAGAAAATCCTGGTACAGACTCAGGTGCTGAGGCTTGAGATGGAGAAATAAGTTAGATGTGTTTCCCCCTTTAGATAATACAGGCTTCCTGCACCTCTTCATAACTTTAATAACTCCAGGCTTTATGACACGAGCATGATCTGCTCCGTAGTGGGGTGACGTAATTACATCAGGAAATTAGCATATTGTGATTTTTTCTCAGGCAAGAAAAATTTACTGGTAATATGATATGGCCCACCCCTAGTGTCAAGCATGAACAGAGCAAAGAGAGAGAACACAAGACATGTCATCTAAACTCTTCCCACAATGCATCTAAACAAATTATTAACAGACATCAAGTGGTGTGGGTCAGTGTGGCTTCTGATGAGCTGTTCTAAAGAACCTGATAGATTTTATTGAATAAATTAGTAAAAATGTGAGTTTTTACCATAGTATTTATTGGTAACTTTTTTCTTTACAGTTTTTGAGCCAAATAAAAAAAAATTACCTCAAGTTTGAGTTAGCTGAAGTCTTGTTTTATATGCATTTCAACAACTCAAATCCACTGTTTTGTTTAACACAAAGTTGCGTGTCTGTAGCTGAATAAAAAAAAAAAAAAGAATTTGGCTGCAAAGCTCATAAGAAAACTACCAATGAGGACTTGGGGGGTTTTGTGTAGTGGTTTATTTCTGACATGGCACTGATGGGGAATATGGTGACCCAATGCTGTCCAATAAACTCAAAGATTGAGACTTTGCTGTAACATCAAGAAAAGTTATTTTAAGTTGCTTCGCTCCATCTACCCTATTATTTTTTACTCAGTGACTTATTAATGAAGGCATTAATGTTTCTCATGTCTGAAAAGGGCTTGTTTCATCTTTTAGCCATAATATTTAATTACAACTTGCAGGATCATATTTTATAAATACTGAAGTGTTTCCATTTATTTTTCCTCAGGTTGCTGAGGTACTGGGGGTCGCTCCAATGAGAGTTTATGAAGTGGCAACGTTTTATACCATGTTTCTGCGTCAGCCTGTGGGAAAATACTTCATTCAGGTCTGCACAACAACACCCTGCATGCTCTGCAACTCCGACAGCATTCTGGAGGCCATCCAAAACAAACTGGGTAAGGAAGTAATTTTCCATTTTACTTTTGAGAAACCAATGAAGAGATGAAAATCCAGACATTTTAAAATCATTTATTTTGGGAACAAACAGATTGGATACAAACATGTCAACACACAGTTGTCAGTGGTATTCAAACAACAAGCTGCAGCAGCAAACTAGATAAAAATAAGAAAGCAAACATGAGTTTGTTATATTTAGAAGACGAGGCTCATTTGTTTTCTTTCAGTCTGCCAGTATTGGTTGTTTTAAATTAGCTGTAATACACATACAATTATTTAGTTGTTCAGGCTCGAATGAAAGTTTTAAAGATTTTAGGAGATTATCTGTATTTCTCCACAGGTATAAAAGTTGGAGAAACCACCGCAGACAAGATGTTCACTCTAATAGAAGTGGAATGCCTGGGTGCCTGTGTGAATGCTCCGATGGTCCAGATCAATGACAACTATTATGTGAGTGCTTCACTACTCTGCAGATGGTTTCCTCAATTAACATCCTAACCACGTTAACAAAATTAGATTAAAACCCGAAATACAAAAAAATGCCAGCAGAATGTTGAATTCTCAACCTAATTTTGCTGAGGCCATGTATGAAGTTTATATTTACAATATAATACCATCCCCGAACTCAGTTTTAGATAATTTATTAGCTAGACGTGATATTAAAATGTTTAAGTTTGTGGTTAAACATGTGAAAGTGATTCAGCATTAGTTCACCCCGGGGAAAGTGCGTTACTAAAAGCTAAGCACAAGGAAGTGACTCAAAGTCAAAATGAAGATTTCTGTTTAACTGCTGAGATATGACTATCACAGTAAGTTAAACATTTTATTATCAACAATAGCCAGTAATGAATTTAACATTTTAAATTAATTAGCAGTCTGAGATGTACAAAGTCCCATGAAACCATAACGCATCTATTTTTTTTCCACTTATACAGGTTTGAGCGGTTGGCTACAACTACAAGATATAAAAACTAGCTCCTTTTAAACAGAAAATATTAATATGAGCTCAAGGAGCTTAAAAAGCTACCAGCTGCTAATTTGAGTAAAACAAAAAAAATCAAGGTTGGTTGGACTAAATTAAGTTTTGGTTGGTCGAAATAACACAATTAAATCTTCATTACCTTACACAGTTTTTAACTTTTCAGTTGGGACTCCAATCAAAACAAAAGATGTTAAACCTTTTTGGTATGAAGGGACTTGAATATGCTTTATTATTTTATGTCGACATTAATTTGCTCAACAAATGGAAACAAAGTTCTGAGGTCTAGATCAAGTACCGATATGCAGTGGGGTTTTTACTGCAGTCTTTGTGTTTTTTAGGTGATGTAGTGACACTTGACTTCATTTCTTTCTCTTTTTCTTGGGTTGTGTCATTTAGATGGTTATATTCATACACATAAACCTAACCTTTGAACAAAGCAAACATCTATCTTCACAGTCTACAAAAAGTCTTACCAAACACTGATTTCCCTTGACCGCAGTTTGGCGATTGATGCTTTGTAACGACATTTTAAAACCTTATTCATGTCACGAGACCTGCTTTTAAGTTGTCTTATGTTATAAAACGCCACATTGCAGGTGAAAATGCAAAAAATAGCTTAAAACCAGCTGTATAATTAACACACCAGTTGCAATGAAGTTTTAATTGCTCCTAAAAACGTATTGATTCTATAGATCCTGATATTATTTCAGTCTTCTGCTGTTTGCTTCAGGCTTAGAGGCCAACATTAAGAAAGTTTGCTTACAAGGTCTAAATTCTATTATATATTTTAATAGTGTATTAGAAAGGTTATGGTTCTTAACTGGCTTAAAATAAGTGAGTTACAAATTTTATAGTTGGAAATATTAAAAAAAAATACAGAGAGAATTGATGTTTGGCTCACTTTATTTTAATTAAATGAATGCCTTCTAATGCTATTTTAATAAGTATAAAACATTTTTAATACAATTTGGACTTCCTGCTTCCTTGAAGGAAGTGATTTAAAGTAGTAATTGAAAGAACCTGAAGACGGGATATTTGATAAGGTCTAGCTTTTGAAGATTTAGATTTGAGACATCTAAATAAAGTCTCGCACACAAGGAAAATGTAATATTTTGTCCATGTAAGAATTGCAATAACATTCATCAAAAGGTATATTTTTCTCTAGGTGTTTGTTCTAAATTGTTGCTTTGTCCTTATTACTTCTTTGTGCAGTGTAATATAAACTAGTGCTATGTGATTAAATGTATTATTAATGTAGACTCCACTGACAACACTAGAAACGTAAACAAGTAAACTGAAAGTAAAACTATCTACTGCTGTCAGTCTGACTGTTAAGATAAAAAATGGTAAATCTGTCGTTTTATTGTTGACACTTTCCATGTTGAAAAATCTGTAATCATTTCAAAGCCAATCACTTTAGGAGTAAATGTCAGTGGCAATTCTTTTTATAATGAGCTATCATAATTTAAAGCTTTTCCCCTCCTTTTTTGGTGTTTAGTCACACATAAATAATAAGGTTTGTGCATTAAAAATGCTATGAACGCCACCACTGTAACACAGAATGACAAGCTGACATTCTTCCATTGTTCGTTTTTTTTTCTTGTCCTCAGGAGGACCTCACACCAAAGGATATTGATGTTATTATTGATGAACTGAAGGCAGGAAGGGTCCCAGCACCTGGACCGAGGTACACAATATAATATATATAATTTCATTCCTGCAACATTTAGATTTTCCAGTCATATGAAGTTTTTTTTTTTTGCATTCATTTATTTTTTAGGGGTGGTCGTTTCTCCTGTGAACCTGCCGGTGGATTGACTTCTCTCACAGGACCTCCTCCAGGACCAGGATTCGGTGTAAGACCGGACCTGTAGACAATTTTGGAACACCTAATCTGAGTGCTTTGAAAGGATCTTTTCCCTTAAGCTCTTATGTTAAAACTGAAACTTGTGTAAATAAAATGTTTATGTCCCTGTTGCCCAGTTGTCAAGAGTATCATTTACAGCAAGATACTGCTAACAGGAATTACACATTCATAAGGGCTTCTGGCAACAATTGTTTAATTTAGCGGGTACATTTCAGTGATGATTTTTGGTTCACAGGACTACAGCTATGACATTGTCTTGACTTTCTGCACTGCAGAAGCAGCCCTATTTGTGTTTTGTTTACCAGCCTCCAGAATGACCTACAAATGCCAATTACCTCTAAATGTCAAAGAATCATCTGAAATAATTGGCAACCTGATTAAAATGAGCCATCTTTAAGTGCACTCTGATGTTTATTGGAAATGCTACACATGAGATAATTTAAAAGATATAAATAATTCAGTGATTGTATTTGGGCACTACTAAAGAGATGTGGGAAGTTTTTTCAAATGATCAGAATTGAGAGGCGATCAATGATTGTAATTGGCTACTGAATAAATAGTATTGTGCAATGTTTAATAATTAATGGATAACTTAGTATGTTTTTAATCTTTGTTTTTAAAAGGTGATGCATATAAAATATAAACCTTACTCCCAAAGATGGATAAAAGACGCAGCTTCTTTCCTGTTACTGTCATTTCGTTTTCACCCCCGCCCCCTCCGGTGGCGTTTTCGTGTCTAGCCGGTGCCCCTCCCCCACTATCAATTCTGCTCTGCAACATTATGCACCGTGACGCATGCGCGTAAAGTCCACCCTGATGCAAATGTCACTGCGCAACCGATTCAAAGCTGACTCATACAAAGAATGGCGGGCATTAAAGGAGAATTGATGCTCTCAGTTTATTTTTGACATTACAACCAAATTATGTAGCCATTGCTCACAGGAAAGAAAAAAAAAAACAGAACCTCTATCACTCTCTTAACCTCAGCCTTGATCTTCGAGAAAGTTCCCACTGACCGCAACACAGCAGCGGAAAAGATGACGTCAAGCGGCCATTCCTATTCTCCCTCTCCATTCTTCAGTCCGAATTTACACGTTAAAAAAGGGCCAATAGATGTAAAACATGCCACTATCTTACAAAAACCGATAACACAAAGAATACTGTTAGCGTTAGAAAGTGCAGTTTTACTCACAGCTTCGACAAAATAGGATCTAAATCGTTTGACACATCCCCATCTACACTCTACCCAGCAGACGGAGACCTTATAAGCTCGGTGGGGCTCAAGCAATCACGTGACTCCTCCAGACCAATGAGAGTGGCGCTTGCATGTTTTGCTAGGCTTTTCTCGGAGACAGACGAACGGCTGGGATGTTTTCAAAACCAGCGATGAACGTCACACAGCCGTAGGCTACGGTTAACGTACAATATTTAGAAAATAACTCTTAAAAATTATTAATATTTACATATAGTGGGACGTGAATGAGTCGACAGGAACGTGTAACCCAATTTAAAGGTAAGCACGAGACATTTCTTGTGGGTAAAATTTGCTTCGAATCATCATGGTAAAAATCCTAGTTAGCCATCTGGCTTTAACGAACAGGCTAATGTACGGCTAACTTGACGTCAAGTGAAAATGAATGTTTAGTGTTTGCGTGGGTTTGGTATAGTTGTGTGCCACGTGCGTTACACACATTGACTAGTTTCTACCCAGTAACAGAAAATTTCAGCCGTATCTGCTTAATAAAAAGTCGCCGTGTTTAAAGCGGAGGTTCAGGGAGTAGATAGGAAAATGTCGGAGCAAAGCACAGTGCGTTGCCCCCGTCGGCCAGCGAGACTGTGACGGGCTGGAAGCGCTGGGGAGGGGGACCGTTGTGAGGGCAGCGAAGGGGCTGCAGTGGGCTTTTGTCTCAGACTCTGTGCTGAATTTTGCCATTTAAAATGATACCTGAACTTGAATTGTCTCATTCCTGGCCGCGCAGTAGCATTCCACCAGGCATTTACTTGTGAAACAATACATGTTTAAAATGGCATAATCTTGCTTTGCGTGGTTTTAAACCTGCAGCCAAATTGAACATTTTAGCGCTCAACGATCCTTCCAGTGTAAGAAAGAGAGAGCGACATAAACGTTATCGTGAGGTGGGTGGTGGTGTCTGCAATGATCTGGCCACCGTTTATTTATCATTAGCGCTGTTTTTGAGATAAGTGGCATTAAATCTAGTGGAAAATATAATTATGATTTGATATAATGCATAGCAAGAACCTAGCATAGCTCAAGTAATTAGGAGCTGCGCTTCCAAGCCATTGACTGTGACATCTTGGGGGTGTGTTGCCTGATACAAAAGCCGCTTGTTTTCATATGGCTGGCTGTGCAGCGACCAGTCTAAAGGCAATTAGACGACGACCCGAAAAAAAAAAAGATTAAGTCAGTGATCTTTGCTGTACAAGCGGTTTACACACAATCTGATTAACCTTTTAATGCCATTTGTGCATGTCATTCTTATAATAACAAATGAGTAATGTAATAATATATAATAGATAGAATGCTTATTTACTAAATTCTAAAAGTCAGATATTTCTTATGAAAAGCAGTGATCATTTATTTAGCTACATCAACAGTCTTTTTCTTTTGTTTGCCTTTAAAATGTGCAAAATTATTTTGAAATATAGTCCAAAGAATGAGCTCGTGAACCTTATCATGAATTATGAAATATCAAGAATAATCCTAAATCCTCAATATATTAGAAAATACACCATGGTCTTTGATTCAGTCTTACAAGTTTCATTATAAGTAAAATTAGCACATTAAATTATACTAGTTTCAAGTAAATATTGATGGTGACTGTGACCAACCCTATATAAGAGTTGAAACTTGTAGCAAAAAATAAATAAATAAGACTTCACACAAATTTAAGCATCTTGACGCTCTTACAATACTGAACTTGATATTTTTTTTACTTATTGCACCTTAAACTAGAGATGAATAAGTAGTCAATTAAAAACACTTTTAATAGAAATTAATTATAACAAGCACATTTACAGACTTGCTTGAAACATTGTGTTTTGATATTACTAGAGCAAAGCGCGGTAAAAATATCTTATTGCAGTTCATGTATAAAGCTTCAACTTTTAATTCCTCATCAAAACATTAACCGTGGAAATTACAGAAAAATGTTAATCGAGGCTTTGGCTGTGAAGAAACTGTTGACTGATTTTCATGAATGGAGCTTATTATTCTCCTATTAGGATATGGTGCTTCACGTGAAAAGACTATTTATGCTGCCAGGGATGATTGTCTGTATGCTATTTTGTAATTAGTCTAACCTGGTGGGAATATATGGATTTTTGTTGACATACCAGTCTTTATATATTTTAGAATCTATTACTGTAGGTTGCTACTAATATCTCAGTACTCCACTCTCACATCTGACAAATAATAAATGTCACTATTCTTTGTCTTGAATTTTTTGCATATTTTTTGTTATACTGTTAAAAATGTTTATTTTTACGTTTTCACCTTGGATTGCTTTTTCCTTTGGCAGGTACATTTTCTGCCTTTGCAGCTCTATAATAAATCACAGAGATTTAACAAACCAAAACAGGATGCAGACATTTTTATCTTCTGAATATTCGAGTATAATTTGGGAACTGACGATTCTAAACACAATTGACCTTGCATTAGTCAAGTCGCTCCTCTGGATAGTAGCCATTAAGTCACATTTGTTTATTACCAAAGATGGTACATTTATAATGGGCAGAGCTGGTGTGAGGTGTTGGTAAATACCTCTTGTTTTAGTTTTTATTTCATTACTGTTTATTTTCTCTAGCAGTAATGAGTGTGAATTGTTGCACTTTAGTCAGTAAGCATTCTCACTTGGCCTGTTTGTAAAAATTTAACAAACTATTGTTAATTAGGTTGTTTTCTTAATCACAAAGACATAAAAAAAATTCTGACATTTGTTTCACGTTGGCCTTTAATATCATCACGGACATGGCAAAAAGTAAACAATGACATGACTTTCATACAGATGAAAGTGAAGCTGACCTTTACTGAGAATAAGGCTACGTTCACACTGCAGCCAAATGCGCTTCAAATCCGATTTTTTTCCCTCATGCGACCTATATCTGAGTTTTTTAAGACAGTCTGAACGGCACAGATCCGATTTTTTTCAAATCCGACCCAGGTCACTTTCATATGTGGTACTGAATCGGATACGTATCTGATGTTTTTGAAAGCGACTCCAGTCTGAACGGACATGTCGCATTGAATCCGCCTCGTACGTGACCGACAGGAGGCAGACCACTAATCAGCGCCGGCGGAGGGAAACGCTCCAACACGTAGAGCTGATACTGGAGACGGAGGCAGGCAGTGGACAGACAGTCAGCTTTAGGACTTGATTAGTAATATATTAGGTGACAATTCTGTTCAAGTGAACTTAGCGCTGTGGCGTGGACTCGCGTTTCTGGGAAGCGCTGTGGCGGTCCCTGTGTGATGAGTGATCTGACGGACTAAAATGGTTTTTAATCAAAATAACGGTGCGAGCGCGACGTGGCGCAGCGCTGATGTCTCCGGTGTATTTCAGCCTTAAAGATATCTTACCGTAATTGGGCCATGTTCAAGTCCAAAGCCATTTTACTTCCGTAAACAGAGCACGTTATGTGTGACGTCTTGTCATCGTCTGCGCATGCGGGCCGCTTTGGGGCCGTGATTCGTTCACACTGGAGACTGTTTGCTGTCGCATTTCAGTTGTAGTGTGAACAGCCAGACAAAAAAAATCGGATTTGATTAAAAAATCAGATTTGAGCATTAAGACCTGCAGTGTGAACGTAGCCTAAGTGAGTTTGCTGACTTGATTGCAGATTTTAAGAAATTAAAGAAATAACTATTAAGAAATGCTTGTAAAGATTAACATGAAGCAAAAACATACATAAGGAAGTATTCACTAAAACTGTGACATTTCTGACTGTTACATTTAAAAACAACGTAGTATATTGTTTAAAAAATATGGTTTTCTTCACCAACTCAAGGGTCCCATCTGAAAATCAGTTCAATTAAGCACATATCAAATAAATGAGGAAAAACTGCCCTTTTATAAAGCACTACATTTCTTTGTAGCTTTATCTTTTGATAAAACGATGCAATATTTCATAATTTTTTTATTATCAAAACATAATAATGACTGTAGATACCAAACACATCAGATTTTTTAGAAGATTTTAGGACATCTAGACAGGTTATTATAATGACAACTTTAAGTTGCCTTGCTGCATGCACTTTGCAAATTTAGATTTTGGTGGACTGATTTAGTAAAAAAAAAAAATCTCTTGATGAAATTCAGAGCTTCTGCTAAACACTAGAGGACATGTACAAAGTTTTTCAAATATTACGTGTTTGGGGTCATTTAGGCCTGTTAAAATGGGGAAATTCTTTGTAGGTTTTAGTGAACTGCATGTTATCCTTGACTGTGAGGCTTATGGGACATGAATTTCATCATCTGTACCAGTCTAAAGATCTCCAAGGTCCCTCTGTAGCCGACCACGTGCAGCCCAGAATTTCGTGACTGTGCCAATGGAATGCAATGGCTGCACATGTGTCGTAATAAACGTCTCAGTTGGAAAGGTGGAGCTTGGGCACAGCTGAGCCAAACTGCACTTCAACAAAGTCCCAATCAGCCTTTGTACATAAATGCAGAAAGCATACAGATACTGTACAGTAACAGTATAATATGCTGTTCAGGTCCCACTCATTCCCGTTTGTATCATCTGCTCTGACAGCTGATGGTCAGTTCTCTTATTTACCCTCTAAACACATTTCTTAAGTTTTGTTTGGTGGGTATTTCAAGGACAATTCAAATTTTGCCAGAGTTGTTACATTTAATAAATGTGGAGGTCACTAATGTTGAAAACATTTAGTTCTGCAGATTTGTATTATCATCCTTTTTATCCACCTACTTACTTTAGCTCAAGACTATATAAGATATTTTGTGTTCTCTTTCTACCATATACCATTTAAAATATTTTCTAACAGTTCTTGAAGTATGACCAGTTTGACTGGGCTTCATTTTCAGTGTAGCAAAAGAAAAGAAACTGCACTAAAGTCTGATTTCAACCTCATAAGGTGCGAGTGTTTTTTTCACATGCATCCATTCTGAGTTAGGGTAAGTTCCATAGCTAAGGGATAGCACTTACTTTAATACTTTATTAAATGTTTTCCTTTATATATATATATATATATATATATATATAAATGTAAATTTATTTTTCTTGTTGACAAAACCCATTGAGTGTTGCTTTTAATGGATAAATGTGCTTTACTGCATTCACCTTAAATGTTTGAACAGACTTCCTTCACATTTAGGTGCAGCTCGTTAGGCCAGAAGGTCCCAGATTTTAAAGCTTCTGACCCACACCATTACTAAGGTAAAGGCTCACTAAATATTGCTTCTTAGTAGGGCTGCACGATTCTGGATAAAATGAGAATCAAAATTATTTTTGATTAGAATTGAGATCATGAATTTCTCACGATTTTTTTCCAATATAAATATTTATTGCACATTAGCTGCACATCAACTTTGTAACAGCTGACACTGAACATAAAAAACAATAAATGTCTTGTCTTCTCTTACGTACACAATTTTTGAATAATTTTAACAATAATAACAAATTTGAACTTTGCCATTTGAGGGAGAAAGAGGGAGCGCTTACTTTCATGCAGGTTATGTCCCGGATCAAATGCAGTACAATCATCTTCTTTTTTTATTTTATTGTTATTTGAAAATGAGATTGCATACAAGTCTGAATTGATATCACAAGTTTTTAACGATTAATTGTGCAGCAGCCCTACTTCTTTGACTAAACAATCATTGCTTAAAAACAAAAGTTTGAAGATGTGCTATTCTACTGCATGGTGGCGCAGCTGGTAGTACTGTTACCTCGCAGCAAGAAGGTTACAAGTTCAAATCCCGGCTGTGGTCTTTCTATGTGGAGTTGGCATGTTCTCCACATGCATGCATGGCTTTCCTCTGGGTACTTCGGTTTCCCCACAGATAAAAACATGCCTGATGGGTCAATTGTTAATTGTGTGTACATCGTCTGCTAAGTAAATAAACAAACATATACACATTTTGTTAATTTTAGCTGTTACATCAATTATAGTGAAAACATTCTATTAGGAATTGTTTCTCACTTTTGTTTTTGTAAATCATTTTATGACCCCAACCGACAGTAGAGTCCCGACCCCGACCTTGGTAACCACTGAGTTGACTACACATAATATGACGGCTTTTTTTAATCATAAAAGACAAGAGATCAGCAACAAATACCATCTAATTTTGTAGGAAGCACTAACGTTATGTAGTATAAATGATTTAGACAAAGAAGTAGTGAAAATATTTTTTAAACAAATATTATTCCAATATTTAACCAGGTAAAAACTCATTAAGGTGTCATATGAGTAACCTGGTCCAAGAAGGCAGTATAAAGAGAATACAAAGAATCACTCATTACAGCGAAAGCACAATGTCCAGACAATAACATTTTAAAAAGTAAGTTTTTTAAATGTAGCTAATTTGGCAAGATTCAATCACTAAAGCAGCTACATTTTCCCAGTGAGCTACTTTCTTGATTTGTATTAATATAGAATATTATCTTGTGTGATAACTGCAGCTGCGATAATTCTAATAGCTGTTATTTTATTTTGTTATAAAAGAATAAACAACACATTCTTACTAAAATATACAATACTTTCACTGTATTCCTAAATCAGTATATTTTTATGACAGATTGCATATTTAAAGTAAAACAACCTCTGTATTCTGTACCATTAGTTATTGCTTTGGCACATGCATCTTCTGGAACACATTGCTTGGAAGCTCTCGGTTGGAGAAATTGCTTTCCTGGCTGTTTTTTGTTTTCATTTGCTCTCTGCCGTTCTAAATGACTTGTAGTTTTTCCACACTCTCTGAACTTTACAAACCAAGTTCCTCACTTTGATGGCAGTGGATGGATGAGCTTTGCAGTGCGTAGTAGACACTGTCACAGCATTACTGATGGGAATTTCAGCTTCTGAACCTTCATTATTTGCTGTTTACAAACTGGACCGTAATGTTTCTATGCTGGTAATGCAGAGGGAAATGTACAGTATATCCATTACATAAGTAGTAAAATTTAAGAGATGACCAATTCCTACTGTATTTGTATTCTTCATAATTAAGTTTTAAAGATGCATTTTCAATTATATCAGCTATGTGTGGCTACTGTTAGCAACAGTGAGCATAATACATTATTTTAAAAATAATATAATAAAAGCTTAATATGTTGAGGACACAAATTTGTAAATAAATTGTGTTGAGGCATCAGTAATATAACATTTTCTCCTGTGATTGAAATTCTTTTTATTCTGATTTTAGAAATTACTTGTAAACCATTAACCAAGAAGAGCAGTATTTGCATATTCAGTAGATTTGAGTGGTATAAATGTTTTTATACAATTAAAGTCATCCTAAAATTATACTGAGGTACATGGTAATACTAACCTAAGTGATTCAAGAACAAATTAATAAAATAAATAATAAAAATCCAACACAACAGTTCCAGACTGCCCAGTGACTGCTGCTTAGCTTTATTAGTTTAGACCAGAGCTACCCAAAAGCAGCCCGGCCTACAAGCCATGTGTTGTCCCCTGAGCTGTAATTCTTTCACTAAATCCATGTTACCATTGCAAGTCTGCATGGTATTGTTGTAACTTACTGAGTTAACATGTCGGCGTTTGTTTACATTAAAATCTGCTGTTCTTCCTGCACTACCATTCCTAAAATACAGGCGTTGTTACAGAGAAATAATACAGCTGCAGGAATGGCAGCATAAGAAGAGTTTACAGTAAGTACACTCTTCATACACAAACAGGATTCAAATTTGAAGTTATTTGCGCATAGTGGGGATTAAATTTACAATAGAGATTAAAGGAGCGTGTTTTAAGTAATATCATCACAATTTTTTTGATAGCCTGTTAAATTGTATTATTGACCAACCATACTTCACACCTTTGTTTATCACAGTTGCTCCTGACAAAAATTTAACAAGGATTTATTTATGTCTGTTTTGGGAAAGTTTTTTCCAACATTCATTCTTGGATCACGTCGTAATGCCCCTTTAGTAAGGGGTTTCAATTGAATGAAATCTGATATTTTGCCAATTTCTATTATTTCTTTAAGAAATGCTTAAGTAGAGCTCTGTATTCATGTGAGTTTTACACAGGTGTAGTCCAGACAAATCTACACACAGTCACATTGAGGGAGGATTTAAACTTAAAGCAGTGTAGAGTATTTACTACATAATGTGTACTCAACCAACCACACTTGAGAATTTGCTTTATTATCCTTTTAAACCTTTCAAGATTTTACTTACCTAAATAACACTTGCAGTGTGTAGCAGAGAAACATGGCCTCTATATACAATACCCTCTTCAGACAGATGGTAAGCCTCTTAGTGATTACAGTATTGACCAAGGTGCTGTAATGCAGGACCAATTATGTAACCACATATAATTTTCTCTATATGCAGTAAATACTTTAGGAAGTTGTTTTTCATTGTAGTGGGTTTATTTTGGATATAATTTAGACCATATGAATAAGAGGTTACATTTTGTTTGCTTTTGTGTTGCACCCGTTTTATTAGTTGAATAACTTGTTGCATTTCCCTGTGACAATGTGGCATTCATTTGACGTTTTGTGCTTTGTACAGTTATTTTTTATTTTGTGTGTATATATTGGGTAGTTTAGAGAAAAACAAATGTGGCAGAGAAGAGCAGAAATCTTCATAATGAGGTGGAGGCAGCGGTGGAGTCTAAATTGCGGATTTAATTGTTGATCAATATGGCAAAGTGCCCAGTAGCTGATATTATGTGATTTACTTTTTTGTTATATTAAAAAATCTTTTATTGTAATTGACCAAATTTGCTGGATGCAAGTAAACATTCATCTAACAGTATTATATGATGTGAGATTTGTTCTTGATGCTGTTTCAGTGCACGTACTAAATAAAATCAACCTTAAAGCTACATGTTTATGTGTTTTAGGGGGAGATGAGGTATAAAAAATTGTAAACATAAGTTTAAATTGGTACACAGCTGCAGGCGGTCCATTGGCAGCACTGTCTGCATCCTAACTTGGAAAATCATCGACCGATTCTGATCTGAAAACGTCATTTACTCCTTCTGACTATTCGCTCTCTGCTGTCACTATGCAAATCAGAGGAAGAAAAAGTGTAATTTGTCAGTTCTTGTACTGACTAAAAATAAATTGTGTACAAAGGAAAGGAGATTACTATTGAGGTCTGAAGTAGTGGAACTAACGTTTATTGTGAATGTAACTTTACTGAGTGAGTGAATCATAAGAAGCCATAAGTCTTAAAGGTTGTTCTTAGTGCTTCAGATCTTTCTGATTAAATCTTTATCCAGAGTATCTTGTCACATTTTTATCAGCAACACAACACAGGTATGACTTCTGATCATAGAACAGCTACTTCAGTAAGATAACGCACTGAATGCAGTTCCTCATTTTTTGAGCCATCACAGCAGGGCCATATCTTCAGGGAAACCCCCCAAAACGGTCCGTTTTTGTTTTACTCTCTAGTTTAGTATCTGTTAAAGTTGCTGTCAAACTGTAATCAGTAGTCATAGAGGCTCCTCTTTTTATTTTAACTTAATCTGGTTTTAAGATGGATCATCTTGTAAGGTAATAAAACAAACCTTAAGAGACAATGGTGGAAACACGCCGGTCCCTCTGTTGCAGGCAGCTAAAGCTACCCTTTCACTTTCATTTAAAAATGTCTACTGTAGCAGTTCAAAGGAGACTTCTAAATTACAGGTGCTATTTTATGATACATGCTATTTTATGATACAAGTGCCTCCAGCCAATCCGGAATGTAACTGCAGTCGTCTTCATCAGCCGACTGCGTCTTTGAGAGGCCTAACGTGTGTGTGTTAGAGGGTGGAGCCTCCTGATTACACAACGTGTGCAGGCCTTTGCCAGCAGCTGAATGTGTGCAGAACGTTGGTTTTACGTAGCGTGCCGAGTTCAGTTTCTCAGTGTGTTACGGCTTGATAATCTGCCATGTGCTTTTGAAGGCTGACAGTGTGAGATCCAGTGACCTTCCTACAGGACTGCAAGTACAGCTTGATGACGCATAAAAAGAAAAAGCTGTGCTGCGATACAATAATGTCCTGTGATTTTTATTTATTAATTACTCTGTAGAGTCCCTTTTTATGAATGAACAGTAAGAGAAATAAAGGCCTCGGATTGTTAAGGGTGGAAAAAGAGTGTTTGACAATGGGTGTGCTGCGTTCTTCTGTTGTGAGTTGCTTTCACTTTACTGATGCCAAAGAAAGCGGTCATATCCTGTTTACATTGGCTTTGTTTGTGATCAGGCTTTCTGAAAACAGAACCATCTTGCTGTAAACTGGAATGAAACACTCGGACAAATTGTGTACGTCTTTAAACGGTACGTACTTTGACCTTGAACCTTTTGGAGTTTTTTCTACTATTCATTCTGCCCAGTTACTATGCATTTCTGTGCTTGTGTCTAACAGAACAGCACCGTATAATACTACATTTTAGGATCAGTTGCATAATCCAGAAAGTGATTTTATATTTTTTCATATAAAAGGACTTGTGACATCATTTAGAATAACAAAGGAAATTTATTTACCATTACAATGTGGTATTTTTCTCAAGACTGCACTAAATATGTCAGCTTTGAGTTTGTTCAGCGTAAGTGAGAGACAGAGTTAGTCACTGTTGACAAACTCACTCAACCTTTTGGTCCATAACCACAGGGTTGAGTGACTGACTATAAATCTTGTGTAATTTTAACCTAGAAGTTTTCCCCTTTTGTTACATGTGTTGTTACAGTGACAGGAAAAAAAAAATCAAAGGTCATCTTTTCTAAACTATTACATTTTTCTGACATGTTTTTCATGTAATTAACTCATTTTTAATGTGTAGTCATCTCAGGTGATGCATAACATGAAGCAGCACTCCTCCTCCCTTCGGTCTGAGCTGTCAGTCAGCCGAGTATCAGTAGAAAAAAATGGAAGCTCACTTGAACTTTTCCTCACAAAATGCAGAAATTGTCTGTTTAGGACTTTTTCCAATAACAACACAGCCCTGTCTTGGCTGCCAGAGGATGCACTACTTGTAAGATCTTTAGAAACACCACTTATGGCTCTTTTTAAGGTATTGCTGTCCATAAACATGTTTGCAACAATTTAGGAGTGTTGCTGTGTCGGTAACTGTGTCCTGCATTCTTGCTGCTGAGGCAAATACCATGACTAAATAACTAGCTAACAGTAACCTGTCAGGCTCTCAACATTATCTCACAAATAATGGGATGACAAAGAAGTACAGAATTTTTTTTAAATTCAGCAATTAGTAAGTAATACTTTTACTCTACTTTAAATTTAGTGTACTTATTTTGCAAACTTGTCAACACACTTGGTTTACTCCTTAATTCTTATTGTGAAAAACAACTTTATAAAGACAATTGAGTGTAATTTTAAACTGTAATAGTAATAAAGTAACAATCATGTTATATATACATATATATATATATATATATATATTATCTATGTCATGTGGCCTGTATCATCCAGACAGAGGGCTAAGGCCTATCCATATCCATGTCTTTAAGTTTATATTAGTTGAACCTGCTTTCTTATATGTTTTTTTAAAAGGCTATTGTAGCTTTGTAGTCTTTCTGGGAATTTATATAATATGCTATGCTGGTTTTCAACTTAACATTCTCAATCCTGACATTAAGGCTGCATTAGCTAAGAACCCAGCTATCAGCCGTCTGTCTATATTTACTCATCAGGAACATCTAAATAAGGTTTGCTAGTATAACCTTTTTCATTATAAAACAAAAACTCTTCATGGAGACATAATAAACCTCTGAGTGCATTAAATTGTGTATAAATTAAGCCACATGCTTTAATAGGTTATGTAAATGCAACTTTTATAGGCTTTTAGAGTAAATCACATATTTAGCTTCATGTAAAAACACAGAAAATGATAGAGATGAGGTAATGGTTTCAAACTCCTGATTACTACAGGGATTTTTGTTTAGCTGTCGTTAAGAGTATGGCTTTTAGCATCTATTACTTTTAAATAGAAAACTTTAAAGTACAAGTTAGTATAAAAACATTTTGCAGGAATATGGATCTGATCAAACCGAATAATTTAAAAAAGAAAGTGGGAACTAGAATCGGCGTGTATATTTTTTTGAGTGAAGATGAATTGGTTTAATTGACTGTGGTCTCACAGGTGAAGCTGTGGTTTTAGTTCAGCACCAGCCTCCCTGTGTTGGGCCCGTTGTCGGATCGACAACTCATCAGGATGTGACAGGTGTAGATGGAGTCACGTCTTGGATGACGAAATGAAAACTGACACAACGTTTTCCTCACGGTTCATTTTTCAAACTGTAGTCAGATCGTTGCTCACATGGAACGCGGTAAATGGACATCCTTGTGGTTCTGACACCTTGTGAGCAGCAGAGGTGTTTTGTTTTAGCGTTACAGGTGATGTCATAGTTTCTTGGAAGTTGTGTTGCTGCCCACAAATTGTCTTGGGTTAAATTGAACCTTTAATGAACTTTAAAAGAAGCTGATTCATGCAAAGGTAACATTTCTGTTTGCTGACATTGTCATACATGACTCATATCTCTTATGTCTCGTTATGTGTTGGCTAATTTTTGCAGCATGGCCCTGTTTTTCTACAGACGTAAATGAAAATGAGATGATTTGTGTTTTTTCCTGTATGAATGATTTGACTATTGAGGAAGCTTTCCTGAGTAGTTGTCCAGGATGTCCTTGTGCTGTGGCGAAAACGAGAACAAGACCCACACCTCTGTTCTAACCTTTGCTCTAATCCCTCCCTTATTCCCTCCCCCTTCTTTTAACCTATAATCAGCAGTAAAAGCCTCATTGTTCCCGTCCTCTGCTTGGGTATCCGATCATTAACCTACATTCAGTGTAGCGTCGGTAGGCTTCTTAAGGCTCTCGGCCTCTCTGACCAGTGAAATGGGCGTGTTGCTCTGAGTTAGTATTCTAGCAGTGAAGTGAACCATATCTATGCATCTCACATACAAACATTTGGCCATTTTATGACTCTTTTTGATTTATGTGCGAGCAATGCGCTGAACCTCTCCCTTGTGACTTGAGCTGTTCCTGTTTTTTATGGATGCCTTTAAGTGATGGATAAGGCTGTAAAACAACTTAGCATTCAGTCTTGCACGCAAAAAAATACTGGTATGACTAAAAACTTTTCCTGCCTTCAGAAAATGGCTTGATTAATTATTTTATTTAAATACAAAGAAAAGCTTTATCTTTACATTGCTTTCAGATCACGCCAATAGCAAGACACACCATGGTAATTCACAGTGCATTCTGTAATGTGGATTGCTCAGTACCAAAAAGCATCAGATTTAGTGAAATCGGCTCATACACTGACATGTTGGTATTACCAATCCTGTTATTTTTGGTAATGGAAGTCTTGATTTTTTTCATATGAGTTTAAATCAGAGCTTTCCACCTATTTCCAGTAAAATTGCAGGCTTATTTATACAATCACAAAAAATACTGAGAACGAAGGCCAGACACTCCAGTTGGAAGAGATGTGTTTTGTCTGTCTGGGGTTAGGGTAGTGAGAGGCGAACAGACGCCTTGAGGCAGCCACTGTCTTTTGCTCTTTGTTTGTCCATGTTGAAATCTGCCCCGAGTTCAGACGAGCCAACGACACGAAGAGGAGAGCTGTACTTACTGTCTTCTTTAAATGTTATGCTTTTCAACACAGTGCACAGTTGTGTCAAGAGGATGACTTCTCTGCAGTCTGAGGATAAAAATAAAAGAAGCTTATAAATTATTTGATCTTTTTATTTTAGCAATCCGAATGTTAATTTGCTTGGATGACATTTTGAATGCGTTTCATCTAGCAACACATTTTTTTAAAGAATTTAAAATTTTTATTTAAATATTGTAATGAATTACTTTAAAACAATACAAATTCAGAGTCTGAAATGAATACTTTTTTTTCTTGTGATTTATATTGTCATGCTGTATAAATTAAGTCTGTTTTTTCCAAGCAAAAACAACAAAGTTGCCAGTTATTTAGCAGCAGAAGGTTCCTATGATTTACTGACATATTTATTTACTGTAATAGATTTTTATCAGTTTATGCCAGACAGTTTGTAAAAAAAATTTTTTACTACATGAAATCAACATAGAAATATATCATATTTTGAAGTGTTGACCAAATATGTAAAACAGAACATTTTATTTTTATTTAAAATAATGAATTCAGCAAACTTCTAATTGAGCAATTACGTGATGCAATGACAAAATAAAAATATTCCATTTTGTATATATTTGTTTAGATTGAAGTATGTAAAAAAAAAAAAAAAAAAAAAAATTTTCTTGGCTTTTGTAGAGTATATTTCATGTTTTTAACAACAAACTATGCCTAAAATAAGATTCTTGTATTTTGCGTATTCAAGCACTCATTGCGTAGATGGTGGGCTCCTCGCTAGTTGTTTCCTCCATGCCCTTTTTATCCTAATAATCAGGCTTTTGCATCTGGCTTTGTCCTGCTTCTCGTTACGCAGTCAGTGTTGGAAGAGGAGGAGGAGGGCGATGAAGGCTGGGAGTGAATGTGCAGCTGAGTGAGACCTCCCCCATCATTTAGCCTGGTAGCAGAAGGACCACCATCACGTGACTGGCTGTTTATCTCTGCAGCAAGCGTAGTGGGTCTTTGAGTGCATTACAGATTTGCTTGCTTTGTTTTTGCTGTGAAATTTGACTGGTTTTCCTTATTTTTTTGTAATTCAGATAAACTCATTCATCTTTAGAGCTTTTTAAAAGAATTCCAGGTTGTTTTTAACCAGATTCATTGTACGCGCAGTCGTAAGTGCAGCCACATGGGAGACCAGGGGGAAATCACATGTATTTTCCACATGGTGTGTGTGTGAGCGCACAGCAGGCAGTACTTAGGGAGCTGTAGTGGAGTAGTGTTTTCGCGGCTGCTGTTGTTGCTGCTGGGGGCGACGTACTCTGCGAGCTGTGTGTCGGGGCTCGGTGCTATTCTTAGCCCTCTTCCCTCCCTGCTCCATCCTGCAGTCAGTGGATCAGGTTACTGTGCTGTTTGCGTGCTTTTCATCCATCCCAGCTACAACAGCACACACTTTCCATCCCCCATTTCTTCATACACCAGCACCGCTGTCGCTTCTGCAACCTCCAAACCGCTACACTCACGCAAGGACACGCACTAATGCCCAATCTGCTGCCAGGGCCAACATGCTCCGGCACTATAGGGAAATGGTTGTTATTGTTGTCAGCCAGGAACCAGTGGAGTTAGAAAGCAGGAACATCAGGTTATAAATAAATAGAGACATCTGCTCCTCAGAAGGAGCAGCCAGCTTCCAGTACACTTAACATGGGATTTCACAGATTTAGCTCTGCAAATTGATGTTTACAATTAAAGAATAATGTCACTCATAGGTTTTATCAACACCTGCTGTCACATTAACCTATAAAGAGATTAAATTAGAGTTAAGTTATCAGATATGTACAAATGAAGCTTCCTGTTAGACGGTGCCCAGCAGGGGATGCTGAGGAATACTTTAAACCGTCTGACAATCAGAGGAAAAAAATTATTTTTATGTTGACTTACTGGACAGTATTTTTTTTTCCTGTTTGACTGATCTCTATAAAAACCTGTCTGTTGTTTCATCCAAAAGACAGATGTGAATATTTGAAAAATATTTGTTTTGACTATTAAAACAGAAAATTCTCTACATTTAGAATCTGGATTTAAGAATTGTGTTCCTTCATTTTTAAAATGTTGGTGATAAATGATAAATAATAAATTATGAAATGAATCAGTAGTTTTATCCTTAGTTACATCAAGTATTTGAGTAAAGATGTTCTATTATTTAATACCAGATGAGGTGTTGAACTGAAAAACTGATGCAGCAGGTTAGCTGAAATGACTAAAAACTCTAAATGGTTCTCAGTAGTTTGTTTGGCTCAACCTGCTTGTAGCAGCCTGACAACGTTGATGGTGTTCTGGGGTTTCTCCTCCCAGATCCTGACCAGAGCATCACTGAGCTCCTAGACAGTCTGAGATGCAGCTTGGTGACATCTGATGGACCTAAACATGATGTCCCAGAGATGTTCTATTGGATTTAGGTCAGGCCAACATGAAGGCCAGTCAGTGCTATCAATTCCTTCGTCCTCCAGTAACTGTCTGCATTAGGGGTGCAACGGATCAGAAAGCTCACGGATCGGATCGGTTCACGGTTTTGAGTCACGGTTTGGATCAATTTTCGGATCAGCAAAATGAAAAAGAAAAGACAAAAAACTTTGCTCTCTCATTATTTTCTAAAACACTGAGCAACTTTTTTATGCTCAATCCTCATAAATACAAACTGCATTTAACTCAAGATGTCAACCTGATGCTTCAATAAAGTTTTGAATCATATTAAAACTAATTAATGGGGGAGATAGACTCATATGCGCACCTCAGGGTCACAGACCTGCTTCTGTCAAACTAGCGGTCACAGCTGGGGTGGGGGTGGGGGGAGGGCGGATGGGCGTGACGCACGAGGCGCTGCTTTGTGGCTCCTGACTGAACTCCGATTATATTAATGTTTATTAGCTCGTATAAAAGCCCAACATAACGCTATCTTAGACACAAATAGGTGAATCTAGTTTGTTTATCAGAAAGATTCCAGCTGACGGAGAGAGAGAGAGACGGAGGAATCGGAGGCAGCGCGCACGCGCGCAGCAGAGACTGGATATTGATCAGCGATCCTTCGTTCTGGTGTACTAAAATGGCTGAAGCCAACAGAGTGAACCTCTATACGTGATGCAAAACGAATGCCTTTCTCAGAGGGGAATTATCTGCAGATTCAGAGCGCGTGAGCACAGAACGTCGGGGATTATTTAGCGACGCACGCGCTCTACATGAACCGCGAACCACGTGCGTTCCGAACCGTAGAGGGTGATCCGTACGAACCACGGATCGATGATGATCCGTTGCACCCCTAGTCTGCATACTCTTACCACATGAGACAGAGCATTATCAAGCACCAGGAGGAACCCAGGACCAGTGAAGGGTCTAACAATGGGTATAAGGATTTCATCCCGATACCTGACGGCAGTCAGGGTGCCATTATTTATCCTGTACAGGTCTGTGCATCCCGTGGATCTGCCTCCCCAAACAAACACTGACCCACCACCAAACCCATCATCAATGCTGCAGCAACATAACATTCACCACAACTTCTCCAGACTCTTTCAGGTCAGTCACATGAGCTCAAAGTTAATCTGCTCTCATCTGTGAAAAGTACAGGGCACCAGTGCTGGACCTGCTAATTCTGGTGTTCACTGGCAAATGCCAGTGGAGCTCCATGGTGCCAGGCAGTGAGCACATGACCCCCTAGGACAGTGGGCTGTCAGGCCAGGCCACCCTCATGTAGTCTGTTTCTAATAGTTTGATCAGAGACAGTCACACCAGTGGCCCACTGGAGGTCACTTTGTAGGGCTCTGGCAGTATTCATCCTGTTACTCCTTGCACAAAGGAGCTGACCTCCGACGGCTCTGTCCAGCTCTCAACTGCCTGTTTACTGGAATCTCCTCCATGCTCTTGAGACTGAGCTGGGAGAGACAACAAACCTGGCAATGACATGTATTGATATGTCATCCTGGTGGAGTTGGACTGCCTGTGCAACCTCTGTAAGGTCCAGGAATTGCCTCATGCTACCAGTAGTGACACTACCCCTAGTCAAATGCAAAACTACTGAAAATTAGTCAAGAAAAGATGAGGAGGGAAAATTGTCTGTAGCCTCCACCTGCAAAACATTCCAGTTTTTGGGGTTGTCTCATTGTCTTACCCCTTTGTTGCACCTGTTGTTAATGTCATTAACATCAAAACAGCTGATTAACAACTCCCTTTGCTACTAAACTGACCAGATCAGTATCCCTGATGTTTAACTGACTCGATACCAGGTTAAAAAGTGTTTTTTTAAACAGTGTATTTTCAGTGTTAATTCCATTGTTGTTGTTAAGATCTCACACAGCTAAAACTGACTGATAGCAACATTTATCTACTCTACTTAATATCACTAAAGGAAAAAACTTAAGTGATATTAAGTAGAGTAGAAAATTGTTGTTATCAGTCAGTTGTAGTTGTATGAGATCTCATGCCAGAGTAATCACAGCTGTAGTGGCTGTGAACCGAAGTAGTCATCAAGGCATGGTTTGATCTGGACTTGAAACAGCCCAAGGTTAATGGCAGAGCTGGTGGAGGCTCATGCAGCCCTGAGCTGCTCATGAAATGCAGCGAACGTGAATGCCAAACTGGCGGTTACCCAAATACCTCTGTAATTATAGTCACACCCTCCTCGCCTGTTTCTGGGCCAGATTGGACTCCTGTCAGCGTTTTGTTTTTTGGTCTGGTCTCGGCCTATCCACGCTGCTTTAATACCCCCGGTGCTCTAGCGTTACACCTACATTCTATCTGTGGGCAGCTCAGTTCTCTCTTTCAGCTGCCTGAATGATGGTGATTCTGCATACTGGCTATCTGCTGACTAATGACTGACCACTTGCTGGCCTCAGCTGTGCAGCAGACAAATTAAACCTGTCAACACAGTTCTAACACTCAGGATCAGCAATCTATCTGGAGAAACTGAATGGAATTCCTTAGTCGTCATAGGGTGAATCCTATTTCCTAGAGTCAATCCTGCATCTCTAAGATTTGTCTATTTTTTGTGATTTACACTTACAAAGAGTGGTTCAAATATTGTCCTGCAAAATGTCAGCAGTTGATTTGTTTATTCTTGTATGCCAATTTTATTTACATAAACAAACGAGATGTGTTTTGACACAGCCTTACCAGTTTGTCCCCTCCCATCATCACAAAAAGAATTGGTGGGAATGAGCTAAATGTAAAAGTAGGGCTAAGTAGAGTTAAGAGGGACATGGGATTAACTCTTAGTCAGCAAGATCCTTGCGTACTGGAACATGAAAAAGAACCGCTACTAAATAAGTAAATTTTATTGTTTTATCGAAACAGAAAAACACAAAGTTTCAGGTTAGAAAAGTTCACATAGTTACAAATTAATGTGCTTGCTGGTTTACCTATAAGCTAGTTAATATTTTGCCAAAATCAGTTATTGTTTTTTGTAGTAACAGTGCAACAAGTTTATAAATAGATGAACTCATAATAGATAAACTGATGAGGCCCCATAGATCACAAAATTTGAAACTCCAGGTTAAACTGGGATTGGCTAAGAAATCCCTTTCCTCATTAAAACCTGCTTGGTTGTGTTTATGCCACTGTTTTGAATTACTCAGCAGATTAAACTTGCAAAGCTTGTGGTTTTATTATAAATTCTCAATATACCTCATAATGGTCCTTTGTGACTGATGTTCATACCAGTATGTGCTTGTTGCTCTTGCATTTAGGTAGTCAGGCACAGTGGTGTGTTTTGGATTTTAGTTTGTTCTTGGGAAGGAGGCTGTTGTGTTTCACTGCTGACCGTGCTGTTTACACAACTGTCATGTTTTATTCTCAAGACAAAAACTGAATGCAGCGTGACTTTTGTCTGTGGATGGTTTACAATAAAAACATGCATCTAAATTAGCTTATTTTTGATAATGTAAAAAAGACTCATTGCATTCCCGTGGGTCGACATGGTCAACAACATGAAAAACTTTCATCTGCTTCACAGAAAGTAATATCGTTTTTAGCTTACTGTTGCAGGATTATTATTTTGTGGTGGTGAGGGAAAGCAAAATAACTAAATGGCTGCTTGTGTGTTTCAAGCAAAAATGCTGAAGAACCAACATGAGAGTTAGAAAATACCACAAGAACTTTTTCCTTTTTTGGATTTGTTTTTAAACAAAGTATTTCATAGCGAGACGTGTAGCTGTTAATGATGGATCTGACTGGTGTTGGTTTAGGAGGAATATGTGTCATTAAAAGATGTTTGTTTCTAAACGGATATTGGCTGTTGAACATGCAAATGGGAAGATTATTCATCCCATCTGAGAAATATTTGACCCTTTTTAAAAATAATCTGTTATCAGCCAGGCCTGTGCATACTAGGCTGATTACTAAGTGGGAAAAGAATCAGATGCAGCAGCTGTTAGAAGCGTCTCATTTCAGCTCATTGTTTAGTTCTTTTAAACATGAATTATCTTCCATATATAGTTTTTTACATGTTTTGTCTAAATGGTCACATTCTCTTAAGTGTTGTTAGGTAGGAATGTGTTTCAGTTAATCTGTATGTCCAGGTTTTTTGGGGGGAAAATGCATATTGTGCACAAAAAAAATAAATAAATAAATTGCCTTGTCAGATTGGCCATTGGTTGCTCTACAGATTGGTATTGGCGTTAAAAAACAAAACAAAACATACCAGTTGACCTCTATACAAAAAATTTAGCTGTAAATGACAACATGGAGCTTTGGATGAAATTAATTTGAAGTTAAGATCTCATCTAAACGACCTAATGCAAAACCCACTGATTTAGGTTAGTTTACCTTATGTATTACAGGATATCACAGCTGCTTAGAATGATTGAAAATGCTAGAATTTTCATGTGAAATGTTTAAGGTTTAGACAGTGCTTGAATTTTTCATAAAGAGCTTGAAACGGTAATTGAAATGTAGAAAAAATACTTTCATGATGAGACACCTATGCAATCGTGGCTCAGGGGTATAGAGGCCGTCTACTGTGTGGGAGAACAGGGTTCAAACCCCCGGCTCAATACTCAACCTCCCACTGCCTTCAGGTCTCCTTTGAAAAAGAAATTCTCACTGGGAAATTACCTGAATAAATAATGGTAAAAAAACTAAAGTAAAATAATAGTTTTGAGCATACTTATTATGTTCGTGTATGTATAGATGCTGGAAAATCTTAAAAACTCACCTCAAAAGTGCTTGAAAGGTACTTAGATTTAACATTGGGAACATTATAAGAACTCTTATCTAGTTGACCTAAATATTACCGGGTAACTTTTGCTAAACTTTCCAAATATATAGAGCTCAATTTTTCCTTGTATTTCTGAAAATACAATTTACAAAATTGCCACATTTTCCCATATCTCAATTTCTTTTTCAAAGTTAAATACAGTTTATGATTATTTAACTAAATGTTTGAACTTGACTGATAAAAACCTGTTAAAATATAAACAGACGTATTTGGAGTAACTCGTATTTACTGTGGTGTTTTACTCCCTCTGAAGTTCTGCTTTCTTTGTGAATGCGCAGTACAAAAAAGTACTTTAATGTTTCTTCTTAGGAAATCAAATGTTGCCTGTAAAAGGTTTTGGGTTATCTATTGAGTAATGGGGCTGTCCCAGTCAATTTGATGAAAAAAGGTTCTAATTTAGAATAAACTTGTTGTGGCCTTTCACAGGAATGAGAGAGGTATTTTCTGTTTAATGTAGTTATGGGTGATACTAATGAGGAAGTAGGGAAAGTTCAGTCAGAGTATTTGAGGAGAAGGTCTTATGACCGAAAACGATCATCATGTGTTATGGTAATCGACAGATGTCATGTTGGCTTTGTGTTCAGGTTCAGCTGAGTGTTACGTTATATTTAGACCAGAGATGCCCATGTTGCACCTCGCTGCCTCTACTGCCGGTTCTCTGTCATAAACCACACATGATGAAAGAAGCTCGGTTACATCGATGAGTTTATCATAGTGACAACCTGTGGGCGGAGGTTTTCCTCTCAGAGGTGGAGGAGTCCCTAAAGCTGTGATTCATGCTCCCTCGTGTAGTTGTTTCGTTAGTATTCTTTCAGGTGGAAATCTCAATAAAAATCCCTGATTACTGATCCACTCACTCAAGCTGCCACTTCAATCCTGTGTGGTTAAGTCAGTGACAGGTGTTGGCTGAAATCATAACTTGTAAATCTAAGAATAAGATCTTAACTTTGGGTCTGATGCACAAAGATTTATTGGGTTGTTCATGCTGCGGAGTTTAGATTAGAGGATGACACGTGACGGGAGTTGATTTTATTTGCTTTCCCAAATCACTCCCATTGGATTGGGGGAAAAAATCCTCTTGTCCCAAACCCAGAAAGCAAGAAAAAATAAAATTCTCTCCCATCCCAATCCCAATAAAATAATTCCCACTCCCTCCCAGTCCCAGCAGGTGTTTTTAAGGTTTCTAAACAAAACCACGTATATTCTGGCTGCACATCCGAACTACTGAGTGACCCGTGACTTACCTGCGTTTGGCATTTGATGCATTGTAAAAGAAGATATCTTTGGTTGGTTTTCTCATCCAGAGTCACTTGCTTTCCTGTTACATGAGTGGTGCAGTCCACTTGTTCCAGAGGAAGGAGTAAACTTTATTTCATGTCTGACAAACGGAGTAAGGTGTTTCGACTCCTTCACTGAAATCTCTCAGAAAACTGTAAAACTTCAGACTGCCCTGACAGCGTTTTAATGTTGATACGGGCATCTTTTTCCTTAAGTCGCTGCTCCAACTCATCTTTCTTTCTGTCTATGTTGTCAAATGTGGCAGCTTGCAGCTGCGCATTGCGAGATGATGTTCCCACTCTTGCCCACTCCTGTTGATTATTTTTCCTGTTTTGTCCCAGTACCGTGATTATAAATAACTTGACTCCCATTTCACGAGAATCCCGCAGGATTCACATGACACACTAGGATCCCAAAAAATGGCCCGCCTCTAGTTTAGATCCTTCTCACGGTTGTTGTCTTCTCTCTCCAGGTGCATGATGAGCCGACTGTGCTGTAGGCGTCTAAGCTAGTCAGGTGTCGCACCATGGCCAAACCTGGAGGCGACCGAGATGGAGCCATGGTGGATAAGCAGGCGGGGAAGAAGGTGTGTTAACACGACACTCATTTTGCAATTTTCAAAATGAATTTAATGAAATTGAGTTTTTTGTAAAGAATTGACCTGCCAAATCCAATTTACTCCAGAAAAATAGAGATAAGCAAACTGCTGTTTTCTAGGTCATTGCTGATTTTCAGGTTTTTACTTTTTTGTGACATTTCAATTTTGATTTCTTTGTAGGAACAATAATTGTATACAGTTTTTTTTTCTTCCCAATTTCATTTTTCTGTTGTAATTCTAAGAAAAATGTAATATAAGAGGGCACAGACAGGAGGGGATGTGTTGAAGTAAACCGAGGTAAAGACATCCACTGCAGGCTGCCAGCATCCAACACCTTTAAGCACAAAGTTAAAGAAAATCATCCATAGAATGATTCTTCAATTGATTTTATGATTTGGGAAAACAACTTTTCCGTACGTTTTGTCAGCGTACAGTTGACCCAAATTGCTAGAAAGTACATTATGACCTGAACAGAGACAGAAAACACGCTAGCAGCATTAGCCTCACTTTAGCTAACTCTTCCACATGAAACCACAGCAGAATTTACAAAAAATCCATTATAGTGTGTTAAATATTGCCATCAGGATATAAAAGATTTCTATCTGGTTAAGAGATTTGGGTCAAACCGCACAGCCTTAACCCAACATAAAATCTACCTTTCTTCTTCTTGTTTTTTGCGTCGTCCTAAAGGTTTCATGCAGACAACGAATCAAAGCATTTGAACTTTTTTGGAAATGTGTTTGCACTCAGTCGCTGATTTTCTTTCACAAACATCTGCATGAATGTTCTTTGATTTAAAAACTAAGTTTTTGTTCACACACATCACTCACTCACTGGAACAATAACATCTGGGTGCTGGCAGGGAGCACATCCTAGCCGCACAGTTCTCTGTACCAACTTAAAGCTTCTCTGCACACAAAATACTACACTTTGATGTTCAAGTTGTGAGGATGTGTTAACACTATAAGTTGATCCTATTGAGTTAATGTTATTTACATAAATTAATCTGGACGCTGGTTTGTCCTGAAACGAGGGATGCACCGACATGTTTCAGTGTCTTGAGAATCCACAGTTCTCCATATTCCTTTACCAACAGTACTTTTTCTTCTAGATAAAAGAGAAATTGTTTCTGCCTTTATTTTAAAGCTAAAGTACTTCACATCTAAGCGCTCATCTGCTTTCAACAGTGCCAGACAATTTAGCTTTGCGCAGCCGGCACATTTCTTCACCGAGATCAAAGAAGCACCACACTGCAGACATTTTCCTTCTGCCAGAAATGTATTTTACTGCACCACAGTGCAACTCGATAAAAGTAATAATTCTGAAAGGGCTTTGTCTGCAGATCAGAGTGTTAAAAAAAACTGAGAGAGAGGAAAAAACAGATAATACAGATATTACTGGATTATTGCGTTGGTCAGTTGCTGCAGGTGTTGTCGGATACGTAGGTGTTCCAAAGTAGCACTCTGATTATTTTGTGTTTTCTAAAGAATCAAACGAGTTCACATTCACTTAAGAAATGTGAATTTAATGGGCGAAAATCAAAATCCAGTGGATTTAAAACAGTTGGCAACAGCGAGAAAAAGTATTCATTTCCAGTAGTTTAGTACCTGTAAGAAATGACGGTAGAAATAATTGAGTTTTCTCTTATTAAAATCAGCTCAGTTACTATTTGCTGTATTGATCTTTTAGTACATGATCTGCACATTTCCAGTGCTGTGAAAAAGAATTTGCCTCCTCACAGGTTGCTTCAGCTTGTGCTTTTGCTGACTCGTCACACTTGAATGATTAGCAAATACATTTCTGCATCAGACAAAGATAACATTATTAAATACAAAATGCAGTTTTCAAATCATGATTTACTTTATTAAAGGAAAAGGTTATCCAAACCAACCTGGTCCTATGTGAAATAATAATTGCCCCCTTTTTTTAAATTGTGAATTAATTGTTTAATTAACCACATTATTTGGAAAGCTGAGTTCAGTTCCACCAGACCCGATTACGATCAGACACGTAGAATTAAGAAATCACTTCAATAGAACCTGTCTGACAACATTAGGTAGGCTAAAAGATCTCAAAAAGCAACACACCGTGCCCTGTTCTAAAGAAACTCAACACAAGAACCCAGAACACCTAAAGCACTGCAGGCCTTACTTGGTCAAAGTGAGGTCAGAGGTCATGACTCAGCAATAAGAAAGAGATGTGACAAAAATGGCATCATGGGAGAGTTCCAAGACCAAAACCTCTCCTGACCAGAAACGACACAACGATCCATCTCACATTTACAGAAAACACCTTGGCGATCGCCAAGACTTTTGAGAAAATATTAAGTCAACTGACCAGACTAAAGTGGGACTTGTGTGTTTCCTGTTCCATCTGGAGTAAAACTAACACTGTATTTCAGAAGGGATGATTATGGCGTAGGGAAAGAAAGAGAGGTTGTCTGCTGAGCGGGAGACCCCGGGGTTCATGTGTCAAAGTGTTTCTGGGCAAATTACTGAACCTCCAATTGCCCCCCTGGGCGCCATTCAATTTGGCAGCTCACTGCTCCTCAAAAACTTAGGATGGGTCAAGAGCAGAGAAACTACGAATAAAGAATAAATTATATTATAGAAAAACAGCATCATACCAGCAGTCTAACGTGGTGGTGGTAGTGTGATAGTCTGGGGACGCTTCAGGACCTGGATGACTTAATGTAATTGATGGAATCATGATTTCTGCTGTCTACCAGAACATCCTGAAGGAGACTGTCTGACCTTTGACCTTAAACAGGCTGGTTATGTTGGAAAACCCTCCAATGTGACTGAATTAAAACAATTCTGTAAAGAAAATTGGGACCAAATTCCTCCACAGTGACATGAGAGACTCATTACTAGTCATCACGAACACTGGATTGTGTAGTTGTTGTCTCCAGGAGTGTTTCAAGTTCAACCAGTTTTTACATGTTAGGGGCAAAACTTTTTCACACAGTGCCAGTTTAGTTTGAATAGCATTTTTTCCTTAAACAACAAAAATCGTTTGAAATTTGTATTTTGTATTTGCTCAGGTTGTCTGTGATACTGAAATGTGTTTGTGTATATGAGGCTGAGTTGTGTTTTTAAATTAATGCCAAAAAGGTTCCAGCTTCAATTTTCTACAGTTCTGGACTGATGTTCTCAAACATTTTCATTGAAATAAGCTAATCCTTTCCAGTTGCACATAGCACTGTGAGAACATGTAGAGAATATAAATGTATTTTATTTAAAAAAAAGGATTCATGTATGAACAAGTTTTGCAAAATCTTCACACGGTGACATTCATACTGCTGTAAGAAATAACTCCCATCGCTTCTGTAGTTTTATTTATGTTCGGAAACAGGATGAAAACTAATCTTTCTCACTTGGCAGTGACTTTACTTTGGAAATAACATTTTAGTCAGTCATGCAGTCAAACCTGTATGAGTGTTGCAGAGATGTTCCACTGCCTGTAATGTAATCGTGTGCACCTTGTGAGATTAGTGTCATGTTTTATTAAGCTTTGGTTCCTCCTAAAATACATTCAGCATGTTAATAAACTCAACCCTTTTATTTGTTGTCAATCAAGTCAACAGCTTTCTGAATGAGGATTAGCTGATTTATAAACAGCTGTATTGTTTATTTGAGCTCTACCTTTATAGACCTATTTTATGCCTTCCTTGTCTTCATGCAGAGCAAAGACAAGTTGTCGCCTTTCACCAAAACTCCGAAGTTGGACCGGAGTGAATTGTTGGGGAAGGAAGGGAAAGCCAAGTCTTCCATGAAGCGCAAGCTTTCCTTCACTACAAGTCCGCCTCGGACGGAGGAGCGGGACTCAGACACGGGTAAATAAACTGTCATTCTGCTGGCCCGCTGCCATGTTCTCACACTGCCCCCTGCTGGCTGATCAGAGGTTTTTGTTGTGACTCTCACCTGGTTTTGTCTTGTGAAGCGTCGGGTCCAAACCTGACATGGCCGTTGATTTTCAGTCGTCTGTTTGGTCTATAAAGATGTAATGAACAGCAAGCATCAGTTAGTGGATTAGAAACCATTTAGTTTGTGATTCAGCCTCATTTAAAACTTCTCTATTTTATGGTGAAATGTAAAAGATGATTAAAATCTGTCAGAAAGTGCAACATTTTCAGCTCTCTTTAACAGACCACAATGTAAACCACTGCAGCTTCTGGTGGTTTAGTGGGTAAAGCTTAGTGCTCTTATTGTATAAAATGTATTAAAGTAGGATAAAAAACTAAATTGGTACATTTTGAGAGAGTAATATATTAGCTGTAGTTTTTGTTATGTTGCACTATGTGGTTTGTCTTAAATAAAAACAAAATTTTAGTAATCAATCAGTCAAATTTCTTCTTTTTCCACCTTTGATTTAAGTGTTTACTGGATCTCATAGCCATTGAAGCTGGTTGTGTTTAGAACTACAGATTATTGAGCCTGATGTTCAGTTCTTAACATCAGGTAATCAGCTCTGAGTGAGAAGATTTTAATGCTGTTGCAGTAAGCTTCTTTTGTCAAAATGAACCTTAAATTCTCTTGTTTTGTTCTCCAACATGTGTACCTACTGAACTACATTGTGTTTGTGCTGATATTACTTAATTAAAGTACTCTGGGTATTTAAAGTATTTTGGGAACAAAGGGATCAGTAGGGAATTATTCTTTATGTAGTAAAGAGCAAATTTCCTTTAAAATAGTAAGGATCTGCAACCCCTCTGTAAAAATCAGCCTAGCTACAGTTTTGTGTATGATATTCTTGATTTATTTTGTGCGTCTTCTCTTTGTCTACAAATATGACAAAAGATCAAATCTGAGACAAAGAACTGTGTTGTGGTCTGTGCTGCCCGTCTCTTTGACAATAGAGCCTCCCTTGTTCCCCAAAAAACTGTTAAAAGCACATCAGCTGCATCGTTTCACCGTCTAATGTGTTCTTTTGTTACTGTAAACACCGACTGTGTATCTTTAAGTCTATTCCATCTACATTGTGTTGTTGCTTAATCCCACATTGTGGATTGTGGACCTTATTTGTCTTTTCCAATGAAAAATGAGTCATTTACAGTTTCCTCAAACGTCACTGAGCACTGATAAATACTTGACTGAGACGCTCAGCTCGACTCTGTAGCCGACCTAATCCTGCCTCCTCACTGTGTAAACTCTGCTCTGCTCCCATCGTTCAGTTAGACCCATAAATATATGTTTATATCAGATTCAAGAGCAAAAATAGGTTTATGTGTTGTGCAGCCATAATTACAATAAATAAAGTTTATGTTTACAGACAGTTTAAGATCTGACGGGTTGCCTTCATCTCCTCTGTAGAGCAAACATCAACATCATGATTTTCATTGTGTGGTCCTGCTTCGTCCTGAGAGGAAAACCTTTCATTTAATTGTAATTAAATGTGCCAGAGGTTATAGAGGTAAACTAGCTTTGAGGGTGGTTTTCCTTCCAGCTGCTGTCCCACGGTGTTTGTCAGGTCTGCAGGAGGGAGCGGAGGAACTGACCACCTGATTGGATCCCCTCTCCTGCCTCCCGTGTTGCCATGACTCATAATCTGTAGCGTGGAGTGCGACTGCCTGTCTGTATTTGACTACATGTGGAAGGAGGAGGGTGTGAGAGCGTGAGCGTTAATGCAGTGCTTTCCCACTCCCCACTCCTTGCTCTCCCCTCCCTGTCCTCCCCATCCTCTCTGCTTTGCACTGTAGATGACTCAGACCCAGGCCAGTCGAGTGAGACCTGGGGAGAGAGATTAGTGCCTCCCTGCAGGATATACGCAGGTAACCGCTGCAGCCCGAGCCTCGGCCCCCCTCCGTGTTCTCTTCAAGTCACGTCACGCACTCTGCGCTACTACTCCGCTGTAAACACACACGCACACATGCACGCGTGTGTGTTTTTGCCTTGCATCTGCCCCTATTACAGCTCAGCATGTCTGTTTCGTAACAAACACCTATCAAGAGGCGGGGGGTTTCTGAAGACTGCCGTCTGTGTTTGACTGGCTTAAGTGAATGCTGTCTGTTTTTGTTCCTTCTTTCTTTTAACCTCATGCTTGTCATCTGTTTTTCTGCGTGCTCAACAGATACAAGAGGAGGAGGAAATATTACTATTAACAATGAAGTTGTATAATAACAATCATAGTTTTTCATGACGGTGTGCTTTTTTAAATTAAAACTCCTCCTTGGTTGTGTTGCAGATAAAGATGGACCGGATAAGAAGAAGGTGAAGAAGGAGGCTGGGAGCAAAAAGTCCCAGGCGTCAAACCTTTTATTTGGGTATCCGCTGTCAGAGCGCAAACAGATGGCTCTTCTCATGCAGATGACTGCCAACAGTCCAGGTTTGTGAATTTCTACCTTTTAAGTCTTAATAGTTCATACTGAACCTTTTGACCGAACAACTTGATATTCTCTTTACCTACAAAAACACTCAGTAGGTTTGCAGTAAAATGATCCTTCCTGTTGTTGCTCAGTAGGAGATAGATGTTTATAAGCTGAGGTTGTATTTATGACATTGACATACTTCTTCCTTTTAGCTGTGTGGTACAATAATGGCTTATAATTTGGTTAAAATAAGGAAGAAAAAAGCATCTATTCAACGTTTTGAACAAAAGTAGAATCTCTTCTTTGAGTGTCTCATATTTACCTTGAAAATCCTTTGTAGTCAGTAGCAGCCTCTAAATCAGGGATCGTCAACTGGCGGCCTGCGACCCACGTGTGTCCGGCCCGCCACGTGTTTCCCGACTGTTTATTTACCTGAACCATGTGTTTCCCTGAGTTTGTGTTTATTTCTGACTGAGTTATTGTGCATGTTGCCATGTCCTATCCTTTATCAGTAACATTTTAACACATAATGAAAATTTGGTCAGGGCCGGGGATCGGACCCAGACCCCCTTGCTCTGAAGTCAGTGTCACTAACCACTAGACTACAGTGTGTGATAGGAAATTACTGGTTATAATGGTTATAACCTTTCTTTTTCAGCCTTTCCAGGTTAACACATTGAGAAGAAAACTGAGTTACATTTATATTTCAGACAGTTAAAACATCATCAGCTCTCTGCCTTTAAAATCAGGTTCTATGTGTCTCATTACTTTAAGCACCAGCACCCCCACCCGGCCCGCGAAAACTCCTGGGAAAATGAATGTGGCCCTCAAAGGTTTTTAGTTGATGACCCCTGCTCTAAATCAATCAGATGATCAACTTATTCATTACACCACGTTTCACTTTGTTTTTAATGCTTTAAGCTGCTGCTGCTGCAGTGTGTTTCAGGCCATTGATCAGCTTTTAGGCGTTCTAGCTTATTTTTTCTGCGAGTTTGGATAAAATATCTTTATACTCTTCAGAATTTATTATTATTTTGTACTAATGCCCCAGTGACATTGTGTCACTATCATACCTTATTTCGTCTTATAAATTTAGAATATTTCCCAGGTTTGAAGGATAATTGTGAGGAAATCTAAAGTGGTCGACTGGTCGTTCTATTTTTGGTACTTGTCTTTATTGGGTTCTGTATCTGCTCCTGTTGAGTTTTCTCTGACTGGGATAAGGTCATACCTGTTTCCTGAAGAGCCTCCTTCAGCTGGATTGATGCTGTGGAGGATTTTATTTATTCATTTTATTTTTGTCCTTTACTTATTTATGATGGATAGGATGCTGCTCTTGTAGTTGTTGGTAAACAGCCAGCTCTTCTATGTGGCAGCATCCATTTACACATTTTTCTGACTTTTATTCCTGGTTCTTTCAGGTGCTTGAAATCCTTGAAAATGCTTGAATTTCAATGTTGTGTTTTCAAGGTTTTTAAAGTGCCAGGATTCTGAATGAAGTGCGTTTTAAGAAACGAATCCATAAGAAAACGGGACGTTTTTTTTTTAATCAAGCGTGGGATATTTCTGTTTATCTTGATGCAGTTTTTTCTCTTTTTGGACCATTTCCCTGTAAATCCCAGAGATGGTTGTGGGTGAAACTCCCAGCAGATTAACAGTTTCTGAAGCACTCAGACTAGTCTGTCAGGCACCAATGACCATACCACGTTCAAAGGCCCTTAAATCAGTTTGAACATCAGCAAATCATCTTCCCCACATCTGAATGTCTAAAATGTTGAGTTGCTGCCATGTGATTGGTTTATTAGCTATTCATGTCCACAAGTAATTGAGCTGGTGTACCTAATAAAGTGGACAGTGAGTGTATAAGCACCTACCAGTTGTTATCCTTCACTAAGCATCTGCTTGATCCACCAGTGAAGTCCTTGTCTTTGCCTGTGTTTAGACTCGACACCCAGTCACCCCTCACAGACGACCCCGGTGCAGAAGAAAGTCCCCAGCAGCGCCTCGTCTCGCCAGAAGGACAAAGTCAACAAGAGGAACGAGCGAGGGGAGACCCCCCTTCACATGGCAGCGATCCGAGGAGACGCCAAGCAAGTTAAAGAGCTCATTAGCCTGGGAGCTGATGTCAACGTCAAAGACTTTGCAGGTACGATCCAGCAGGAGATAATCATGTAACAGCTTTCATTAAGTCTGTGTGGCTGCTAATGACATGAAGCTGAGAAGCAGCTGCTGACATCTTTTGGTGAATCAACAGGAAGATCAGCAGGTCTGCATGTTAGTGACTCCTGTGCAGATGTTGTTTAGAGGAAAATAAAGAAAATGGCTGCATGAATTTCTTGAAACAAACTGCAGTGATGAACTCTGAAAGCTCTGTTACTGCTGTTCTCACCAGGTTGGACTCCTCTCCATGAAGCCTGTAACCTGGGTTACTACGACGTGGCAAAGGTTCTGATAGCAGCAGGTGCAGAGGTGAACACGCAGGGTCTGGATGACGACACGCCGCTTCACGATGCTTCCAGCAGCGGACACAAGGACGTAAGACAGAAATGTGTCCTCTAGAGACGCTCTGACAAATTGAGAACACGTGTTTTTAGGCCTTGGGTTTTATGACGTTTTCACATAGGAAACAATGACATGTCGAGTCTGTGCGCACTGATTAAAAATACAGATTAAAATGAAGTCTGTGGTTTAGTTTTACAAGTCAAACATCAGTTGAATTCAAAGTAATTTGTTTCAGGCTTCATTTATAAACTTGAATCAAAGTTTTATGACTAAACTTTTCATGTAATTAAATGTAAATATAACATGATTTGCAGTGTTTCAAATCTAAATATATTGAAATTTAAGATTATTTCACCATTTTTATTGTTTACCTAAACCCGTGAGCTTTATCTTAAAAGATTGTCCATCATTTTTAAGATTTGTTCTTTTTTTTTTTTTTGCAGATTGTGAAACTTCTGCTTCGTCACGGCGGTAATGCCTTCCAAGCCAACAAGCGTGGCGAGCGACCGGTGGACGTGGCGGACTCTCAGGAGCTGGAGCAGCTTCTGAAGGGAGAGATGCCGCTGTCAGACCAAGACGAGAGCTCTTCAGGTGAGCAGAAGATGCACTTTATGTTTTAAAACACACAAATTGTAACATTATTACGGTCCTTCCTACTAGCTTGTCCATGTGCTTTATTGCGGAGGGAGGCGGAGTCAGCTGTGATGCATTTAGAATGTGGGAGAAACAAAACTTTCAGATGGCTGAAATTTAATTTAATTTAAAATATTGCATGAAGAGAATCACCTACTCTCTTTGAACTTTATTACTAAAATAAATTGTACTGACTGGATTGTTTGCCTTGTAAACATTTTATTGTAAATTTTTCTGCTTTAGTTCACATAAATGTATGAAAACTTGTTGGTTAAAAAACGTTTCTCTTTCCTACAGAATCTGAAGACCCCCCATCCGTCAATCCCTCCAGTGTGGATGACAACATGGAGGACACCGATACTGAAAAGGACTCTGATGGTAAAACGGCGACAAAGTCCTCGTCGTCTGTGCACGGTCTGGACGAGTACGAGTTTAAGGACGAGGAGGAGGAGGAGGAGGAGGAAGAGGATCTCGGTAAAGCCCTGAACGACAGACACATCCCCAGGAGGGAACTACGGCAGCGAGAGAAGGACGACAAAGATAGGAATCATGTGGCGGGGAAGCAAAACAACAAGGGCGAAAAGTCCAAAAAGCAGAAACCGTCTCGTGTCCACTGTAGCTCGGACACGTCCAGTGATGAAATGGACAGCATGTCAGAAAAAAGAAACTCGCCCACCTGCTCACAGAGCTCAGAGAGCCACAAACCTGAAACAAAGTCAAAAAAAGATGGCGCTGAGCAAAAAGACAAGGGTAAGGTGAAGAGGAAGAGCAAAAGCCAGAACAAGAACAAGGAAAACCAGGAGGATGGGAAGGAGAACAGTAAAACTTTAGTTCTCACACTTGCCGCCGTGTCTGAGAACACCGAAAAGGGCAGAGAGGAGGACTCCTTCAAGATGTCCTTCAGTCCTAAAGACGACTCTTCTGTGCACCTCTTTCACTTGTCGTCCATCAAATCTCCTAAACTGAACCACGGTTTGGTGGACAAACAGAGTCCACTCAAACAGGAAAATACTAAGATCTCCATCAGCGACGGCTCGTGTCCGGTGGACAAATACAACCACTACTCAGACGCAGATTACTGCTCCGAAAGCTCCAGCACTAAAGGGTGTAAGCACAGAGAAAAGAGCAAACATCAGCAGAAAGACTCCAGTGTGGACGGAGACGATGGACATTCGAGTCCCTACAAAGACAGCAGCATAGGAAACAGTTTAGACGGCGGTGAAGGTGCCTTACAGAAGACAGATTTAGACGGCAAAGTAGTGAAGAAGCATAAACTTAAACACAAGGAGAAAGATAAACACAGGAGGGAGTACGAGGCCGAGCGGAGCCGCCACAGGCAAAAGGAGGCCAGGAAAGACGGCCACAGGAATTTGGAATTTGACAGAGAGTTCTGGAAAGAAAATTTTTTCAAAAGTGATGAGGCAGATGAACCTCTGGGAGTAAAAAAGGAAGGTGAAGACATCAGCCTGCTTCACAAGACGGCGGATTCCTCTCCTGTCAAAGATGAGAGAAACTCAAAGGAGAAGCACTCCGGCAACAAGGAAAAGAGGCCGAGAGAGGAGCGAGAAAAAGAAAAGGCCGTGAAGAAAGAGAGAAAGGAGGCCGCCGGTAAAGAGGAGAAGGTAAAGGATTCAAAGCCGAGCGAGCGTGACGAGAAGGTGGACTGTCACGGCTCAGGGCGGATTCCCGAGGAGTCGCTGCAGAACAACAGCGTGAAAGAGGAGACGGAGGAGAAACCCGTGAGCGGGATCTCAGCTGATCAGGAACAGCTGGAGCTCTCTGAAAAAGGCTCACGTGAGAAATCTGACAAGAGGCTCCCAGGAAAAGAAAAGGATTCGGATAAAATGGAGAAAAGACATCTTGACAAGGAAAAAAAGATTAAATTGGAACACTCTGACAAAGCCGAGCCACAGAACTCAGTGGACCGTTGGAAGGAAAAAGAGAGAACTGCCGTTTCTTCCCTCTCACCCGGAGATAAAGCCTACAGAGAGAATGAAAAACTGAAATCTTTATCTGCTGCAAAAAAGCATGAAGATGGCAGGAAAAATAAAGATAAGCTTGACAAACGGTCTGATAGGGAGAGGGAGTATGGCGCTGGAGATCACAAAGAGCGAGATCGTCCAAACACTGATAGGAAAGGAAAACCTCTGGAGAAGTCTGCAGATCACAGCAAGACTGATCGCTTAAAAGAAAAGGACTGTGACAGAAAAAAGAGAGATAAGATAAAAGATGGAAGTCTTTCTTCAAGCTCCAATCTGAAATTACTTTTAGAAGATAAGAAGAGCTATCTGTCTGAGAGCAGTAAGGTCTTATCTCTCAAATCAAAGGAGGAAGCTGTGAGAACGCCGGAGAAGGACCGCGACAGGCGAGACCGGGACAGAGACCCCGACAGACACAACGACAAGGATAAAGACCGGCACAAAGATCGCTCCCAGCAGGCCAAAATCAGTAAATCCAAACCCAGTGAGGGGGATGCAGACAAGATCAAATCAAAAGCCCCCGCAGCAACACGAGACTCCAAGCCCAAGGAGAAACGGCTCGTGAACGACGACCTGATGCAGACCAGCTTTGAGCGAATGCTCAGCATGAAGGACCAAGAGATTGAGCTGTGGCATCGGAAGCATTTAGAAAAAATCAAACAGAAAGAGCGGGAAAGGCTCAAACAGAGACCTCTGGTAGATCCAGGGAAGCCCAAACCTAAAGACAGAACCAAACCAGAACCATGTTTGAGTAAGGAGCTGACTCGCTCAAAGAGTTCTGAAGCTTCTGACGTCCACAGCAGAGATAGAACCCAGAAAGACGGCACCAGCAGCAGAACGGTGTCTCTGGATGGGAAGAGTCTACCTGCTATCAGTTCAAAGGTCATGTCCGCTGTAGAAAACTGTCTGAGCAGGTCACCTCGGCCCGAGAGCGAGCGGGGGGGCCTGATGTCCCGGTCTGTGTCTCTAGTCTCTGTAGCGAGTTCTGAGGATTCCTGCCAGGCTTCCACATTAACACCCAGAAACACTGAATATGATTCTGACATGAACCTGGAGGCATCGGACTCTCAGCAAGCATTTCTCCAGTCTTCCCTGGTCATTCAGGCCGCCAGGTCGCCGTCTGTCCACGATAAGGACTGTAACAGTCTTCCAGAGGCTCTTCAAAGTAACCGGACGCCGCTGTCGGCTAAACATGAATCTCCATACCTCAAGGCCATTCTGGACGAGGACGCCAACTCGTCAGCCGAAGGCGCCGAACATCCGTCCAGGTCCAGCCTGACTGCAGTCACAGAGGAGGAACTGGGAACAAAAGAGACCTCAGAACCCGACGAGAGCCTCAGAAGTCCACAAGCTTCTAATTCGATCTCTGATCCAGTCTTGGAGAGGGACGGAGCCACAGCTGGATGCTTAAACACACAGCTGTTAATCAGAGATCTTCCAGTTAAAAACCTGACAGTTCCAGAGAGCAGTGCTTCTCAGACTCAGTCCCCTGAGCAGAACTCTCCGGTCTCTGATCCAGCAGCTGTGAGAGACGTCCCGTGTCTGATGGACATCTCACAGGGAGAGTGTCACAAAGAATCAGATCAACCAGTAATGTCCACAGCTTCTCCAGCAGCTGAAGCGTCAGTGATTACAAACACACAACCCTTCCAGCAGAGAGAGACGCTACCGACTTCCAGTACCGAGGACCAGCAGCAGATCCAGTCAGAGAGCCTGCAGGATTCTGACCATGTGGACAAACCCGTGGAGACCCCTGACGAACCCGAACAAGAGGATATGGAAACCAGTTCAGAAAACCTAAGAACGGAAGGGGTGGGGAGTCCAGTACCGTCCACCAGTTTGCACATTCCCATCTCTGCTGCAGAGAAGACCTCACCGGGTTTAAACCAAACAGAGTCCAAAGGTCCTCAAGAGGACGTGATCGTAAATAACCTAGACTTTAAGAAATCATGGCCTTCCAGTGACGATGCAGGCTCCTGTCACGATGCTCACATGGACGACAACTTGTCCTCTGTAAGTCCTGAACACACGGCTGAGGAGACAGCAGACGTCCCTCAGAGCTCTGAAAACAGAACAGAGAGTTCTTCACTCGAAGGCAGCCTGAGCTCAGAAGGTACGTCAGAACTTCCAACTGACGTCCACCTTGAGCCGATGGAGGTCAGTCCACCCGACGAGAAGCCAGAGTCCTCAGTGGCTGCAGATGAGTTGAGTCAAAGCAGCGTCCAGCTGGGCGCACAGACAGACAGCAGCAGCACCTCAGGGTGTTCCTCTCCACAGTCTGGAGACCGGGAGTCCGATTCCTCAGGGGTAAGGCTCAAGGTCCGGCCTGCAAACGAGGAGGTGGACATCCACGTCCCGCATCCACGAAAGAGGAAGATGCCCAAGCTGTCGGGCTCCCAGCTGTGCTCCACCTCCCAGCAGGAGAAGGAGAAGTGCCAGCAGTCTCTGGCGGCCATCGTGGACTCGGTGAAGCTGGAGGAGATCGAGCCGTACCAGACGGAGAGAGCCAACCCGTACTACGAGTTCCTGCACATACGGAAGAAGATTGAGGAGAAGCGCAAGGTGTTGTGCAACGTCACGCCCCAACCGCCGCAGTATTATGACGAATACGTGACCTTTAATGGATCCTACCTTCTAGACGGGAACCCACTCAGCAAACTCTGCATACCAACAGTGAGTCACCGCTATTCTCTGTTTATCTTCTTGTTTTTTTTTAATGGAAATGAAACCGTTGTGTTGTTGCTGTGTTTTTCAGATAACTCCTCCTCCATCGTTACCTGAGCCGCTGAAAGAAATGTTCAAACAACAAGAGGTCGTCCGAATGAAACTACGACTGCAGCACAGCATTGAAAGGGTACGGAGTGGTTCTGAATTCTGAACACACCCACAGAAGGTTTAGACTCACCGCCCTGACCCAGCTGCTCTCCTTCTTTCAGGAAAAGCTGATCGTTTCAAACGAGCAGGAGGTCCTACGAGTCCATTACCGGGCGGCGAGAACACTAGCCAATCAGACGCTGCCTTTCAGTGCCTGTACTGTCTTATTGGACGCAGAAGTTTACAACATGCCTCAAGATGTCCAGGTTAGACACAAAGCCAGGCGATATGAACCAAACATTTTCCTCTGTGGTGAGCCCCAGGTGATTTTATTGTCTTTGATTTTGTTTTGCAGAACGACGATGGCAAAACTTCAGTGAGAGACCGATTCAACGCCCGGCAGTTCATGTCCTGGTTACAGGACGTCGATGACAAGTTCGACAAACTGAAGGTCAGAATTTGTTGATGCTGGAAGGTTTCTGGGCTCAAGTGGTGAATTGTTAGAATCTGATGATTTTTCTGTTTGGGGACAAAACATTTATATCATGAACTTTTTATTTTCTGATGTAACTAGTCACTAAATCTGATTTCTGTTTCATAGTAAGGTTATACAAATACTGAAACCTTGCGTTTCCTGTTTGTTTATTTGTTAATTTAAGTCTCATAAATGAATAAATGCAGATTTTTATTGGGTTTAAAATGATAAAGGTGGGCTTGAAGATACTTTTATTTACTGCTGAACTTAAGCAGATTTTAAGCTTCTAGTTTTCTGTTTGATTCTAAATATTTTAGCTGTTTTTTGAGATTTTTTTTCCTGGTAGAGTTTGTGTTAATAGCAGCTTTTTAATTAAATGTTTTTAGCTTTGTGAATAATATAAATAGCTATTTTCTTTTGAGGTCGTGCTCTGAAGACGGATTTATTTTTCCTAAAAGAAACCTAATGCAACAAGTGCCATGATTTAACCATAAAATAATTCAGAGCTGATGTTTGTCAGTCAGATTGTAGAGGTGTACTGATTCTGGTTTCTGGTTCCAGACCAGTTTTTAGCTGCCTTTGCTGATTTTGGCTGATTTATCTAAAATAGCCAGTAATTAAATTGGGTTCTCCCCAATTTCTGAATAAAAAATGACTCTGAAAGGAAAAATCTTGAGTCTGTTACTGCTAGCACAAATTAAATAGTTGAGTTTCCGATGCTGAATTTTGTCCATTTCTAAACACCAGCTGATATTTTTGGTTCATCTGTAGTTGATCTGTTCTGGGAGTTTTCCTCTTCATCCCACGTGGATTGTTGTTTTCATCATCTCCTGTTTACAAGTTGATTCATATTCATGGTTGAGGCACAGATAACTTCTAATTCATGAAAGAAATCGAAAACCCTGCATTCCGACCAGTTGGTTTCGTTTTCAGTGGGGCGAAGTGACGATCTGCTTTTCCCTCCACAGACGTGTCTCCTGATGAGGCAGCAGCACGAGGCGGCGGCTCTGAACGCCGTGCAGCGCCTGGAGTGGCAGCTCAAACTGCAGGAGCTGGACCCGGCCACCTACAAGTCCACCAGCATCTTTGAGATCCCAGAGTTCTACATCCCGCTCGTGGAGGTCAACGACGACTTCGACCTGACCCCGATATGAGCTATTGGATGCAAGAGAAAACAAAACGAAGCACTTAGAATGTGGCGCCAAGACAAAGGAGCACTTAATTTAAAAAAAGACTATGTTTACTCCAGAGCTCTTAGGAATAGAAAGACAACGAGGACGAAGAACGAGGACTCAACCAGGAAAACCGGGTCCAGGACACGGATGAAATCCAGAATCTGGGCCGGACCGAGCCACCGCCACTCATCACGCAGGGTCACACAACTGAAAAGTTCAATTGTTTTCAAAGTGAGTGTTCATATATTGTGTACAGACTGTGCTCTTAATTTTTTAACTTATTTTATACATAAAACGATGTGCATTTGTAAATAGTCATGTAATTATTGTTTTAAACTTGTAAAAAAACAAAAGGTAATAGATATTTTGATTGTAAACTCGTTGTCTGTTTTAATGGACCAAAGTTGTTTTTATATCTTGCGTCCTCCTCGTTCGTGGTGTTCTGGTTGTTGTTGTGTTCTTTTTCCTTTCAACCGTTTCTTCCTTCCTCATCTGGAGCTTCACACCACAGCTGGTGTTTTTGACTTTGGCAATTAAATGCTGTGCATGCGTTGCGATGTTTGTACTTTTTTCCTTAAAAACTGTACCGTGTACTTAATTGTGAGGTTTACTGACGTGTTCCAGCTCTTTGTTTTTGTTCCTCACCAGCGTTGCGTCTCTTTTGCGACCTCACTCCTCATGTGTTATTCATTGTGTCTTGCGCACATTAAAGTCTGTTGTTGCTTCCGAAAGAAAAAAAACAAAAAAAAAACTTTTACAGTTTCAATGTGAGATCACAACAAATCCTATTTTTTCAACATAATGCCTTTTGAACGATAGTTCTAAAAAAATGTCTATTTTAATATTTACTTGTTACATGACTTGTATATATTTGTAATATATAATTGAATAAATTTTATTTGTTGTGAAATTACATTTCTGCTTCATGTGAATTTGTTTTAACTAGAGGTGAAGGATCATTTGGCTCTGAATGTGTAGAGCTCAGGTCAGCCAGTAGGTGTCGCTGTTGGCAGCACTGCAGGTTAAGAAGTTTATTTTATAGTAAAAAAAAAACCCAATAACGTTCATACTTCGCTTCCCTTAAAAAAACAGCACTCACATTATTAAAAATATAGAAAAGTTGTAAAGATGTGCTTGAATATTATGAATTTATCATTTATGAGCATTTTTGTACAAATAAAATTACTATTTAGAGCCAAGCTTTTTTCTAAAGCATCTTCAAAATATTCTCTGCTTGTAAAATTAACCATTAATCATCATTAATCAATAAATTGGAAATGTAAAAGCCTGAAACTTGTTTTTATTGTTCTACTTTTACCTCTTTATATTATCAGTGACCATATTTGACCTCTTAAAATATTCATTTGAAGCATAAACATGAACCTGTTTTTAAAAAAGAGATTAAGAACATTTTAAAGAGACCCAACATGGAAACTTTAAATTTCTAAATATTTCACAGATTTTCTTAAAACATTTAAACAAAAAATTTTCATAAATCAACTTTATGAAAAAAAAATGCAGTGGAAGCAACAAGTACTATAATAAATATGATACATGTAGAATATATAAACATGAGACTGATTATTAGAAAACTGATCCGGTTTTTTTATAAGAAAAAAGTCAATTTAAATAGCTTTTATTTTTAAAGTGTAAAGTTTTTCAAAATAAAATGTACCGGTATTTTCGCATTTTTAAAATATTGACTTTTTAAGGATTTATTTTAAACTTTTGAATTCAGATTCAACTTGAACTCAACCTTTAAAATGATCCATTTCTCTCACTTTGTTTTACATTCTAAATGTGAAATAAACAGAAAACTTTTATTTTTCATTCATTGAAAACAAACCCAGTGAACAGATCTGGGGATTTCCTAAAGAGAAAAGCTGTTTCTGACTAATTTAGTCACAAAATCAGCTCCTTTATTTCCCTGGGACAAATTTAAGTGTTTCCCTTAAAAATGACTGTAAATAGAACGGAGCTCCTGGCTAAAATGTGAGCCTCCCTCCTCTTCCTGCCCTCGGGTCCTGGTCCTGGTCTTGTGGGACGCCTGTGGAGCTGTAAGTGGCCCCTCGGGGCCTCGCTGTGTTGGGCTACAAATGAGCGCAGGGTCGCTCCTCAGCGGGGAGCCCGATCGGCTTCACAGCTTCCGAGTCGCCCTTTCTCACCTAATGAGCTCAGTCACAGGGCCGCTGATAGGAGGGGAGACAGGGGGGGAGGGGGACTCGAAAAAACCCAGAATCGGAGGACAAACCGAGCGCAATTCGCGCGCTGGAGCGCATTTTACGCACCGCTTTTACGCACGCTGCTCATTTCGGAGTTTTCCTTGAGGGAGGCGGATCTCTCCCCCCTCCTCCTCGGGTCGCTGGGTGAGTCAGGCTCTCTGAGACCTGAGGACCGGTGTTTTCCTCCACAGAGCCGAGCTGGAAAATGGAGTGTGTGCCTTTAAGGCGCCCGACTGCCTGTCGCTTTGTGCTGCGGAGAGACTGACGCCCTGTGGACACAGTGGACAGGAACACCATCCTGGAGAAGTTCAAAGAGAAAACTAACTCGGTCCTTCAGGGGGGGAAAAGAGACGCTGAACGCCTGTAAACTGCGCCGTGGTGAGTTTCAGAACATCTCACGTCTTTGTGTCTGCGCTGCGTTTGGATCTCTGTTGAGTGCGTGCGAGTGAAAGCAGGGGGTGGGGGGGAAGGAGAGGAGAGGTTAAAGAAACGCGCTGAGGAATGAGGCAGCTAATGTTCCTCACATGTTTTCTCCCTCATGTGAGGCGGTGGGTCTGGTAGAAAGTGGGTGAAGGGGGCTGATGTTGCCAGATGTGCTGCAGATCAGTAGCTTTGAATGAAATGTGGCTGCAGGCCATTTGTTTTCTAAAAGAATGTGAACTTTACATGACAGAAGAGTGATTTCCAGGACACTTTTTAGTGTTTTAGATTTAAAATCTGCACTAAAAGTTTCCTGTCACCCCCCACTGAGTTTGATTTCTTGCTCTTTTTTTCCAGTTGGATGCTGGTGAGCCATCAGGATGAGGCCCGGTCAGCTGATCCTCCCCTCCACAGCAGCTCTCCTCTTCCTCCTGTCAGGTCTGTCTCTGACCTCCGGCTGCAACAAAGCTCTCTGCGCCAGCGACGTCAGCAAGTGTCTCATCCAGGTAACACACACACACACACTCCACATCCTTCACTCTGAGAGCCTCTCAGCCCAGACTAGAGCATGAAGAGGCGTGTGGTTCTGCTCTTTGCTGAGTGATGCAATCAGACCCTGAGTGCAGTGATCTCCTCTGCAGATAAAAGCAGGAAAAAGTTCAGCCAAGTTCAAGCTTTTCCTCTTCCAGCGCTACAGCTGTTTCATATAAACACACACCGTCGATGTGCATGACAGGAACACAACGGAGGAGAAACCAGAGAAGCAGCCACTTTATTGGTTTAAAATTAAAGAAAAAAACCTCATAAAACTACATGATGAGATTCCTTCTTCAGTTCGCAGCCGAGAACAAAGATGGGACGTGTTTGGTGAGGAATGCAGATGAATTCCTTGGATAAGCCAGGAGACCTTGGAACAAAATGTTGTTTTCCATGAAGGCAGAGATGATGATTTCACCTGAGCTGCAGCTCTGGTTCTTAAAAAGTTGTGGGAGTTTTTTTTCCCCCCTCTCTCTGACTTTTCTGTTGACTTTCTAACATCATTTCCCGCGTGTCACTTTTTCCCTTTCACATCCCGAGCTCGGTTTATACAAGGCGATGCTGCTCACCTCAGAACGTTCTGATTATTTAAGGAGAAAAAAGTAAACAGAGGCGTTAAAGAGTCCCCGCCTCTCCCGTCTTTAACCTGAGAGTGACCTCAGCCGGTTGCAGGTTGATGGATTCTCTCTGTGGGATGTAATCAGACACATATATGAAATCAGTGCGTTAAACTAAACTAGGAATACAAATGGTGTTTTTAAATTTAATCCACCTAATCATCAGAAAATCCACCCAAAACACCAAACATCCACCCTGCATGGTTTTAGTTTTTGTCTAAATCCAGACAATTAAAAACCCTTTGGTCTATTTCAAAGCTCAACAATTAGCTTAAATGATCAACAATCAAAGCAGAGCCACAAATGGAAGCTAATTATTGTAAATTTTGTTGCCTGGTTGCCCAACACAGAATCCCCCCTCAGGCAGAAACTACTGCCTGTAGCCTGTTGTTGTTAATCTGGGTAAACACCGCTTATTGGAGCAAAGCTGAGAATAAACGTCTAACTGCAGGACCCGACTGAGCCCACAGGTTCTGACAAACTTATAAACTGGTTGTTGTGAAGCTCCGTGAAGTGATTTTGTTTTCTGCGTTTGTATAAAAGTTGTGGGAAATGGAGGCAGCGATGAATAAAAACAAACCAGACTCAGAAGAGGAGAAAATGCTGGAAAATATTCAACGTAAAACTTTTAAAAACTCCAGGTTTTATATTATTTGCGTATTTGAACGTTTGAAAACGGGATATTTTTACAGCTCTTGATGGACCGACATGAACCGGTTCTGGTTTTGAGGGCCGATACCGATTCACCTTGACGAACCGGAATTAACAGGATATGTTTAGGTTGAAAATTATGATTCTGGAGGTAAAAACTTCAACTTTGAAGATCTGTTTAAGCTTAGCATGAATTAGAAAAAAGTAAAATAAAAATGTCAGTTTTGCCAATGTACATTTAAAAGAAAAAACATCAAATTTTTGGGTTTCTGATTGACTGATCACCCATTTAACTGATCAGTATAAACGTCCGATCTCCAGCTGATATTTTTTTTAATTCATGCACTCAGTGTTTTTGATTTTGACCAGATTCCTGCTGAAGTGGACTCTTCTCGTTTACTTGTCGCGGTTCCTGCAGAGATGCAGATTAGCAGCAGAGACATTAACAGAAAAAGTAGAAATGCACCAAAAAAATCAGCTCAGCCTCTGAAAAATAAAAAATCTGATTTCGTTGTCTGTTCTTTTCTTTAATTTCAGTCAAATGTCGGTTTTAGTTGGCGTAAAGGAGCTCACAAAGCAAGAAGCAGCAATTAAAAGTCCCTACATTCTGTTTGGCTCCTTCTCTAAGCTCTAATAAATCATGCTACAGCAGCAGATTTACCATGAGGGTGTTTTATTTCTTCCAAAATCATAATTTTCAAGGTAATCAGAAATAAAAAAACCCAAAGTTTTTTCAGTTATTTGCAGTTCTTTGAAGTAAATCTGTAGTTTTTTTCGTTGGGACTTGTTCTCCCAGAACTAGTGACTCTAACCTTTAGATGGGTCCTGTTTGTGACGACTATAATTCACATTTTATTTACAAATCTAATCTATAATTTACAAGAAAATATTATAATCTACTGAAAAGATCACAACTTATAAAATCATGTCTTAGAGTTAATCGAGTCTAATCTTTTTCTTAGAGTTTTTATCAGGTTGAGTGGATAGTTTTCCAGTTTGAGGACCTTAACTCTGAACATTCTGAGCTCTAAAGTAAGAAACTGGATATTTTTGTTACAGATTTCTGTTTTTAGTGCTTTCCTCCAACCAGTCCTCCCTCCTGGTGTTTCTGACTTCAGTGTCTTTCCAACCTCAGCCGTCCTGCCTGCTTGTCTTTATTCCAGGTGGATTATTTCACCTAATGAATCCGTTCTCGGGAGGCGCGGCGCTGCAGCTCCTGCGACCCCGTCGACACCGAGCTGTCAAGGAGAAACTTCTCTCTGTAGATGCTGCTTGTCGTTAGTGAGATCTGCTCACTTTTTTAAACGCTCTGCTGACATCTCATCTCATTTGTCTGAATTCTCTAAAACCCCCGAGGGTGGGAGAGCACGAGAGGAGGGGGAGGAGGGAGGGGAGGCTAAGGTCAGGAGGAGGTGTGTGTTTCTGTGTTTAAGAGGAGGTTGGTTGGGGGGAAAATACACGTTTAGGAACCTGAGAAGTGTGCAGAGAAGCCAGTTCTGTCCAGACCAGGCAGGGTGGGGCAGCACATTTCAAAGCTAAACACACACACACACACACACACTGCAACAGGACGAGGCAGCGCACGTTCACTTTCCAAAGAGCCTTTCTTTTTCGCTGCAGCTGCTGAGGTTTGACTGATTGTAGGAGTTTCCACTTGAGAGCGAGAGAAGCCAAATCAGACCTCTTTAAGATAACTTCATCCATCTCAGCGGGGAAATTACCGTTGGAAGGTTACAACTACCGCTTGTTCCTATTAGCCCGTCCATTTAGCCTCTAATGTGTCAAAGAGACAAATTTATAACCCAGAGACGTTTTCTGACTGCGGATTTCATCCAGCGAAGAGGCAAAACCAGACTTTAGTCAAATAAAAGAAACGGAAAACCAGCAATGTGTGATGATTTAGAACGCCGAGCACATTTAAAAACTGCTAGATTAATGCTATTAGCCTAAATGCTTTGAAACGGCAGTTTGTGCTGACTCGTCACTCTTTAATGTTTAACAGATTTCAGTATCGGACAAAGGAAATATCAAAAGCAGTTTTCAAATGATGATTTAATTGTTTAGGGGAGATCTATCCAAACCAACCTGCCCTGTGTGGAAAAGTATCTGCTCCCTAAATGTAACAGCAGGTTGTAACTCCTGTCTCTCACGTTGCTGTGAAGAATGGTTTCAATTCAGCCACATTGGAGGGTTTTCCAACACGAACGGCCTGTTTAAGGTCAAAGGTCAGACATTATCCCCTAGGATTTCCTGGTAGGCAGCAGATTTCATGGTTACATCGATTACAACAAGAGGTCCAGATCCTGAAGCAGCCCCAGACCATCACACTACCACCACCATGTCTGACTGTTGGTTTGCTGTGTTCTGAAAACCAGTTACTCCAGATGAAACGGGACACACACCTTCCAGAAAGTTCCAGTCAGAATGTTTTTTCAAAAGTTTTGAGGAACTCCAAAATGTTTTAGGGATCCTATGCAGTTTTGCTTGTTTTTGGCTCCCCCTGGTGTCCGTTTTAAATCACTGCCGTAAAAACGTTAGCACCATTGTTTCTGCTCAGAAACACCTAAATCTAACTGTTGAAATGTCTCCTCAGCCTTCATTGCTTTCTACTGGAGCGGTTATTTACTCCTTCAAAGAAATCAGCTGTGTTCAAGCAGGGAGAGATTGAAAAAATTCAGGAATCATGAGCTAAAAGCACTCCGGAGCTAGCATAACAACTAGCTACATTGGGTTAGCCTAACCCTCGCGAGATACGTGGCTTTGTGAGACTTCCGGGGCACCAGACAGGAGAACGAGATCTTGCAATCGTAGTATTCTGGATCTAAGCACCAGATGGGGCTGAGTGACTTTTCATAAAGGGTCATATTAGCACATACTGGCTCAAGGAAAAGATTTAAAAATATGAAAAAGTTGCAAAGTATGCCTTTAACTAATGTGAGACGGGTCTTTGTGTTGTTTTTGGTCAGGAGAGGTTTTGGCTTTGGAACTCTTTCATTAAGGACCTTTTTGTCCCGTCTCTTTCTTATTGCTGAATCATGACCTCTGACCTTAACTTTAACCAGGCGAGGCCTGAAGAGCTTTAGATGTTGTTCTGGGTTCTTTTATTCTTGGATCTCTTTAGGTCGGGACATGATGTGTTGCTTTTTGAGATCTTTTAGCCTCCTTCATGTTGTCAGACAGGTTCTATTGAGGTCACTTCTTAATTCTACAGGTCTGGTGGAACTGAACTCACCTCACTAATTAATCTACATTTATTTATTAGTTGTTTTGAATCAAGCTAAAGGAGCTAAAGCTAAGCTAGCCCCCTCCACTTCTCCTCTGTGTTTAAAACAGATTTTCTTCCCAGATTTGTGAAATGTGACTTGCGTGTTTTGGCTCTGGAGCAGCTGTTTAGTGTTTTTTTTTTTTAAATGCCACCTTGGAGAGTCCTAATTATTCATGGGATCAGATCCCGATCAGAGCTCTGGGGATCCAGAGGCTGGTTTTGCAATCCCTGACTGGTGAGTCATTCGAGAGTCTTTTATCATTGCTGGGACTGTTTACGTGAAGGAGATGGTTCCTGCGAGGATGTAAAGAGAAGCAGTGGGGAGAAAAAAGGGGGGAAATGGAGAAGAAAGGAGAGCAAACAGAAAGGGGGGAAAACAAAGAAGAAAGGGGGTTAAGATGGAGGAAAGTGTGCTGTTGTGGGGGGAGCAGCAGTGTTCTGTTCTCCAGGTGTTTTCCTCCCCTTCTGTTCCTCCCCCATTGTCGTGACCTTGACGTGAAGGAATGTGCTCCCTGTTCTGTGTCAGGAGGGAACAGAGAGGAGCTCCTCCGGCGGTCGCTGGTTAATCCTCTACCTACACGGTCCCAGTTGGTCTCCTCCGCAGACTCCAGGAGGGGAATGGTTTTTCTGTGGTTGTGCTCAGAGTCCATCGTGTTTTCTAGATGTTTGTTGTCATAACAGTGACAAACACATTTATTTATAAAGAATTACATAAAAATATCTGTTATCACGACACTCAAAACTAAGATTTAAAACTCTCATTTAACCTTCTCAGATCAGTTTTAAGGTTTCTGTTGACGTGAACAGATTTTTAATGTTGGTTTTTGTTATGAACAATAAATATCTGACCTGTAGATGGCTCCACGAATGGCCTCAGTTTGGAGAAACAGAGATTAGGTCTGAGTGGGACCAGTTCCAAACTGGGTTTCTGTTCCAGAATCTTTTATTAAACTATTTAAAGAGCATATATTAAGTTCTTTTTTTTTTATTATTCTGATAAAACTCTGTCCAAAAATACTATTTGAAATGTTTATTGAGGGTATTTTGTTTTACAATACATTTTTTAAAACCATTTTTCTAGTCCAAAGTGCCCCTTTTTGCAAAGCTTCTAAAAACGCTTTTTTTTTCATATGTGGACCTGTGACGTCAGCTAAGGGAGCTCCTAGCTAGGTGGCGCTGCTTACAGTGTTGTCAGATGTAGATAAATAAAGTATTTGTAGGATAATTTAACACTCTGTATGATCAATAATCCCATAAATATGATCATTTGAGCCCTTTGTTGTGTGGAGTTTGTGTAACAGATGCTTGTTTTAATCATTGTGTTAGATTTTTTAAAGCTAAACTACTTTAACATCTCAGACTGGCACCGCTCTAGTCTGCCAGCTGCCTGCTCGCTGTCGGCGATGAGTTGTTAGTTTTAGGTTAGAGCGCTCTTTAATCGAGTCGGTGTGAATTCATTTTAATAAAAAATGCTAAATTATTATGTTTATGAATGCCAATCGCCAGTCTGTCAGGACACTGAGTCAACAACGGGACGGCTTCCTTACCGGTACGGTGACTTCTGTTTGGAGACGAAAAACCCCGGTGGTCCTGGTCTAGTCCAGGACTGGATGTGATGGAGTCCCACATACCGGCGAAAAACATTCAGTGTGACTCTAAACAGGCGCCGTTACTTCGATCCATTCACCGGAACCGCTGTTAGCACGCAGCAGCTAACAGGAGCTAACGTGGAGACTTGAGTCTAGTTTCCATGCCAGGTTTGGTACGGTTCGTGGTGGGTCGTAATCCGGTACCGATCAGCGATTTCATGAGAGCATTTCCTTCAGGTGTCTGACCCTCACCTGGCTGGCGGGGTACAGTAAATCCATGCCGCGATGCTCTCCAGAGGGGATTCCCGTTCCCAGCGGCTACCAAGAGGGGATTCCGGTTCCCAGCGGGGCTACCAAGAGGGTCTTCACGGCGGGGTTTCCAGCCTGACCCGACACTGTTTCGGTCAGCCTCGAACCGTTTAGCTGTATCCTGTGAAACTTTTTATAAACCCTTTCATTTCTTAACAATCCACCTGAACGCAGCTCAATGTTTGGAGCTCTGATGATCAAAAACCTGGTGCTAAACGCTGGTATTTTACCCAGACCCAAGTGAGGAGGTGGGTCACGGTCTACAGCTGGACCGACAGGGTACAGCCTTACAGGACTGATTGTTTTTATCTTTTTTTTTTATTTTTTATCTTAATAACTGCTCACTATAGTAATAAAGTAATAAAATAACGGCACTCTGGGGGTTTGTTTTGCTCGTCACAAGTAGTGATCAGTGGATCAGTTTTCTATATAGAGAACGAACGGTCTCCCTGAACTGTCGTCACTTCCGGTTTGGTGAAAAAATTGACAATTCTCACAAAAACGAATCCAAGAGCCTAAATAAGCTGAATTTGTGTAAATTTTTATTCAGAAAAAGTTTCTATTATATTTCTCTAAACATTTGTTTAAGGGAGTGTCTAACTTAAAATATGCTCTTTAAACCTTTGAAACTGATTTTAAATTCACATTAAATGATTATTCAGGCAGGAAGTTGAGTGTTGCAGAACTGGAAATAATTATAAAATGACATTTAAATCATTTAAAAGTATGGCAATATTTACAACCAAATATCATCATACACATCAACATTAATGAGATCTTTGAAATGTCAGAATACTGTTTAAAACAATAAGTATTATTATATCTGATATATTAAAATTTAAACTTGGAGTATTGCATTTCTATTTAAAAAATATCCCTTTAATACATTCTTAAACATGATGATTCTAGATACACATTCAAAAATATTGATCAGTATTCATGTATAAGGTGTACTTTAAATATATTTGAACATATTCAAAGAAAAGTATATTTATATATGGTTTATATTTAAAAGTGCTACCATAAAAGTTGTGTCATATACTTAAAGATATTGTACTGGCAGTATATTTTAAAGAATTGAATACATTAGAAGTACTATTTATTAAAGTGTACCTGGTTGTTCGGGTGATCCATCCAGTCAGAACTCATGTTTGTTTCTCCAAACTGAGGTTGTTCTAGGACCTTTCTGCAGGTGAGATTTTATTGGTTCTTTCTGCTGAAGCCCACTTTAAAAAATGTGAACTGTCCCTTTAAATGTGGATGCACATCTCATCAGAGTGTCACTCAAATAAAGCTGGAGTCTGATTTCAAACATTTAGCAATAAATGCAGGTTTTCAAATGTCCAACAACCTTTTTTTTTTTTTTTTTTTTTTTAAATAAGACAGGATTGTTCAGATCTGTTCTATTAAAACTGTGATGTAATAAAATAATGTGATTCATCTAGAATCTATACTATTATGACTCAGTGTTGATCTGAATCCGGACTCGTTCACGTAAATAGAGTTCAAGTCCTTCTTTTTTGCTTTTGCCATTATTGAATAAATCCTCTGTTCCGTTTATTTTTCGAGGTCGGTAAATAAACGGTGAAGTACCAGGCCAGCTGTTCTTATTATAACAGCGTATTTCTATGTATTCATCCTCCACAGCTGCATGTATTCTAATAATAATATTCTGATTTATTGAGATGGAAACTGACAGGAGGGAGAATAAACAGCTTATTACTGAGGCGGCCATATTGAGGTTGGGATTTCTGACTTTGTGAGGATTTCTGGTTGATTTATCCGACTTGGAATTTGGAGATCCCTCCATCAGAGTACAAAAGTAACAGATAAATACTTTAGAAGAAAAATTTAATGAAGTTAACTTTGAGTTTTCTGTATTTTTACTTCATTTAAATAGTTTTTCATCCTATTTACAATTGCGAGAGCTTAATTTCTAATATTCAGACTATTAAATTTAACTCAAGATTAAATTTTGTGATTAACAATAGAAACAAGTCCTGTAATGTGGAAAGTATGTACAGTTTTTTTTACCCTCCACAGAAGTGAGACTCATCCTGTAATAAACTGTAATTATCCTGAAAACCGAGGCTGAATCGGGTCCCTCGCTCAGAGCTTTATCTCCTGTCATAAAAGAAAACCATTTAAGTGCTGTGGAGGGAGACGTGTCGGGACCTGCTCTGGTCTAAGGTTGAAAGGACTTTTCTTCATATTTTTCTGCCGTTTCCGTGCACATTCTTCGATGGATACCGCACATGCAGCTCACGGTTGTCTTGTAACGACCCTGTAATGGTTACTGTACTGGGAGCAAACCAGTGGTTGTTCTTTCTGTTGATGATTTAATGGTTGGTTTCCTGTTTGAACAGCTTGTCTACATGTTGTCTTCGGTCTGCTGTGTGATTAGGATGAGCTTTTTTAGCTCTGAATCACAAACCAGGACCATTTGGTTCTAATGGATAACAGTTTTGACCAAACATCAAGGCATAAAAGTCGGTATAGATAGTTTCCTCCTAATAATAAATACTAGGGATGTACCGATACCACTTTTTTCAAAACCGATCCGATACTTAAATCTGAGTACTCGCCGATACCGAGTACCGATACCGATACTTCTACCACACAAAAAAATGCAACAAATTGGAATACAGGTTTTATTTTTTCTTCTCTGCTTTTTACAACAAATAATTGAGTTAGATAAAAAAAATAAAATATATTAATAAAAATGATCACAAAACTAAAATATAAGGTGAAAAATAACCAGTTTCTGTGATTTCACTGTGAAATTATTGCAGTTTTACACATTTTAACCAATAAAATGAACTATTTGGCACCATCTCCAGCTCTCAACCCACACTGTTCCTCTTTAGCTCAATAGCTCCCCTAGTGTTCAATATAGGAAACTACAACAGAAATCACAAGTCACAGACAGGGAAGCCACTGGTATCGGGTAACTTTAACCAATACCGATACCAGTATCGGTACCATTATCGGTACCAGTATCGGTATTGGTGCATCCCTAATAAATACCTTCAATTTGTTTGATCTAAAACATTTAAGTGTGACAAACAAAAAAGAAATCCGTAAGAGCCGGTTCACACACGGTGATAAACAATCATAAATACAACCGTTTATGTCCTACGGTGTGAGATCTACGGCCACATGGCAAGAACAACACAACACACACAAACCGATTTCACAAATATTCCCACGTCTGACGGGAAATCTCGCAGAACTCCTCAAGATCAAACGTGACGTCTGAGTAAACAAACATGACAGCTTTTATTTTCATCATGACAGTTTTGTTTTCAGGTCTAACAGAGAATACAAACAGCTGTTTTGATTTTGGATTGCCCTGTGCAGCGTGCCTCTGTCACCTTGCTTTCTGATTGGCTACACGTCACAGGCTGTGCCTCGCCACATTGGACCAAGATAATCCAACATGTTGGATTTCCCTGATTTGTGATCTGAGCGGTCCTGACGGCCTTCCCGATCGCTCTTAACGCACAAAACACGACAGGAATATCTGATGAGAAAATCTTTAGAGCCATTACGGTAATCGGGGGCATCCTTAAGATGGTTGGACGATGAGAATCTGAACAAAACTCTACATGATTATCCAGCAGTGTGAACCAGTGAGTTCTTGGTCAGCGCCGGGTTTGTTTTGATGAGCAGCTGTTCTTCTCAGACCTCCAGCTGGATGATGGTCACGCTTTAAAATAATCAACAAACTGCAGAATTTGATGGCGGTGTGAAGGTTTACAATAGAAATGTCTTGGACTGTCCATTAGCTCATCAGTCTTGTCTGATATAAAAGCTATTTCTCTAAACAGAGGTTGTACTGGAATCTAAATATTGATGACATAAAGTCCAGAGTCCTCAGTGCTGTTATTTCTGGTACTCGATTGCTGCGGTGTTCTCCACAGCTGTGTCCCACTGATCCGTGTGTTTTTCCTGCAGGAGCTGTGCCAGTGTCGTCCGTCTGATGGGAACTGTTCCTGCTGTAAGGACTGCATGCTGTGCCTTGGAAATCTCTGGGAGGAGTGCTGCGACTGCGTGGGTGAGTACGACGACTCTTCCATTAGCAACACGTTTTAAACTTGGCAGCGAGTTCACATGTGGATCGCCATAAATATAAACAAACCAGGTGGCGTCTGAGTTTTTAATCGCTCCACTTTACAGCCGGTGATTCATTTTAATTGTTCAAACTCTCATTGTGCCCTGAAGAGGTTGCATGTGGACTTTTATTACTTATTTACTAAATTTGTAAGAATCCAAAGTGCCTGAGTGAAAGAAGCCGGTCATCAAACAGGAAATTAAAGGAACCAGGAAGTAGCGGCGTGGACAGGAAGTGGAGGGTTTTAGTGGATCAAAGGATGAAGAGGTTGGAGGAAAGAGGAGTCAGAAAGGTCATCTGTGGCTGGCGGGTGTGTGTGTGTGTGTGTGTGTGTGTGTGTGTGTGTGTGTGTGTGTGTGTGTGTGTGTGTGTGTGTGTGTGTGTGTGTGTGTGTGTGTGTGCGCGCGCGCGCATGTGTGTGTGAATCACAGGGAGATTTAATTTGATGGAATTTCTGAGTGTAGAAAAGGCTGAAAACAACAAATAAAGAGGTAAAAGTTTCAGCATGTTGGTGACGCAGACAGAAATAAGAGGTTCTACGATCCTTTTCTTTCTCTGAGTCGAGTCATGACTCATGTCATGACCTTCACGCTTCTGTCTTTATTTGTTTGTGTTCATTATTTTCCCTTTTTGAACTTCATAGTTGGTTTTTGCTTTTTTTATCTCCTTTTTGTCATTTAAAGCTGTTTTTGTTCATCTCTTCTTAGTTAACTTTTACATTGTGTTTCTTTTTTCAGTTTTTAGTTTTGTTGCATGTTTGTAGCCTTTTTGGTGCCTCTTTAGGGGTGGTTTCCCCCCCGTTTTATGGTTGTTTTGCATCATTTTTCATTTGTTTTGTGTCTTTTTGTTGCTACTTTGTGGTTGTTTTTCATCTGTGGCCATTTTGCATCTTTGTCGTTTTGACCCTTTGTCTATTTTATTAAACTGATGGACTTTAAATTAGGAACACTAACCCTTAGAGCTTTATTTGAACCTGCACTCAGTCATTCTACCCAAACCTGTTGATTTCTCCACCCTTTTCATTCTAAGTTTTCATACAGAATAAATTTTACAAAGCCTGAAAAATGAAAAAAATTGCAAATGACGACTAATAGAACATGATTTTTCCAGATTAGGATTCTTTCTTTTCTCAAACTTGAGTTTAATTTAAATCCTACATTTAAAACCACAATTTTATCATTTGAATATATATATTTTCTGTGCATATAGCATAGCATAGCAAAGTCATTACCAGACTTTACTGCTTCTTCTTAGTAATAATAATTGTTTATTGGTCTTGATTTGTGTTGATTTTATTATTTTTAGCAGCTAGTGACTAATCTAACATGCTGTAGTTCCTCACATTGAGCCGAGCATCTTCTAACATCTGATCCGAGTCATCAGCTAATCTAAAATCATCCCAGTTGTCATGGTGATCTCCGACATCAGAGAATGGTGATGCTGTGAGTTCAGGGCTGATGTGGAGTGAAGCTCCTGGCACTTTGTAAAGTTGTGTTAGCAGCATAAATCTGAGATCCACATCCGATCACTTGTGGACAGTTTGTTCTTCAGATCCTGATTCTCTGAGGATCAGACTCTTAGAGGGGGGGGCACATGCAAACCAGCGACCTCTCAGATCGGCTTTGACAGACAGAAATTGCTCCACTTGCTGACAAGAAGGCTTTATTAAAGTGCTTTCATGTGGAACGCAAGAACACGAATCAGAGCGCCGAGCCCGCTGCTGCTGCAGCACAGATGTTAGCGCTCTGTTTTCCTCCTGAACAGGCCCTTTTTACGACACGCCGAGGATAAGCTGTAGCTCTGAGCGAGTATCCTGCATGTCTTCATTTTTTTTATATCGTGTTCAGTTTAAGTTTCCACTTAAAACATGCGATCTGTGCCAAACGCCGCCTGCTTTGAAGTGTGTATCTGCGAGTGATTAATTGAGCGGCGGGGACAGTTTGGATTTGAAAACGAAGGGAGGAGGAGGGAGGAAGCACCCATGAGAACGTTTTATCTAAAACAGCTGCTCTGGCTCTGCCTGTAGCGTCGGTTTGTAATCCAGAGCCCGTGTCGAACTCCGCTCCCCATTAAATGATTTACTCATTAGCTGTAATTCACCTCAACTCATTTAAAGGGTTTGCAGATCATATCTGAGGACGTGGGGACGTTGTCAAGTGATTACTACTGTGTGTGGAGATTAAACGAAGTGTTAAAAACGGCCTAATTGAGACGAGAGACTTTTGACAGTCCTGCGGTTTTTAAACTGCCCTCAGGAGTTGTCGAAAGCCGTTTAACATCCTCGCCTTTCTGTGCGTCAGGGATGTGCAACCCCAAGAACTACAGCGACTCCCCCGCCACGTCGAAGAGCACCGTGGAGGAGCTCCATCGCCCCATCCCCTCGCTGTTCCGCGCCCTGACCGAGGGCGACGCGCCCATCAACATGATGGTGGTGTCCTTCCCCGTGGCCGAGGAGCTCTCGCATCACGAGAACCTGGTGTCCTTCCTGGAGTCGCTCGACAGCCAGCAGCAGAACGTGTCGGTGCCCGGCAACAGCATCCACACCAGCTACGACGCTCAAGGTAAGCGCACGGAGAGCTGGTGGGTCACAGCAAGGGGGAGTGGTCTGGACATGAGTGGAAACTTTTAAAAACTGGTGAGTTTTTGCTAATTTTCTGGAGGTTAAACAGCGTTATTGTTCCAGGAAGATGTGGTTTCCTACAATGAGCTGAATCCACTGTGAGGCTTTTGAGTTTATAATAAAGACTGAGAATGTTTTAATTAGGGATGCACCGATACTGGTATTGGTATCGGCCCGATACCGATACCGGTATCTTTAACCGATAGCGGTATCAGTATCTGTTAAAGTGAACCGATACCAGTGGCTTCACTGTCTGTGACTTGTGATTTCTGTTGTAGTTTCCTATATTGAACACTAGGGGGAGCTATTGAGCTAAAGAGGAACAGTGTGGGTTGAGAGCTGGAGATGGTGCCAAATAGTTCATTTTATTTGGTTAAAATGTGGAAAACTGCAATAATTTCACTGTGAAATCATAGAAAATGGTTATTTTTCACCTTATATTTTAGTTTTGTGATCATTTTTTAATTTTTTTTAAAAATCTAACTCAGTTATTTGTTGTAAAAAGCAGAGAAGAAAAAATAAAACCTGTATTCCAATTTGTTGCATTTTTTTGTGTGGTAGAAGTATCGGTATCGGTACTCGGTATCGGCGAGTACTCAGATTTAAGTATCGGTATCGGATCGGTTTTGAAAAAAGTGGTATCGGTACATCCCTAGTTTTAATGCATGCACTGAATTTAACTGAAAAAGCAACAACAATAATCACTGTAATATTAATATATTACAAGCTTTATACTCCTAAATTATTAAAAAACTGCAAAACTGAAAGAAAAAAATTGTCTTGGTGTGGACCTTAAAATGTAAAGGTAGGTGAAGATGTTGCGTTTAAAGAAATTAGACAAAAAGTCTCACTTTGTCATTTATTATTAAGTAAAATGATTTATATCTGAGTACAAACTGTCCACAACATAGATTTTGGGATAAAGTCAGGATACATGTCCTAAAGTAAATGTTTTAGGAGCAACGATCGAGGATAATCAAGAGTTTTCTCTGTGGAAATGATTAGTTACTTTTAACAAATTTAATGAATAATGAGGTCAGAATATAAAACTAAAAGTTGTTCCTCCTCATCTTTTATTGCAGATTTGAGGACATTTTTAAAGTTGGATGATAAGAATATAAAAGGGAATGTTTGAAGAACAGATCACCGTGTTTCTGGAATCACTTTCAGAACCCGGTTTTGTTTTATAAGCCGTTTTATTCTAGAAATACAAAAAGTTCTGAAGGCATCCTAAACGCTCTTTTTCTTAACAACATTATAGGGTTACAAGTTTTTGTTTTTAAGCTCCTTTTTGTTCAAACAAATGTCCAAATAGTCCCAACATTCCTTAAAATAATCCAAATCACATGCCACTTTCCTTAGCAGCATTTTAAACTTTAATGTTGAGACATGATGGAGTTTCAGCTGTGTGACAAATGGATTTTTTGATAGAAAGATAAAAATGAAAGCATCATTTCTGGAAGAGAAGTAGCTCTCCTCCTTTGCTCTCTTGAAAACATGACTGGAAATGTATTATTTTTTTCTTTTTACAGGTTAAAAAAAATCTAACTTTAGAAATCAAGATGTGTTCTCTTACTGATGCTGATAAATCACATGTCAGAGAAAAGCACGTTTCAGATATTTAGTTACAAGTCAGAAATATGCGCAGTGCAAAAGAAACGTCTGGAAAAAAGTGATATATTTCCCTGTTTTTAAAAAGTTTGACCTCCTATTGATTTAAAGCCCTTTATTTTGGCTTCTGTTAACCCACCGCTGTAATAAAGTTTGTGAATAAGAGAATCGGCGTGAGAAGAGCCAGGCTTTGAAGACGAGCGGGTTTCTGCTCCAGGTTCATTACAGGTTTCTTCGTGTAGATTTATGGACGCTGACCTGTGGTAATAAAAGTCTGAAGGCAGCAGCTCCGGTTTGATTTTCATCTTCCTGAGCGGCTGCCAACGAGAGTTTCCATTTAAAGTGATAAATGAAGAAAATGTTGTTTTTCTGCTGTGTTTTTTACTTATTTATTTTTTCCATTTTGTGGCCTTTTTTTTCAAACCCAGAGCTGCTGAGAATAAAGTAATAACATTCCCACAAAGCCGAGCAGTTAACTCATTACACCCACAGGAAACACATGGTTTTACTTCTGCAGCGAAAAGCTTCTCGCTCTTTAAGTAAAAGTAGAAACGCTGAGGGTTAAAGGTAATTACCTGCTTTTGTAAGCCATGCTTTGTGACTCACTTCATGTTTTTTTCCCTCTTCTTGCAGAGAACATGTGCACAGTGGTCTACTTTGACGACTGCGTGTCCATTCGTCAGTGTAAACTTTACTGTGAGTCGATGGGAGGATCAAAGTACCGCTGGTTTCACAACGCCTGCTGCCAGTGCATCGGGCCGGAGTGCGTGGACTACGGCAGCAAGGCTGTGAAGTGTTCGAACTGTCTGTTGTGAAGGGGCGGGCACATGTTGGTACCAAATGTCTGGGCTGCACCAGAGGACTGAGGGCAGAGGAACCCACCACTGTTATACGTTAGCATTCCTCTTGTAAAATACCCCCTAAATAACCCCCCCCCCCTTTACCCCTGCAAGCTGTTTTTACTCTGCTGTTTCACTGTATATTTTTAGAGAAAGTTTTCAATAGTTTTTTTTACTAGAGTAATGTATTTTTTGCATTTATGATCTGCTAAATGTCAATCTTGTGCCAAATAAAGAAACTTTTGGTGACATTAAATGTTTTGTTTTCACACGATTTTGATATTTTGCAAAACGGTGAATAGTAAAAGATAATATTTCTCTTTCCGAGTCGCCTTCCTGCGTCTCTAATCTTAGTGCTTCCCAAGTCAGGAAACGCATCATTTCCTGGGGAAACAACGTTGTTATTATTCCATTCTGGTCCACAGGTGTTCAGCTCTCAATGACCATCTCATGCAAGCCAAGAGGAAAACATTTACCGATGCCAATCTCTCACCGCCACACACAAATGCTCTTTGTAGTGCCAGTCCATTTTCCAAAAGCAGCAGGGTGCCCTATCACTGATTATGTTCCCAATTGGCATGCAACAGCCGTTTGCACAGACTCGTCTTGCAGGCGCACAATGAGACCTTGTTTGTCTTTTTTTGTGTGTGATATTGTATCCCGACCTCATTTCGCCACTGCAGCTGTGGTTTGGTGCAGACGGTGCCAGCAGAGATCATCAGAGGACTAATTTGTTTCATATGTCAGGATGACCATCAGCTCGGGGTCCAACCGCAGCGTTTAGGAAAGTACACGTGATTCAAAATAGCAAGCGGTTTCACCAAATTTAGATTTTAGCTGCTGCTCAAAACACTGTTTGACAGTTTCACCCCATGCAAAAGATTGAATAACGCTGAATGTGGTTGGGATTAAAATAATACCACAACCTAAATATTCTCCAGACAGCTCTGGGCCCAGAAACCTACAAAGACTGTAGAAATGTAATGCATCATGCAACCACCTGAAATCTAATTTAGTTCAGTTTAACGACTCAACTTTTACGAAGCTTCAGTTTTTGTGAATTGATACGTAAAGAAAATCACAGATGGCGCAAAAAGAGATGAAACTTTACAGTTTATGCTCAACTTGCATCGTTAACATTTCAGGATGAAAAATCACCAAGAATTTGACACTTTTATTCTTATTTGTGAGTCGTATTGGTCAAAGAATCTGAAGCAATCTGCATCAAACAAACATGACATAATAAATCCTGAATCTTTATTCTATTATGCAGCAGTTTTTTTTAAAAACAGACATAAATTTGTGCTGTTATTTATTGCGTGGGCTTAGGATAAACCTGTTTTAGCAGTACCAACAAATCCAAGTGAAAGCTCTATCATGTGAAGAGAAAAACATGCATTAACAAGATCCAGAAAGGGAGCCGCCTCCTCCTGGCCTGAGATGATTAAAAATGGACCGAGAGGAAGGAAAACACATCTGGTGGTCTGATGAATCAACACGGTCTCCTCTGGGTCAAAGAGGAGAGGGATGTTCACTAACATCTGTGAAGGTAAGGCAGGGCTTTAGTTCAACAGGATCCTGAAATCCCATCCCAAAAATGAGAAAAAGGTGGAATGTTCCCCTTGGGTTGGGAATGAGTCATTCCCTCAAGCAGAGGAGTTTAAATGTCATGGTGACTTGTTTGTGAGTGATGGAAGGAGAAATGGATCAGACCTTCGTCTTCAGTAATGGAAGTGTTGCTACAGCCTGTAATGGTAGCAAAGCTCTTCATTTATTGATCTTTCATTCCAACCCTCATCTAGTCTTGATATTTGAATTGTGACTGAAAGGTGCTTCCTAATTGCCTCTTTCTGGAGTTTTTTTGGGCACATTAAAACAAGGAGGAGAACACAGGGCCAGGCGCCTTGGGACCCCCAAAGAAGGAGCTGGAGAGTCACTGGGGAACGATGTGTATAGGCTTCCCTCCTAGACCTGTTAACTTCATGACCCAACTTTGATTATGCTGTGAAAAATGAATGAATAAACAATTATATATACACATACACACACACCTACACACAAACACATATGTTTCTGTTAAGATACTTTGTTGTTATTCTAATTTTTTGGACTTTAGCTATTGAATCTACAATAATTTAAATGCATTTTGTAAGGTTTCAATACAATAATGCATTACCAGACAGCAGTACAACATATGCTTCTCATTTAGAAGTGTACTTACTCTTAACAAAAATACCAACAGATTTGGGTAATTCCTTTTTGATATCTGCTATAGGAGGTTTCCAGCAAAGTAAATAATCAATGATCACTGTTAACTGTTAATGGAACTATTAGCATCTTTATAAAATTATATCTTACGCTGTATTTCAAATGTTTTGGAAAATATTCACAAAAATCTCATAGACAAAGTTGTTAGATCAGATTTGTACTCGACAGCAGAAGCAGTCATTTTAACTACATTTCCCATCATGCGTTTGTAAAACCGCGCACGCGCACATAGGTTTATTTAGTATACCCACAACCGGAAGCTCCATTGTGGGATTGACCGAACAGGACTTGGTAAAGTTTCTTTTCTCTTATGTATTTGTCGTTCACCAACAGTATAACAGCCGCTAAATAAAGTTTAGCATCTTTATGTATATTTATATGTGTCTAATTGTTTTTGTGTGAGCAAATTAACAGATTTTATCGTGACGGGGAGGTTTACAGCTAGCTGAATTACCGTTAGCATATGGGCCCCTCCATTCTCAAAACAGCTTAACTTTATGACATCTTTTAATTAAATATATTGTAACGAACCAGAGCAGACGACATGTATTTTAACAGCAGTTTTGATCATTTGTGAGTCGGTATGTGGAGATGGTTTTTTGTAGGAAGGGGAAATAGAATGAAAATGGGGATCTACTTAAAACGATGGAAGATTAAGATATCAAGTAGATACAGACAAGCTTTATTAAACGTTTTGTACTAATAGTTCAGATAATGCAGTGTAAGAGAACATAATATTGCAGTTTTTCATTATTTACGTCTGTGTTGACGTTATAGTGACTTATTTTAAAGCATAAGGTGGTAAAACAGGTAAACAGGTGTGTTTACCTGCTGTTAGTGTGGGAAGCGGTTTGCAGTAAACAGTTGTGCTATTCATTAAACCACATCTCCTTTATGGCATTTTATCTACTTCCTATGATACCAACAGCTCAGGTTCTGTTTTAGAACCCAGACAATCAAAACCATCCAGCTTGACAAAAATAAGACCATCTGATGGCCTCAAGTGCATCATATACATGAGTGTTTATCTTGTGGTTTTGTTTCTGCTGACTGTGTGTGACAGAGACAATGTTTAAAGTAAGATGAAGAGGGTGTGATTGTTTGAATGGCAGAAGCCCCATCTGGTGGGTGGACAACTCTGTTGCAGTTTTTCCTTTTCACACAGTCATCATCAAAAACACAAGGCACAAAGGAAGATGATTAGACTGTAGAGCTGAAGAAAGCACGAAATGTGTTCAGAAAACTAATGTTCATCATGTTTTATTCTTAAATTTTGGCAACTTGATCTCTCACCATGTGACCTATAAGTAAGGCTGTAGTGTTTGAGTGTATCTACTGTGTAAAAGTTTTAAGTCACCCCACATTTCTTCATATTTTTTCAGTGAGCCCAGACTTTTATGTCAGCTTTACAGTCGTTTTGAGCTTTCTTTCTTCAGGTTGTCTGAAGGTTTTTAAAAAAAAAAGTTTTGCTTTAGATCTTCACTGCTTTGTCCCGGTCACTTTACCCCCTCACAGAAATTACCCCGAAGTTCCGATAGTGGAAACGAGGCTATAAGAGTAATGTTAAGTCCTTTAACTTTGACCTATGGATCATTATGCAATAAAAAAGGGTCCTAAACTTTGTTATGCCTCAATAATTGATAGGTCAGAGTTAAGTGAGTTAAGTAAGTTTAAAAACAAACATCTTAAAAAGGTCACTAATAACCATTAAAAATAACCCCCAAAATTCTTCAGAAAACCCTTATTCATGATCACTTCAAAGGGAGGGAGAAAAAAGGACCCTGAATGCAAATGATAAAGAAATTGGACCCTTATTCTGCATGCTAATTTAAATATGAACTGCCGTCTCGGGTGACCCAAAGAATATATTGTTTTATATAAACATTAATAAAGTTTTTATAAAATCCAAGTAATCTTTGTTGTTATTTTTGTCGTAATTATTATTAATTTAGTTTATTTGGGTCAAAAATGGAAAAAGTTTAATTTAATAAACCAGAGCAAACTTGTTCTGCTGCTTCTGTGTTTCTTTTTTAATAGTTAACAGTCCCCCCCACCCAACCCAGTTAATCACACATCTTTGGCAAAGTTCCTAAACATCAGCTGGGTCCTTCTCAAGAACAACCAACTTTATTTTGTAATTATTTTCTGTCCACCGCAGGTGTGATGGAGAGGTGATGTTCCAGTCAGAGGAGCGATAAGGCCAGAGAAGCCATGACTGAGTGCTTCCTGCCCCCCAGTAGCAGCCCTGCAGAGCAGCGCAGGGCAGAGCACCCAGGGGGCGTGGCTCGCACCCCCAGCTCAGAGGAGATCAGCCCTACCAAGTTCCCCGGGTTGTATCGCGCCGGCGAACAGTCGCCGCCTCATGATGGACATCACCACGAGCCACCTGACACCTACGTCTCTGATGATGACAAGGAGCACAGCAAGAAGAAGAATAAGTTCAAGAAAAAGGAGAAAAGAAGTAAGATAAAAATTTATGTTTTCACATTTTTATTTTTATTGTATAGACGAGAGCTAAAAGGGATGTGGAAAATGTGTCTGAAGTTACATCAAGGATATTGTACAGGGTATCCGCGGAGTCTTGAAAAGTATTAAAAGGTGATGAATCAATTTTGGGAAATTCAAGACCCTTATAAAGTATTAAAAAGTCTTATCACGGCTTTATAAAGTCTTAAATTTTGGAATGAAAAAATCTGAATTTGATGTCCAACAGTTTGAGTCCCAAAAACATCGTAAACGTGTGTGAATTTAGTCATTTTTATTTTAAAAAAGAACGGGAAACAAAGGGTGCGTTAGTAATCCTTCTCTCAGAGCACCAGGGCGGGCGGTGCAGAAGTTCAAAAGCACAATGTACGCTCTGGTGTTCCCGGTGAGTATTACGAACGCACCGAAATGTTAAGATGGGAGAGAATCTCAGTGAACGCTGCCGCATAACCAGAATGGCGGTTAGGTATTAAAAAATATTGAGACGGTCTTGAAAAAGTCTTGAAAAGGTTTTGAATTTAACTTCAAGATTCCTGCATATACCCTGTTGTAGTTATGTGGGATGCATTGAAACTACTGCAAAGGTGTAGGTAATTGTTGTTATTATTATTATAATAAATGGAAATAATCTTCTTATAAAGGAGTTGTAAAAAATATATTGATGAAAACGGCAGATTTTTAAAACTTGCTCCAAAAAAGTAAAAATAAAAATATTTTGGGCATAATGAACGAGGTTAACAGAATATCGTCATATTTTCGCTCAATATTTACAGTAAAAACGTAAAGAAAATATTTTAACTATTATTTTGTACAACGGCATCAGTCTAGTTCTTGTATGTGAACAATTTAGATTTTTTTGTTTAGCCATGTAGCTGAATGAGCAGTAAAACTCAAGGGATGAACCTACGCAAAGCAAGAAACTGAGCAAAAACCTTAAATAAACTATTAATTTTAGGCTATTTGTTGCTGGCAGTTGCAAGGAAATACTTTTTTTCTCGAACGTTCTTTGTTTAATCTCCATAAATACCAACAATAACAGTTTTACAGATGTAAAAAAGTGTTTTAGCCTCAACAAGGTGATTCCTGAAGAGCTTTTAGCTAAAAACTTGGCATAGAGTAGACGATGTCCTTAGGTCTTCTTTTAGGTCTTTGCTGGATTTTTTAAATAAATACACAACCTTCTAATTTGCTGTAGGTAATTTTTCCAGACCAAACATTTCTTCTTTTGCCTTCTACTTGTTTCTTTTACTCAATTTTTTAAAGCACAAACTGCACAAAGTACTGGCAGGACTTGGCAGAAAATTAACTAAAGTTCCAAAGAAAAACTTGAAAGACTTCAGAACTATTTTTTATAACCTCTTTAGAATGTTACAGCAGAGTCTGGCTCGTTGGAAACAAAATGTAATGAGATTAGAGGTGGTTTACAACTTTAACCCAGCACAGGTCATGAAACTGCAGTTCAGAGGGTTTTTGAGGACTAGGTTTCGGTTGAGGTAGATTTGAGTTTTTTCCATCCTGTTGTTGCTCACAGTGTGATCAGTGTTTTTCACCATTGTCCTTTTTATATCAGTTTTTCCATGTCTGTCTTTTGCTCCTGCACTGGTGTGCTGGGAGTGAAAGGAAGTGATGGACAGTTTCGGGGCAACACCCACTGAATTCGGTCATACGCTGACAAACAGGACAGATATAATAATAAGAGGAGACTAAAGCTGAGAAGAGGTCACTAGTTGTTTTGGAGACGATCTTGGAAAACCGCTTAAAACTGTTAAGGAGAAGAGAGGTGTAAGGTGCTGTGGGAGCTGTGCTAAATCAGTGGTGACCTCTTTTCCAAGTCCCCCTTCTCTCCCTCCTCTGATATCTTTTCTCTCTCACACATCTCTCTTCCTGTTTCAATTTTGCTGCTATCGTAGTTTGGTTGTAGGAGGGAGATAAGAGCACCGTAGTCTTCCTCCCCTCAGATTTAACCTCATTTCTGCTTTTACTGTTTACGTCCACAGCCGAGGGATACGCCGCCTTCCAGGAGGACAGTTCGGCAGATGAAGCAGAGAGCCCGTCCAAAATGAAGCGCTCCAAAGGAATCCACGTGTTCAAGAAGCCGAGCTTCTCCAAGAAAAAAGAGAAGGACTTTAAGGTGAAGGAGAAGGGCCCCAAAGAGGACAAGGCCAAGGATAAGAAGTCCAAGGACATGACAGCTGCAGATGTGGTCAAACAGTGGAAGGAGAAGAAAAAGAAGAAGAAGCCTACTACAGAGGCAGAGCCGGTCCCAGTGGAGACCCCCACCATCAGACCTGTCTTTGGAGCTCCGCTGGCTGAAGCTGTGAAGAGGACAGCTCTGTACGACGGCATCCAGCTGCCCTCAATCTTCAGAGAATGTGTGGACTACATTGAAAATTATGGCATGAAGTGTGAAGGCATCTACCGGGTCTCAGGTATCAGACATCTTCATGTACCTCCAGAAGAAATCCTTTAACTTCTCTCTGATTTCTGACAATAAATTCTCTCTCTGTCAGGTATGAAGTCTAAGGTGGATGAACTGAAAGCAGCTTACGACCGCGAGGAGTGCCCCTGCCTGGAGGAGTACGACCCCCACACGGTTGCCAGTCTTCTGAAGCAGTACCTCCGTGAACTGCCGGAGAACCTGCTGAGTCGAGACCTGGCCCAGAGGTTCGAGGACGCCTGCGGTCGGCAGGTGGAGGCCGAGAAAGTGACAGAGTTTCAGAAGCTGTTGACTGAAGTGTCTCCAGATAGCAGACTTCTTCTCTCCTGGGTCATCACGCATATGGACCACGTCATCGCAAGGGAGACGGACACCAAGATGAACATTCAGAACATCTCCATCGTCCTCAACCCCACCATACAGGTCAGAAGAGACAGGGATTGTTAAAGAACAAATAAAAAGACAGAAAAACAACTCAGAGCAGCAACAAAAGTAAAGTTTGATGAAGAAAAACACGACTTTGGCTCAGATTTCTCCCTTAGCAACAAACCAACCAGGTTTATTGGTTCAGTTCATCTCTGAAGCCATGGCCCAGTTTGGTGAGGCTAATTTATCCCCATGGGTGTCATCTCTGTGGCTGCCCCACTTTTCTGAGCCAAAAACATCAGTAGCTGCAACACTGTTAAATAAACACGATCCGTTAATGAGAGGAATCCAGGATCGGTGTAACGAGGCTAAGTAAATATGCAGGAATTTGTGTTCCGGAGAATCTGACCCAGAAAGCTGGTTGTCACAGATTCAGGTGAGGGGCGGCTGCGTCGGGCTCATTTTCTCCTCCCTTTCAGATCGGGAATCGTGTTCTCTACATCTTCTTCACCCACGTAAAGGAGCTGTTTGGAGACGTGGCCCTGAAACCCGTGGTGCGACCACTCCGCTGGTCCAACATGGCGACGATGCCGGCTCTGCCCGAGACGCAGGAGAACATCAAGGAGGAGATCCGGAGACAGGTGGGTTCAGTGTTTTAATAAACCGAAAGTCAAAAAGGAGAATAAGTTATCCATCATTTATGATCAATTCTAGCTGATTTTAGCTCCTCAGCAAAACTTTTAATCTTATCTATAATAACTTTAGGAAGAATATACGTTATGTAACACGGTAATACAGCTGAGTAAGCCATTTCTTTTTTTATCAAACCATCTTGCTAACAGTGCATATCTTTATCTCTCTGTTTCTCAGTCTCTATGGACTGTATTTTGCCAGTATTTGTCCCAGATATTTAGGGAGTATCTGCCTAATCACCCCACAAAATACCATCTATAAAGGGAAGAATTTCACAAGGCACAGCTGTCTTTGTGGTGAATCTAGATGCACATTTTTTCAGTTTGTGCACCTGCATTTAAACATCTAAAAATCCTTAAATATATTGCATTTTGACAAATTGAAAAAGGTGGAACTTGGACAACAGTATTTCTTCATGAGTTTATTAATAAAATTGTTTGCATAAAAAGAGGCTTTAATTATATTTTTAGTCCTGTGACGTTTTCAGTACTTTGTTGATTATTTGAGTTTGACAGATTTAAATGGAAGCTCATCATCCTTATCATCACTGATGATTTTAGCGTGTTTTTGTGTTTAGGAGTTCCTGCTGAACCGCCTGCACAGAGACCTGCAGGCAGGCGTGAAGGACCTGTCCAAAGAGGAGCGACTCTGGGAGGTTCAGAGAATCCTGACCGCTCTGAAACGCAAGCTGAGGGAGGCCAAGCGACAGGTTAGCTCCAGACCATCACACTACCACCACCATGTCCGACTGTTGGTATGCTGATGTTTTTATGAAATACAGAGTTAGTTTTACTTCATGGAACGGGACACACGCCTTCCAGAAAGCTCCACTTTTGACTCTTCAGTCCACAGAGTATTTTCCCTAAAGTCTTGGGGATCATCAAGATGTTTTTTGGTAAATGTGAGACAGGCCTTTAAACATTTAAATCATCATTGTAAACTGCATTTTGCGTTTACTCAGGTTATCTTTGTCAGATCTTGTTTGTTGATCTGAAACTTTAGCTCCTGTATTATTTTCTCTCTGGAGGCTGTCCTGCTTCCTTTCTGATTGTTGTACCTAAATGTTTTTAGTATAACAGCATCGAGAACTACTGGATCAGCCAGCTGGTCTTGAATCAGTTTAATGTTTTTATCTGTGTTTTTCTTCCCTATGTGGGACTGTAGGAGTGTGAGAGTAAGATAGCTCAGGAAATCGCCAGCCTGTCTAAGGAAGACGTGTCAAAAGAGGAAATGACTGAGAATGAAGAGGAAGTCATCAACCTGCTTTTAGCACAGGTGAGTCATTCGTTGGAGCTCGATGATGTGCTTAAGCTAACAGCTTGTCAGTAAAAGATGTTTAAATGCTGCTTGTATGAGTCAGATTTAATTAAATGTCTCTAACTGTTTTGGATAAATCAGGAGAACGAGATCCTGACGGAGCAGGAGGAGCTGATTTCTCTAGAGCAGGTGCTGAGGAGACAGATTGCCACGGAGAAGGAGGAAATCGAGAGGCTGCGGGCGGAGATCGCAGACATTCAGAGGTAGAAGAACCGAGAATGAGTTAAAGCGATCGTTATGGTCGTACATCTTTGGTGCTAACTGTAAGCTGATGTGTTCCTCATCAGTCGGCAGCAGGGTCGCAGTGAGACGGAGGAATACTCATCAGACAGTGAAAGTGAGAGTGAAGATGAGGAAGAGCTGCAGATGATTCTGGAAGATCTGCAGAAACAAAATGAGGAACTGGAGGTACCTGTATTTCAACATGCACCTGAAACCTAAACTAAAGCATTTTATAGGCTTGTTGAAGCTTTCTCCTATGATGGTTTACGTGAATTATATTAAATTCATTACCACTAAAATGTCTGCATGTTTTTTCCCCTCCAGAACAAAAACACCCACCTGAACCAGGCCATCCACGAGGAGCAGGAAGCCATCTTGGAGCTCCGAGTCCAGCTTCGCCTCCTGCAGAGCCACAAACAGCAGCAGGAGCTGACCGTCCAGCCGCCGGCCGAGCAGGCTCCGCCCACACAGCCGAGCCCTGAGGCCCGCAGCGAGGAACACACCAAGCGCTCCGTCTCTGCAGTGGCTGCAGCCACCACCGACACACCTGCCTCCACCAACGGAAAAGCAGCCAAGGATCCTTCAAAGCCTTCACCGAGCAAAGACAGGAGGGACACCAACATGTGAGATCGGTCCGGCTGTTCCTCCAGCTGTGTTGTGACTTGTGAGACTGAAGCATTTATTAGTGATCATGTCCACCAAGTGGCAGCCAAGGAGAATTCTCATCAAGTCTGTGGCGTCCTGACTTTGTTTCTTATTTCCTCATGCAAAACACAAAAGCTAGAAACAGAGTAAGGGCTGTAGCAGACGACTGGCCACCTCTGTGTGTGGGACTCCCAGGGACCATGTAATTTCAAATCTGCAGTGCCAAGCCTCTTTAAAGGAGGAGAGGGTGGAAATGAAGGGATCCTGAAGTGATAACGGAGTTTATTTTTCACAGGTCAAGAAATGATCCCAAACCAGAATATGGTCTTTATCGTTTTAGCTGTTTTATCCCTCAGCCCAATGAAAATCTTGCATTAGGATAGCGACCACTGTGCCATAACGTCAAACGCCACAGGATTCACAGAGAACCACTAACACGAAAGCTCTTTAAATAATAAAGAATTTATGATTGGTCTATCTATATATTATATATTTAAGTTCTGACAAATAAAGTAAAAACGTCTATTGGGGATTGTTTTGCTGTCTTTAGACAGCAGATGCACAAAAACTTTGCAACAAACACGTTGATGAAAACAAGCATTTAAAACAAACCATAACTGCACAAATATAGATGAATATTATTCAGTTTTCTGTTGTCGTCTCTGCATCTTATTCACAAACAAGGAAATGTGGAGAATTACTTTTTTCAGTTGAGTGTTAATTTAACGCATTTGTGGTTTTGTTTTTGTGTCTAAAAATCCCCTGAAGATTTTATTTTGTTATGCATTTGAGCAATTCTTTTTTTTTCTTTTTTTTACTACTTTTGAGATGTGTGAAGTTATTCATAGTTAGGAAATCAATCATTTCAAAACAGGTCGATGATTTCTGCAAAAGACTGTCTTTTTTAATGTAATTTACAGCAAAGTCCTGGCTTATCTTTACCATGTACTGTAACATTGCAAACAAAATGTATTTTGAGCCCTCGTGGTTTATTTTTTATTTATCTATAGAGGTAATTCTAGTATGGTTTGGTCATGGCCAAGTCGATGAAATCTCAACTGGACTCATGATTCAGCATTAATAATCCTGTGACTGAAGCAGATTGGGCTCAGAAGCTTCTTGTGGAGTTATTTTCATACATTAATGAAGCTTTTGTGGCAGATTGTTGCAGAAGGACTAATGCTGTGAAGAATAAAGTGTCAATCTGAATCTCTTCCTTTGGAGGTTTCATATTTTACTCTGAAAGTGCATTTGGTTTAGAATTTCTGACACATTAGCTCAACACCACACCTAAAAAAATTATGTTTTAGATTATTTTTTTCATAGTTGCTTTTGTCTTTAAAAAGTTGTCAAGTCAGAATAAAGAAAACTGCTGAATGCTCCCTTCAAAATTAAGTTACTTTATAATCAAGCTCAATATTTTGTATCTGTAAAGTCTGATCAAGTTATCTTTATAAGCTTTGACCTTGTAAGCCTGGAGAAATTTCCCTATATTTGTTCAAAAACAATGTATAAATTAAACCAAATGGGAAGCTCTAAAATTTATAAATTAGAGCAAAATTAACCTGATTTAGACCAAAAGAAGACAAAATCTTACAACAAATAAAAAAAAAAAATGTGTGCATGTAGCAAGCTTTCACATTGTGCATGTGGGTTTTCTTTAAAAAAAAAAAACCTGAAATGTGACTAAACTCCATCAGTGGATGAATGTTTACATTTTGAAAACATCTGGCTCACTTTGACTTTATACAGCTGTGTTTACATGGTTCAAATGAATCTACCATATAATGTTTTTTGCAACTTAAAAAATCAAATCTGTGATCAGAACAAGGAATCTAAAGGTGAATCTGACTCCTTATTTGTGGATTTTATAGCTATACTTTATTTAGTTGGCTAATTTTTATTGGCTAAATTAAAAAGCACATAATTGTTAACAAAATTACCCGACCTGTTATGTTTTAGTTGACTTTCGTGTGACAACAACTAAAAGATGAGGCAAACTTTATGGCATACTGAGAGCTTTATTTTGAAACGCCAAGCCGGAAGTGTACTTTTTTAACTTCACGGACTGCCAGATTTCAGACTTTATGGTCAGCCTGTCTGTCTCAGGGGCTGGGTGTCTGCTTTTTTTTTGTTTTTTTTTTTAATCAAAGAAGGAGAGAACTCAATCGCTGACAAACATGACGAGACAAATACTTTGATTTAACACGTACGAATGATGATTTAGACACTTTAGGACCCGCCATGGCGATAAGGGAGCTTAAAGTTTGTCTTCTTGGGGTAAGTGGCAGATGTTTTTGTTCACCAGTTTTTGGGGAGAAAAATTCCTTTAGCGTTCCTCAAGTGGTGGAACTAACCGGAAACAACCGGAACCTTTTCGTTGGTGTTTTATTGATTTTTACGTATTGTTTTCCACGTTAAACTTGTTGATTTGATAGCTTGTTTGTGAAAAAAACAACTATCAGGCCAGCGGTCGGTTTGCGCCGCATTCCTTTTAAATGTGTCCCAATGTGTTGTTTTTCTCATTAATTTACGGGATAATAGTATTTTGCTTTGTGTTTTTCTTAATTTTTTAAAACGGGTTTCATATTTTATCGCACATTACGTCATCTTCTGACCGACCGCTGCACGCGCAAGCCGTTAGATTTCCTGCTGCGTCTGCGAAAAGTCAGCTTTAGCATTTTTACGGTCTTTGACGGGAACTGAGTCGGTCAGACCATAAAATTAGACTTTTAATAACGAAGTAGGGCGGAAGTTGGAAAGTTTTAGAGCCTAATCGCGTTTTTTCAGGCCCGTTCAGCCAAATACAGGCCCTGACAGCTCAGTGAACATCATCTTAATACTTAAACAACTATAAAACAATTAACAGATCTGAAATGCTTCCTGTGTAACCTATAAAAGATGGAACACGGTGTGCTTGTAGCATAATACTTTGAAACTAGTTCATTCTCATAAAATAAATTGTTTTAAAATTCAATCTGTTATCAGTATAAGGGAGCTTTTTGATCATCTGAGCTTGTGATTACACAGTTACACAATCAGTTGGGTTCAAAGTGACCATAGAGTGTTTGCATGTGCTGTGACTGATGTGTGACCCTCTTTTCAGGACACTGGAGTGGGTAAATCCAGCATTGTTTGCAGATTTGTTCAAGATCATTTTGATCACAACATAAGCCCGACTATAGGGTGAGTATGAATCACATGAGACCCTAAAAACAGGAAACATATCAGTCGATTCGATCCTATGTGACCTGTCAGGTTCAATAGATCAGTCAGTCAAAGTCAAGTGAAATGTTTGTCAAATTCACGTTCTTGATGCACATTTCCATTCAGTGGGTCAAAGTAAACCCTTTTGGCTGATTTATCCCTGAGCTAGTTCTTTATGTATATTTGAGAGTAATCTGAAAAAGTGTTTAGCTTTATTCCAGGAAATCACAAAATATAGACCTCATTATGTGGCCTGAACACTAAAACACAATTAGACTGATAGATGTTTTAAACCAACTGGACTCAAAGTCAAGATTTCCTCTTGTTGCTGTTTACAGCCTCTTAAGTCACCCAGATTCATATTATTCATTATTAATTTTCATGCTGACTGAGATAATGTGAAATGCATCTGCAGAGCATCATTCCTGACTAAGACGGTACCATGTGGGAATGAACTACATAAATTTCTAATCTGGGACACGGCCGGACAAGAGCGGGTGAGTAAACATGTTGACATGGGTTTTCACACAGAATCATGTTTTCAGATTGATTTCTGTTGTTTTGAACTAATCACTCAGTGTTGTTAACTGTGCAAAAGGTTCAAAGGTTAGAGAATGTTTTCTTTTTGGATCATATGTCTGGATACTTGATAGTGTGTGTTTAAGGAAGGCCTAATCTCCCAAGCACTGCCATTCTTGATAGCTCGTGCATTCTCCTGAAAAAAATCATGAACTATACAAATATCCCACACACAGATTTGATCTGGAGTTCTTGTTTTGTTGATGGCTGCTTACTTAAAATCACGCTGTTGCTTGTTTAAGTTGCAGGATAAATGACTCTCATTGAAAATTAGAAAAATCAACTGTCTTGTATCTCACAGCAAAATACATGGAAAAGTTCCCTTAAAATCATATAGGGATGCTCGATATTGGCTTTTTTAACTGATATCCGATATTGTCTAACTCTTAATTTCCGATACCGATATAAATCGATACCGATATAAGCGTGGTAGCCCTCATTAAAAAAAGACAAACACAGTATTTAATGCCAGGTGTGCCAAATAAATAAAAATATCTCTAAAACTATACATCAGATTTGTTATATTTTGACATTTTGGGAGAGAGGAGAAGTAGCCGAACAGTTTGATGTATAATATATGCGTGGTATGTAAAGGTCATGTGTGTCATTACAAAAACCGATACCGATATTTTAATGCCAATATCGGCCGATATCATTGGTAGACCGATATCAATATCAATCCCTACATATGACACTTTTGCGTGTGTTGAAACAGCAAATAAGTTGTCAGATTTGCAAGACGGTAAATTTCAGTGGCACAAGTGTGAGGCCCTGTGGCTCACTCGAGGAAGATGAGAAACTTTGCACATGTTTTAAGATGTTCTGGAAATGCTTTTTTTGTGTAAATACTGTTTGGAATTTTTCACCAACACTTCCCACTGGGTGAGGTACTGGTAGAACTGTGAACTTGTTTCTTTGTGTAACTGAGAAAAAAAGCTGTATTTGTCCAGGAATTTCTCTTACTGAGGGCCATAGTGATTGATCTTTATTCACATTTTAGGACTTTATTTGATTTGCTTAGTTTTTGCTTTACCTTTGGTTTCATACAACAAACACTTTTTTTTTTTTAAGTTACGTTTTGGTAAATTGTTATAATGAAACAAGAGGATGTTAGTGATTCATTTGATGTTTTTTTCCCTCCTGGATATGGGTGAGGGGGTGAGTAAGTGGGGTAAGTGCCAAACTTGCTTACTGCATGGAAACGCTAGATCAATCATTTCCTGGATGTGTGTGATAATAACAACAGGAGCCCTCTGTCACTAGGGCTGTCTCATTACATCAAACTGGATGTGATCTAAAAGGCAGAAAACACCAAAACTCTAAATGCTGAGCTATCACATTAGACTTTAGGAGGTCTAAATCTGAGGAAGTTGTTGTCGTAGCCAAGCAAAGACGTTCTGATGCTGTGGAGTTGTTAGCAGCTCTACAGTGAGGTTTCACTCCTGTTTGTTTTGCTTACATCAACATTACCAGAGGGATAATATGATGGACGTTTATGCTGATGACAGCAGAGACCGTTTTACTGGAGCCCTTCCTCATGAATAAATAGATATAAAACAAACAATATTCCATGAACATGTGCAGTCAAAGAAAAGGAATTGTGAAATATGTAAAAACTAAGTTTTTAATTAAATTTGACTTGTTTCACAAGTTCTGTCACACATCAACATCAGTGACCGTGATAAGCATTTAAATGTGAAGCATCCATGCACTTTTTATTTTGCTGAATTAAATACAGCTCTGATATAAAGTGTAAACAAGCTGGGATTGAATTAGTATGAAGATATTTCAAACTAAATGTGTCCTCTTTTGTAATGACAAGAGTTTTTTCACTCACTGTCTTTAATCACTCTACTGATGTGTAGTTATTTTTGATGAAAAGTGTCCAGTAATAAAACTTCTGTTATATTCAGCATTTATTTACATCCAGTTTGACGTCACAGTGATAAAAAGTAGTATAGTTATTCTTAATTTGGTGTAATGAAGCTGTTTTTATGAGATAAAAAAACATTTCATGTCATAGATTAGATTTTTAAATGACCATTAACTTATTTTTAGATTGACTGTTGCCTCCCAGCATAACACCATCATTTATCATTTTACTGGATTGATCCCTTTGGGGTGACGGGTCAGACCTCAGGATGAATAATCTCTCTCAGTAAAACAAAAGATTATTGACCCTGGAGGAACAGAGAACAGCACCCACCATACAGTAAATACATTCAAATTTTTAGGAATCAAAATCTCTGAGAATCTTTTCTGGGCTCCCAACATTCCAGACCTGGTGAAGAAGTCATGAGTCTATATTTCCTGAGAAGTTTGGGATGCAAAGTCCTGTCCTCACCAACTTTCTCAAAGGCACAATTTAGAGTATTCTGACCTACTCCATCACTATTTGGCATTGAATAGCTCAGTATTGGAACATAATGCTTTACAGCAGATGATCATAACAGTACACCAGAGTTCTCATGAGGGTGAAGACCAATCACCCACAACACAAACTGTTTGTGCTGCTTCCATCATAGAGATGCTACTAAAGTTTTATCCCTCAGGCCGTCAGGCTGCTCCTCCCTCTAACGCCAATCCACCAACGACTAAAACACCGTTTAAAGTCTGTGCAGAAAAGCTTCGCCCAATCAAATACTTTGCAAAAAAACATTTGTTTTTCACGCTAAAAACATGCAATGCATGAATAGTGTTTGCAGTCTTTTATAATGTTTGTACTAAAATTTTATTCTGCTCTTTGCGTTTTTGCACCCGTAATTATTCTACCTCAGTGGTTCTAATATATTAATTTTACCGTCTTATTTCTTATTTTTTTGAGCGTCTTTTTACACTTGTTGAAACTGTCTAGTGTTTCTATTGTTTCGTCTTATTTGATATACTTGTATTTGTCAAATCCTGAGTTACACTAAGGTCCTGTTTTCCACCATAAACTCTCTTGTTTCACCTTTGACCCCTACAGCACCTGTGTCCTCTAAAAATGACTGTAATGACTTTCTTCAGTTTTTTGTGACAAAGGTCAATAACATCAGAGGAAGCATCTGTCCATCCACACGTCACCATTCTGTTTCTAGCATTCAGCCCACTCAGTCTCTGAGAGCGTTTGACCCAGTGACCTTATCTGACCTTTCACCTATCATTGACAGAATGAAACCATCTACCTGTCCTAATGACACCCTTCCTGTTCTGTTGTTTAAAAAGGTTTTTCCTGTTATTGGTCCTTGTATCGTAGACATCTGTAACTCATCACTCTCATCCGGTGTGTTCCCTAGCTCCTTTAAACACGCTGTCGTTGAGCCATTATTAAAAAACAATCTGGATCCAGCACAGCTTAATAATTACAGGCCGATTTCAAAGACTCCTTTTATTTCTAAAGTCTTTGAGAAAGTTGTGGCAGAACAGCTGATTTCTTTTATGGAGAAATATGAGATCTTTGATCAGTTTCAGTCCGGTTTCAGAAAGCTCCACTCCACAGAAACTGCATTACTAAAAATCTCTAGTGATATTTTGATGTCAGCTGACTCTGGAGAATCCACTGTCATGGTTCTCCTGGATCTTTCCTCAGCATTTGACACCGTAGACCACAGTGTTCTGATTAACAGGCTTCATGATACTGTTGGTGTATCTGGTGTAGCCCTAGAGTGGTTCCAGTCCTACCTTTCAGATAGAACTTTTAGTGTCTTTGCGAACCAGATCATGTCTGACTCCCAGAACCTGACATGTGGGGTACCACAGGGCTCAGTGCTGGGCCCTATCCTGTTCATTTTGTATATTTTCCCCCTAGGCCAACTGATCAGACAGTTTGCTGATGTGTCTTATCATTTTTATGCTGATGATATTCAGCTGTACTGCTCATTTAAACTGTCTGAATATTTTAAGTTGTCTTCTCTTTTAAAATGTTTTAACGACGTCAAACAGTGGCTTAGTGACAACTATTTACAGCTGAACTCTGATAAGACTCAATCACTAATTTTTGCTCCAGAGAACCAAATGAGTGACATTAAGCAGCACCTTGGTTTTTTGGCTGCTTCTGTTAAACCAAACGTCAGAAACCTTGGTATCATTCTAGATTCTGCCATGTCATTAGAGGAACATTCACGAACATTAATCCGTAACTGCTTTTTTCAATTGAGAAATATCTCTAAGATCAGAACTCTAGTGTCAAAAGCAGAACTAGAGATGATTATTCATGCTTTTATTTCATCTCGCCTTGATTACGGTAACAGCCTTTTTACATGTCTGAACAAGAAAGATCTGTCTCGCCTCCAGTCAGTTCAGAATGCTGCTGCAAGGCTTTTAACCAACACACGAAAGAGTCAGCACATTACTCCAGTTTTAAGATCCCTGCACTGGTTACCAGTGCATTTTAGAATTCATTTTAAACTTTTAGTTTTTACTTTTAAAGCCATGCGTGGTCAGGTCCCTGTTTATATTTCAGACCTTTTAAATCCCTACAGTCCTCCTCGTAGTCTGAGGTCTGCTAGTCAGAGGCTGTTGGAGGTTCCTAGATCACATTTTAAGTCCAGGGGAGATAAATCTTTTAAAGTAGTGGCTCCAAGATTATGGAACACTTTACCTCCTCCTCTGCGTAGCCTGGATTCTGTTGACTCGTTTAGGAAACAGTTGAAAACTCATTTATTCAGGCTCGCTTTTTACTGATTTTAGGTTGCATGATGTTTTTGTTTTATCATGTTTTTATTTTGTGTTTTATCATGTTTTTATTTTGTGTTTTATCATGTTCTTATTTTGCATTTTATCATGTTTTTTTCTAGTTTTTATTTTGTGTTTTATTATATTCTTTTCAAGTTTTATCCTTTGTGTTTTTATAATTGTTTTATTGTAAAGCACTTTGTGGCCATTGGCCTGAGAAAGGTGCTATATAAATAAAGTTATTATTATTATTATTATTACATAAAGATGCACAGAACAATAATCTCTTTGTACCATGTGACTCGGGTACATGTGAGAATAAATTGTCTTTAAACTGGTGGGTTGATGTAAATAGAGGAATATGGGATAATGTTTTGTCCCTACTAACTACCGTACATGTTTTTTCTTGTTTTAGTTTCACTCATTAGCTCCTATGTACTACAGAGGATCAGCTGCTGCTGTCATTGTCTATGATATAACCAAACTGGTGAGTTTAACATCTAACTCCTCTAAATCAGCTGATACTGCTTGGTGGTTGTTTGATCAGTGATCTGAACCTTCAACACCAGATGAAATAAGTAATAATTGGGTCTGACAGCGAAACCTGAAGTAAAACTGTTATTTTTTTCCCTCCACTCTGAGATGCTGTCCTTCCACGACCTACAAATGTCATTCTTTCCTAGTCGACTAATGGAAACTCATTTAAACGCACTGACTGCATGACACGAGTTAATAAAAAAAAAAAAACGCTGGGCGTCTTCTCATAAGAAAATAAAAAGAGCTGACCACGATGTGTTCCTGTCATCCAGGACTCTTTCCAGACACTGAAGAAGTGGGTGAAGGAGCTGAAGGAGCACGGCCCGGAGGACATTGTAGTAGCTATCGCTGGGAACAAGAATGATTTAGGAGATATCAGGTGGGAGAATTGACTGTCAGAGCTTTTAGTCGATGGTTACAGGAGATGCTTTGTGTGAACTGCTTTAACAATCCAGACTATACATTTTGTTTCACTTACTGAGATCCTTACAGGTTCGAACTTTTCCCACTTGGCTACTCTTCTGTTTTTCAGGGAAGTTCCGATGAAGGAAGCGAAGGAGTTTGCTGAATCGATTGCAGCTATTTTTATCGAGACCAGCGCCAGAAATGCTGTCAATGTGGAAGAGCTGTTTCAGAAAATCAGTAGGTTTTTCTGTATTTTTGTCATCTCTATTTAATGTATGAAAACAACCATCACTTTCATCTAAAACCCCCATCACAAGGGACTGTTGTGATTTTTTTTTTCTCTGTATGTAAATCCTGTTTTCTCTAGCTGAGTTGTTGTAATTTATCCAGGAACAGTGATTCCTGTTTCTGTCCATTTATTCCTTCTTTTCTTTAGGTGTATGACTCCTATTGTCCAGGCATATTGCTATCAGATTTTGAAATTTCAAACATGTCCTTAATCTACTTGCATATTTAATCTTCTTGTCTGTAAAAAGAAAAAAAAAGTGACGATTATTCCTGCGTTTTTAGGTAAACAAATTCCACCTCTGGAAAATCCTGAAGTGGAAAGCACCGATTCCTTTAAAATCAACCGGCAGCCAACTTCAACCGCCAGGAGGTGCTGCTAGTACGACCGGTGGATGTCTCACTTCATCACCAAGACCCTGCAGGTGGAGCACATAGTCCACGATACACACAAAGTCTTAGGAACGACAACGCAGTGGATGGACTGAGGTCAGAAACAGGAAAAACAAAGGTCAAAGCACCATGTTTTGCAATATCAACTAGTTGTAGCAGAAAACCTTAATTCTGTCCCCCTCTAGTGGTGTTTTGACTGAATTACATCAAGTTTTCTGTTAGTGAACAAAAGACAAATTATTATGTTTTTCTGAGTGATTTGGATTATAAAATCAGGTTTGGAGGTTTGTGCAATTCTCTTTTAGACCCCTAGAGTCACCTGCTGTCCAGATATGCTCTTTGATTGCTACATAAAATGAAAGTTTAGTACTAACAGGCAGTATTTCCACACTCAAGAGTGTTTGTGCAGAATGTATTTAGAATTTTTGAATACGACATTAAGAACAAAGCTCAGCTGTGCGGTTGTGACCTTACATTCCTCTTCATCGCGTGTTTCACGCACAAGTTTATTTACGTTAACTGTTTTGCTGCAGAACGAATTGTTCAAATGCTGAAATCGTAATTGCATTATGACATCCAACTGCTGAACCAGTGTGACCTGTATTTAAATTGTTTACATGATGGTTTGGTAAAGATGTTTCCATCATGTGGAAATGTTTGAGAATTCACTACAACGAAGCCAAACATGAAATATTGTGTTTTTACAAGAAAGAACGGAGAGTAATGTTCTATAAAAGGTTAGGTTTCTTAAACTAACTAAACTCTGTTGTGATAGAACCATCATTTTTGTCCCACATGTCTAAACTGGAATTATTTTACCAGCAGTGTATATAGATTTGACCCTTTTAAAATATAAAAACGGCACATTTTCTTATGTTTAATAAAATGTCAGTATAAAAAGGTAATGGACAATATTTTGTTTGTTTTTACATATAAAATAAAATGTTTTGGTTTTCAATTTGAATAAATTTGTTCTAAATTGTATTTGCGGTGAAACAAAATCAGTCTTTTATTGTCCATTTTTACCCGTAAGTGCAAACTATAATGAAATCTCCTCTAGAATATGTACTGACATAATTGATAAACTCCTAACTATGCTGATTTTATTAGGAACAATTCACACCAAACCTAATTTGTTAGTCTGCCAAATTGTGTTACTTTATTTGGAAAACATTCGGCACATAACCTTTGGAAGCTAGATCAGCTGTGACCTTTAAGTCGTGGATTCCAGGACTCATCAGATCTTATTCTGACTAAATGTCAGGCTTGTGACTGTGGCGTTTCACTGATGTCTAACAGAGTTATTCCCTTAAGGTGGAGGATGAAAGTGATCTAAGAGCTGCTTGGTAAAAATTGAATGTTAAAACTTTAGAACATGCAGGTTGGTTCCAGTGCAGTGCATCTGTATTTGGTTAAATTTACTGATGTTTTTTTCATTCCCACACAAGTTGTGTTTATTAATAATGCATGGCACGGCATAGTGATTATCACTAGAATAATGAATGCATTGATTGTTAGTGCAGTCTAACTGTACACATACCTTTATGAAAGTGCCTTTTGTTTCCATTTAACCTCATTTGTACGTGTAATTTTTTTCTTGTATTCTCTGTAAAACATGTTAACTTTTGTATATTAAACATTGTAATAAAGTTTTAATCGTATTATTTCTTTACGTTTTTAGTCATATCTTTAAGGACAGATCATTTATTAGAGACGTGTCCTAAAGGATTTCTGATATAAAACTATTTGTTGGTGCATCTGCAGTCAATTCAAACCCTATTATCAACAAAATAAGCCCATTGTTGTTGAGATTACCCAAAGTTACCCTAAGAAGTTAATAGATTATTATTTCAGAACTATCTTGTAAGATATGAAACTATACAACAGTCAGGTGACCCTCCACATAACTTGGGACAATTAAAGTGCTTTGGATAAAAAGTGGAGTATTTCTTACTTTCAATATTTCTTGAGGTTTTTTTTTTTTTACTTAAAACTTTTCTACAGTGACTTTATTTTTTCCCCATTTAATGGATTTTAAATGTTGAGGAGAAAACTTAGTTTCTAAAATCCTAAATCACACTAGGTATTTTGTTTTTATTTCCCACTCAACTGCTGAAATTGCCAGTTTTCACCAAATTGGGCTGACATTTGTACCAACACTGACAAAAAATAATGCTAAAAGTTTTCATCAAGTTTTCCTGAATGACAGAAACTTAATTTGGATTTTATTATAACCTAATTCTAATGTGAGTAGTACAAAACTCTTGGAACACCCTTAAGTTTTTTTTTTTTTGTTTGTTTTATTTATTTTTGAAGTCCTTAAAAATAACTTAAAAAATATATATATACAAAATAAGACTATCTTGATGATAACGCCTTATTTCAGTGCTTTATACTGCACTAGAGTCCAAATTAGATTTTTTTTTAATTAACGATTTCATTGTGATATTTGGAAATTTGCATCTGCTCAAAAGTACAAAAATATTCTAATGAATATGAATGAATTAATTTACACAACAACCTCATAACACAAACTTTGTGCGGGTCACATCAGGACTGTTGTCCAGTTTTATCACATGTTCTCCTTTTTAAATATTCCAGTGTTTAACGAGTTTAATGCAGTATAATCTCATCCGCTACAGAGCCACGAGGACGCCAAGGAGGGCTGAGCTCTCGCGCGGTGAAGTATTTGTACGCAGATGCGCCTTTCAGGAGCAGAAGTCAGTCAGTGTTTGACTCGCAAAAATGTCCAAGCTGGACCAGGTTTTAATCCTAGACCCTCCCTCCGACCTCAAATTTAAAGGTAGGGGAATGAAAATGTCTTGACGTGTGAGGTATTTACTCGTAAGATTTGAGTTATTTACATAACAGGAAAGGATTTTTAATACACTCGAGCTATGTAGCATTCACCGCCATTTTAAGTTAGCCATGGAAAGGGCAGGCCGCTGGAGCCTCGAGCTGTAGTGACGTGGATATCCAGCGATGTGAGCATCCAGGCGGCCTGCCATTCCCAACCAGCTCAGTAACAGCTAGCAAATCGTTTGTATTTTGGGCAGCGGTTTTCAAATGGAATTAAAGTCAACATTATGCAACTCGTTTGCGGGTTTATTTAATGTAGTTGTAACGGTTGTTACAATGCTGGTGCTGTGGTTAGCTACAGAAAAGTGTTTTTTTTTTTCTTTTCTGGGAGACTCAGTCTTAAAATCCCTGCTGATTTAGGGGACCGAAAAGAACTTTGTGTCACCACATGACTTGAGACAGATACTTTTTAACATTAAACTGAATAAACGATTGATGGTTGAATCACAAAGTTAGCTGACATCGTCGTTTTAGTAGTATTGTGCTTATTAGACAGGTTAAATTAAATCTATAGAGTCTAAGAGACAATTTTATAAGTGCTAGCAACATGTTTTGGATAAAAAATGTCGCTATAAACCACCATAATGATAATCAATTTAATAGGTTGCCACTGATTGCTTCCTTGGCAGTGAAAAGGAGTGATGTGTCAGCTAACTCTTGGTTATCTAACCTGGTAAAGTTGATAGCTCGGTTCATTATTACCTGCTCTCTGAACAGTAATTGTTTATAATTTGACAAACTTAGCAGTTTTGACACATTTAAAAGAAACCTTTAGCACAATAAGTGTTCCTGTATTACCAACTGTTGCTTCAAACAAATGAGCAAGGCGACTATATGCTGCTCTGCATAATTCAGTGCAGTCTATAATCCACAGTCAATTTAAATCAATCCTCTTGATCCTTATTATTCACACTGTTCATTCATTCTGACCTAGAATTCCCTTCAGCTTTTTGTATTTGTCCCAGTTACTGATCGGTCAGAGCTGGAGGCATTTCCCCCCAAGGATATGTTGACTTTTGAAACAAAAATATATCAACCTTTTGTGTTGCAGGTTACTAGGACAAGGTGTGATTAGGGCTTTCACAAACACATTTTTTTCTTTTGACAAATTATTGCCATGCATCTGGGAATAATTTGAGGATTTGTCATCTGTTCACATCATCTTCCTATGACCATGACTTTTGTTTTTTCTTATAAAACTCAAACATACCCTCAGAGTTAATGTGAATTTGGCATAAATGTGTTCACGTTAATAAACGTTGCGATCAAGTAAATGCATGTTGTTTTTCTGAACAGGATTTCTTTAAATCTTCATAACTCTTGAAATTGTAACTGTAGAAAGAAGATGAAATATAAATAGAAATGGATGCATTCCTCAATTTTTAGACAATTGAATGGAAAACTATTTGTTTAGATGTTGTCTTTAACACTAACCTGTTGATGAACTAATTTGACAGGATTTTTAAAAAAGGTCATCAGTTATAAAACCAGACCTAGATCCCCTGGTTGGGCTGCTGTTATCTTAAAGTGATTCATCACAGGGTGTGAAAAAGCAGGACCATGTCACATTCACTTAGCAAACCTGTCAGCACTTGTGTTGATGTAAAAATAAAGCTACTTTAATACTTGTGATTAAACTTTTCTACCACTTTATTTATATAAGATACAAGGCTGTAAATGAATTAAACTAGGATAGCTTGAGTAACTTAATTTAGAAAATCCCTTTGATGCAAAGTGTTTGATTTGATGCTTTGTTTAATCCACATGACTCTGTTCTGCTCAGTGGTCACTGTGGTTCACACGAACAAATATTATTGTCGCGCAACATGTTTTTCACAACATTGTGTGGAATGTGTTTGATTTCATTTGTGAGATGAAGAGACGTAAAATAATGAGGAGGAAAATTAAAGACATGGACCATTTCAAACTAGAACACTGTGTCCACTGCCAAACATATTTAAATATAATGCAAAATACCTTAGCATCCAGTCATGAGCAGAACCAACACAGGGTGACTTTTTGATTAGTGCTCTTACACACCCTGTGATACAATCAGGTACAGAATGATTAGTTGATTTCTGATTGAGTATGATGATAAATAACCTATATCAACTGTGACTGTGTTTAAAGGCTAGATAATGTAAGTTCAGAAAACACTTCAGTGTAGCACATGCATGTATATCTCATTAAAAAACATGAGTAGTTAAATGGTTATAGTACAGCCTTAGAAAAAGTTCCAGCTGTCAGCAACAAATAATATCAAACTGATGAGTTTTGTCAGTTTTATTTAATACAAAGCCAACAGTTGAGGTCTGCTTGGGGTCAGTCTGCTCAGTCAAGCTGTTCACCTTCATAAAGCTTTCAAAACTGAATATGGAGTTGCATTTAAAGACCAAAATTATTTTGTCTTCAGCTGAACGTTTGATATTGAGTTTTCTGTTTGACTGACAGATCATAATCTGATAACATAATATTTTTCCCCACTTAAGAAAACCACCTGTAATTTCTTCAGATTAGTGATCAGTTTTATGGTTTCCATTTTCCCTCATCAGATTCTCCTTTTGGGCATTTGCAGTCTAAAATGTATGAAAGCTTAAATTGCAGAGGTATAACTGATGTTTTTCCAATGCTGATAGTCATTCCTTTGCTGTTTACAGTTGCTTTGAGGCCAAAATATGTAGCTTAAAAAATGGGGAGGAAAATGCCAAAGCCTGAATGCCAAATATTTGGAAAAATATGGAATATTTTCTCAGATGGAGCATAAGTGTACCGGCCGGTAATCTTCTATTACCATAGTTCAGCAAAAATTTGTTTGATCTTGTGGAAATTTTAGTCACGTTTTTACATTTTTCATATGGAATCTTGTATCTGAATAGAGGTTTTGCAAAAGCTTTGTGTAACCTCAGCTTGAGCCAGACAGAGCAATCTAATCCAAAGTACTTGATTAAAACGGAAGCAAATCCGATAATTGTGATGATGTCCATTCACGTGTTTTGGTGAGGAAAAAAAACATATTTCTTGATGTTCAGAAGCAATACGAGAAGAGGGAAGCTGGCCACATCTTCTTTTGCTGTCACAGAGACTGAGCTAAATCAGTCTGCATGTATGTGAGACCTGGACCGTTTTGGAGTGTCTGTTGGGATTCCTCCTGCAAGCAAAGAGGGCAGCCCTCCTTTCCTTGGCTGGTATTTTTAGAGTTGGACAGGCCTGGGGGACCCTAAGGCGGCATACATGCAGCAAGATGAGAGAGATGGAGCCGGGAGATGGGCAGTGGGTGCAGCATGTGTGGGTGTATCTGATGTGCCTGTTATCAAATGTTTTGTTAGTTTCAGAAATGGTGTTTGCAAAAACAAATTTATTATGTCAGTCATTTTTAAATATTCTTCTTATAATGTCGTCCTTAGATTGGCTTACAGTAAGAAATAAAATACAAAGTTAGCAGACATGATTGACAATTTTAGACATCCAACAAAATTTCTCCTGTTTGTCTGACATGCACTTCTGCTCTTTTCCTACTTAGATTTACTGGTACATGACTTTAATTTTCTGAAAATACCTTGTTGCTTTATTTCACTGAATCAAAACATTGATTTGCATTTTACTGCTGAGAGTCGGACTGCTGCTGCGTGGTGATTTATGAGGCATCAGGATGCATAGAGACAGAAATGCTGCAATGAATCCTGGCCATTGTTGCCTTGAAACATGTCTGTGTCTTCAGGGAAGAAGAGGTTGGAAAAATAATTGTGCTTATTCAGTGTATTCAGGTAGTGAGCTGACTTCATGGTTTTTTTGGGCGCTTACTGTTGCAGAACTGGATTAACTGATGTAACCCTGGAACATAGCAGCCTCGAGTGTGTTTGTTATGAGATCTAAACATGATATGTGCATCACTTCATCTGCACATTTTCATACCCTGACATGATCACTTTGAAACAGAAGACATGATCATTTATTTAAAGTTTATGCTCCCCAACAAATTGAAGCCTCTACCCACACTGATCCGTGGTTTTTAAATTTCATTCAAGGTATACCCTAATTGCAAACAATTTAATTAACTTCCTTGAAGATTGTTGTTATAATTGTTTTTCCGTATATTATTTAATAATTCATTGGACAGTTCTCAACCAGTTCGTTGTAGTTTTAGCAGTCCTCTCAGTTTTTGTTTGCCTAACTTGTACCTACCATTTACGCAATGTTTTCTGACATGGTGTTTTTAAGAAATATGAAGCTAAAATGGCAGTGATTGTCAAATAAATGAAATAACCTTTGTCAACTAGGTTGTGTCATTGCAGGAAGCTTCTCGTATTTCTTTTCACTTCCTTCATTACAGCAAGAGTGAAGGATCACACAAATTTATAAGCACTTTTAGAAACGCACACTGTAAACCAGAAACGTCACATGTTGCACCTTGACAGGGATGAAGTTTTTCTAGTTTCTAGGAATGCTTTTATGCTGCACCTGTTGTGAAAACAATGTACTAGTCATAGTCATAATGCTGCCTTCAGCTGGGTGGGGCCATGCAGTCATTCATGCTTTTTATTTCTCTTGTTAGTGGCCATAAATGGGAGCTAAAAGTGGACTTTGTGAACTCCTGAGCTCCAACCCAGCTATGAAACCCATGAACAATAGGAAGAATATTTGTTTCCTGCTTGTAGTCGACTCGTTCATGTGGTTATCTGTTAAGATAACCAGATAACCATACAAACTTTAACTTTTAACCCTCACTGTGCACTTCAATTATGTTGTAAACGTTCATGCCATTAAAATAATTGATAAGCCACCTTTAAATATTTGTACTTATTAGGTAAAACATTTTGTAATTTTAATGATCTCTTTTTTTTTTCTTTTTTTTAATTTTATTTTCTTTTTTTTACACTTTTGATTATTTAAAACTAGAAAATTATAAATTATTCAGTTTTTATTGATCCTGTGTTTCACCAGAGAATCCAACTTAGAGAAATATTTCTTCTCCAAAGAGTTCTGGTCAACACTGGATTTAGTTGGGTATATAAATCAGATGTCATGAATTAAATATCTAGAATATATATTTTTTTATTTACCATTCCTAAATTAGACCATTTTTACACAAGCAGCTAATTCTGTTAGTGACAGGATGAATTATTTTTGATTGTATTTTGGGAAGTAATAATTTAATGTTTGTATTTATTTGATACAGTTATTTATTGAACTAATGTAGTGGCTTTTTATAAGCTGATTTCCTTTACTATAAATCATTATATTGTGAAAAATGTCACCTGGCAAATAGGGAGCTCCACACTGTTTTCAACCTCATAGAGCAGCTAACATTAATGACCCCTGCTCTGGAAATTCAAAAGTGGATAAAGTGGGAGATTCAGGAATTTGTAAACAATGGACATTGCTGCTAGTCATCTATCAACAGGTCCACCCACAAACAAATGGTCATTATTTTACCTCTGTTGGTGAAATCTTGTTGAGAGGCTCTTTTCCCTTTGTTTATGGTCAAGCAGGGTTACAAAGTAAACAAGTTTGGACTTTCAGAGACCCGATTTTTATTTATTTATTTTTTACTTCTATGCTCAACTGCACAATAGGATGCTCAGATTTTATAAAACAACAAAATGAAATTAGTTCTGCTAAATGGATAATAGTTTTATTTAATCTAGTTCTGATGTTTTTTTTTATTTATTTGGTAAATGTAAAATTGGGTTAGAAAGGATAATTTCTCACCCTGCTTTATCTTTTAAATTGGAGCTGTCAGATTTTTGAGAATTGCATAAACTGTAGAATGTGTGTAATAGCAGTGCTTTTTTTTGCACATTCTGTCACTAAGATATGTGCCTAGTCTCAGTATTTTCAATATGGTTATCAGAAGATTGTAAAAGTTTAATGCAAAGTTTGACTGAATTATTAGCTGAATTAAGTATTACACATTTGTTTTACCATAGAAAACACTTTGACAATTTTGATGTATGTAAAAACCAGCATCATGAGACATGTTTTGTGCAGGCTCCCAGGCTAATTGTTTACCTTGAGTTTGAGGTACCTCTGACTTGGCAGCTAGTTTTGTTTTTGACATGGCACTGATGATCAAAGCAGCTGGAGCTGACCACAGCTAAGTGTTTAATTTGAAGGCAGCCCGGTCACAAGGTGAATATCTGTTGTATAACTATTGATCTCCTGATATTTGACCTGACTCAGAAAGGGCTTCATATCATCATCATGGGACATCTATATGAAGTTATTTGTCTGGAAGGAAGCCTAATTTATTCAGGTGGTTTGGTTAGTTTGCATCTAGAGACTGATGCAGGATGTAGGTAATGGTCTTCCAGGTTTTTGTGAGTGCATGTCTGCAAATTTTCTAATTTAATAATGTACTGTTCTTACTAAAGTGATATGTAGTTCACCGTCTACTTTATCACACATGTAGACTGACTTTCTGTGGTTTTATTTGAAGTGGACACTAAAACTGTCCTTCAGAGTTGCTTTCCAAACCCAGTATTCAATTAGGTTTTTAATCACGTAGGCCCAATTGAATTGCCCTTTACTGTTTTTCTACTAATCTTTTTAAAGTCTACAAGCTTTATTGAACCTAAGCCCATAAACATTACAGACCTGCCGTTCTTCCAAAGAAGTGGTGTATCTGAAATTGTTTAATTTCATTTTTTTTTTTTTAAATATATAAGCAATACACAGGTATTTATGTTGCCATTTTCAGGTGACCCCTGATTCACAAAAAATTGTATGACCTTAAATGTTATGAAACTGTGGATGGAATTTTAATTCTTAGAGATTTTTCTTTACAGAAGGAGAGTGTGCTTCAAAGTACATACACCCAGTAATGCTCTTGTTTGATTTTTTTCTGTCCACCAGGTCCTTTTACAGATGTAATTACCAGTAACCTCAAATTGAAGAACCCTTCTGACAGAAGAGTATGTTTCAAAGTGAAGACAACAGCTCCACGAAGGTACTGTGTACGGCCAAATAGCGGTGTCATCGATCCTGGTGCAGCTGTCAACATCTCTGGTAAGTTTTTAACAGCTGTTTTTGTTTTAAATTCAGATTAAGTGCTTGAAAAGTTTAAGCTTTAAGAGATTAAGATGAAGGGAGTAGAGTAAGTGCTGTGTTGTAGTTGACATCTCAAATTCTGATTTGTGATTAATTCCACAATTAGTGGATATTACAAAATGCTAGAAATATTAGCATTTAAAGATAACAAACATTAAATCTTCACAATAATTATTTTGATCACAGTGAGTCGTTTATATGGAAATGCTTTAACGCTCACTGCATCTCAACTGAGAGCTGCAAAATAGTATAGGTTTCATAGAATTAGAGTACTTTTACGAGAACAAGTATGATTCCTGATGCTGGTATTGGTATTAGGGCATCTCTAGAGTTTAACAACAAAAAACAGGATGGTTGTGACGCCTTTAACAACCTAAATGCAGAGTATCATACATTTTAATGTAGTTTTAAGGATGGGTGTCATTTTGGTTGATTGGGTGAATAGATACATGTTATAAGCAGGGGTGCACATAGCTAGTCTGCCAGTACGCATGTGCACCCCAGATATCATTTGCGGACCTGATCCTTCTGCCTAAATGCGCCTTTGCTGACCGGAGTTGCACGCGGAACTATGTTTGGGGACTCATTTTGTTGCGACACCTAAGTGTGGGTTGCTAATTGGCTTCCCCAATAGGTTTTGTTATGCTCTCTGACATCGTTTTGAATAAAGAGTCGTTCTGTTTCAGCCAGTGACTGAGTGTAGTTCAATAGTGACGCCTGGCTTAAGGTGTCACAGGTGCTTTCACGGTCCCATTCACGCAGCCACCCCCCACGCATGCAACCCTTTATTTCATTAAAGGTTATAGGAAGAAAAATAAATTCTAGGTCTTTAAAATACTTAACTTTTAAAAGTACCAAGTAGGGTTGTCACGGTATGAAAATTTACCTTCATGGTTGTTGTGACCAAAATTTTCACGGTTTTCGGTATTATCTCGGTATTTTTTAAAAGGATGTTGAATATGTTCAACTAGACAACTAAATAAATCCTCTAGATCAGGATAATATTGTCCTCAGCTTGTGTCCTTCCTGTGAGCTTTTCAGATTTGGGGAGATGTCATCAGGCAGTAATCATTGTTAAATTCATAATAATTCATAATCAATCAGCAGTGGCGACTGTAGATCAGTTGACCGACACCCTATTGTACAGCAAGGGCCACCGTACTTGGCAAAAACAACCTCGTTTCTATGGTTACCCGTCGTACTTTAAGGTGGTCTCTGTACTGCTCCCGCTCCCCACAGCATGGCTAATAAACCACCAGTTATTTTCTGCTAAGCTGTAGTTCTGGTGAACTTATTCTGACATGCTTCATTAAGCAGCATCAACAGCGATCTGCCCGCTGTGAGCCCCGTAGCCTCATTTCAATATGGGGGCCTGCGACTCAGTTTATGTTCTGGCAGTGGCGCTCGCTGCATACTCCCTCAACCCAAAGTCCTCACATCATGTATTTCAGCTAAAACGCTAAACGTTACCTTAATACGTTCTCTTGCAGTGACTGTAGAGTTGATGGTCACACAGATGAGTCGCGTGTCGCTTCCTTTCGCACTTTTTTCCGGCACGTTCGGCAAACAGCTGTCCCTCAGCATTCTTCAAATATCCAAAATATGCCCATACTTCTGACTTTGTCTTCTCTGAGGGCTGATAGATGTCCTCAGCGCTGTTTTCTCCTCTTTTCGCCATCATTTTAGCTTTAGCTTAAGAAAGTTGTGGATGTAAACACTATAAAGTGCGCATGCGCAGAAGCTTCACCAGTGGGTACGGTAGCCGGGACGCTAACCGTGCCAAAACCGCGAACGCGGTTAACCCACCGAGATAATAGTTTTTTAAAAACATGACTGTAATAATTATAGTCAACATTTTTACCGGGGTTTAACGCGAAATTGGTAACCGTGACAACCCTAGTACCAAGTAGTCAGACAGATCGATGATCATTTTATAATTGCGTTACAACCCTCTGAATCATAATCAAATTATGAGGTGCCTAAAGATTCCCAACTCTAATGACTACTGCAGTTTCTTAATAAATGTAATAAAAATTGCAAATTTTTAGATTTAGTTTGCCAAGTTTGACTTTGATTTATGGAGATTATTTCAAGAATGGAGTTCTACAACACAGTGAAGTTTGTGAACAAACATTTGTAAAGTATTTTGTTAAACTATTAGACGTCTGTGTACATGCATTTGATTTTTCTTCCACTTTATTCACAGTTATGCTACAACCTTTTGACTATGACCCCAATGAGAAAAGTAAACACAAATTCATGGTGCTGACGATTTTTGCCCCTCCAAATGTTTCTGACATGGAGTCATTGGTAAGTGATTTTAATGATTTTTAAAGACTTTTTCAGTAAGAAGTATTTTAAAAGTGTTGATACTAAAAATGCTGCCCTGTGAATTCTGTAAAGAGACTCCCTTAAGTCATTCAGCTTTGAAAAAGTGTGTTTAACGTTTTAAGTTTTGTCATGACGGCTAGAGGAGTGATTTTGTGAATCGAATGGTTAAAGAGCATATATTAAGTTCTTTTTTTTTTATTATTCTGATAAAACTCTGTCCAAAAATACTATTTGAAATGTTTATTGAGGGTATTTTGTTTTACAATACATTTTTTTAAACCATTTTTCTAGTCCAAAGTGCCCCTTTTTGCAAAGCTTCTAAAAACGCTTTTTTTTTCATATGTGGACCTGTGACGTCAGCTAAGGGAGCTCCTAGCTAGGTGGGGCTGCTTACAGTGTTGTCAGATGTAGATAAATAAAGTATTTGTAGGATAATTTAACATTCTGTACGATCAATAATCCCATAAATCTGATCATTTGAGCCCTTTGTTGTGTGGAGTTTGTGTAACAGATGCTTGTTTTAATCATTGTGTTAGATTTTTTAAAGCTAAACTACTTTAACATCTCAGACTGGCACCGCTCTAGTCTGCCAGCTGCCTGCTCGCTGTCGGCCATGAGTTGTTAGTTTTAGGTTAGAGCGCTCTTTAATCGAGTCGGTGTGTATTCATTTTAATAAAAAATGCTAAATTATATTTATTATGTTTGTGAATGCCAATCGCCAGTCTGTCAGGACACTGAGTCAACAACGGGACGGCTTCCTTACCGGTACGGTGACTTCTGTTTGGAGACGAAAAACCCCGGTGGTCCTGGTCTAGTCCAGGACTGGATGTGATGGAGTCCCACTTACCGACGAAAAACATTCAGTGTGACTCTAAACAGGCGCCGTTACTTCGATCCATTCACCTGAACCGCTGTTAGCACACAGCAGCTAACAGGAGCTAACGGGGAGACTTGAGTCTCGTTTCCATGCCAGGTTTGGTACGGTTCGTGGTGGGTCGTAATCCGGTACCGGTCCGCGATTTCATGAGAGCATTTCCTTCAGGTGTCTGACCCTCACCTGGCTGGCGGGGTACAGTAAATCCATGCCGCGATGCTCTCCAGAGGAGCTTCCCGTTTCCAGCGGGGCTACCAAGAGGGTCTTCACGGCGGGGGTTCCAGCCTGACCCGACACTGTTTCGGTCAGCCTCGAACCGTTTAACTGCATCCTGTGAAACTTTTTATAAACTCTTTCATTTCTTAACAATCCACCTGAACGCAGCTCAATGTTTGGAGCTCTGATGATCAAAACCTGGTGCTAAACGCTGGTATTTTATCCAGACCCGAGTGAGGAGGTGGGTCACGGTCTACAGCTGGTCCGACAGGGTACAGCCTTACAGGACTGATTGTTTTTATCTTTTTTTTTTTTTTTAATCTTAATAACTGCTCACTATAGTAATAAAGTAATAAAATAACGGCACTCTGGGGGTTTGTTTTGCTCGTCACAAGTAGTGATAAGTGGATCAGTTTTCTATATAGAGAACGAACGGTCTCCCTGAACTGTCGTCACTTCCGGTTTGGTGAAAAAATTGACAATTCTCACAAAAACGAATCCAAGAGCCTAAATAAGCTGAATTTGTGTAAATTTTTATTCAGAAAAAGTTTCTATTATATTTCTCTAAACATTTGTTTAAGGGAGTGTCTAACTTAAAATATGCTCTTTAAGATTTCCAGCAGTATGGAAGCCATGAATTTATTTGGGCCAAGGTCTGTTTGGCTGTGTGATTTTTAGTAAAGCAATAAACTAGGGCTGCAGCTATCGAATATTTTTGTAATCGAGTACTCTATCGAATCTTTTTTCGATTAATCGAGTACTCTAATAAATTACATGTATGTATATATAAATATACATGAATATACATACATATAAATATATATGTATGTATGTATAAATTACATGTACAATGTATAAATCTGAGAGAAAATAACAAAGTATTAAACATTTTTTAAATAAAAAATAGATATAAACCATGGTTTTGTGGCATATAAGTGCATTTACTATTATTACTGGTATTTATTGCTTACCTCGGAACTTTCTGTTATGTCACTGTCTTCCCCTCACACACCTTTTTTTCAGTCAGACTGAAGTGAAAGAGCTGCAGTCATAGATATCATGGCTGCAGCACCAAGTTAATTCCATACGCAATGCGTGGCTTCGACTAATTGCTGGAATGCCTGTTTTTTGCGGCACAAATCTCATAGCATATGTTTCATTTTGCTCTGTTCCTGTTTACCTTTCCAAAATGCGGCGAAACTTTAGAGTTTTTCGGAATTTTTAACCCGCAACTCGCTACGCTGTTTTGACAGGGAGGGGAGGGGCTCTCTGCTCCTCCGTCTCACCTGTGTCTCCACCCGTGTAGCTGCGCAGGCGGTTAAATGAAGCATCTCAGTACCAAAGTCGGCACTGTGTTTTTTCGCTACCGGTACCTACCGGCATCTTTCAGTCTGTACTGGTCTAGTACTAGTAGTAATAGTACGGTCTAGTTGTCCGCCATGGCTTAAGATAAATTTAATAATAATAATAATAATAATAATCTTTATTTATAAAGCGCCTTTCATACAGAAAAAAACTGTAACTCAAGGTGCTTAACAAGTTAAAATGACCCCACATAAACCCCATTCCCATCCCTCCCCCATAAAAAGCACACATACGCAAACACACACACACACACACATACACACAAAGGACATTGGGCTGAGTACAGATGAGCAGGTTCTAAGGAAACGCCATCAGAGGAGCCCTCTGCACCGGCAGCAGCAGGTCAACAGCAGCAGCCAACGCACCGACACGGGGCGACCAGAGGAGGCAGGGCTGAGACCCCACCTCCACCTGGAACCACCTGGCAGACCACCGCTCCCGAGGCAGAGGGCTCCCTCAGAGGAAACACTGGAAGGACGATTAAAATAACAAGTTAAAATATAAAATAACATAAGATAAATATAAGAATAAACAATAAAACTGTGATAAAAACTAACTAAATACCTAAAATCTATTAGACTAAAATCAGCTAAAGGTTAGACTAAAAGCAGTTAAACAGGCTAAAAGTAATCAAACACAATATGTTAAAATTACACTAAAAACAGTTAAACAGGTTAAATAAATAAGAAGTAAAAAGGTGAACTAAAAGCATTTAAACAGATTATAATAAATAATACTTAGTTAAAAGCTAGCTTAAAAAGGTGGGTCTTGAGCTTGCCTTTAAACACATGAACGTTCTCTGCAGCCCTGAGGTTCTCCGGCAGCCTGTTCCAGAGGTGAGGGCCATAATAATAAAAGGACGCCTCACCGTGAGTATGTGTTCTAACTTTCGGGATGACAAGCAGACGGCTGCCAGAGGAGCGCAGAGACCGCAGAGGTTCATACGGTAAAAGCAATTCTGAGAGATAAAAAGGCCCAAGACACTTAAAAACCATTAAAAGAACCTTAAAATCGATCCTAAAACACACAGGTAACCAATGCAAAGACTTCAGGATGGGCGTAATGTGCTCCCGCCTCCTGGTCTTCGTCAGGACACGTGCTGCTGAATTTTGCAAGAGTTGTAAACCTGAGATACTCTTTTTGGGAAGACCAGAAAGCAGGGCATTACAGTAGTCCATTCTACTGGTGATAAAAGCATCAGTGTCTCTGTGTTGGCCTGAGAGAGAATGGGGCGGACTCTGGCGATGTTCTTTAGGTGATAAAAACCTATCTTAGTAATGTTTTTAATGTGAGGGATAAAAGTCAGCTCAGAGTCAAAAATCACGCCCAGGTTCTTCACTTGTACAGAAGGATTCAGAGACAGTGATTGTAGTTTTGGTAAAAGTTTCTCTCTCTGGGCCTCAGGACCGATGACTAAAACCTCAGTTTTGTCCCGGTTGAGCTGGAGAAAGTTTTCTGCCATCCAGGATTTAATGTCTGAAATACAGTTAAATTCAAGTTACATTCGCTACTCGCGTGTGCATTCATTGCAGTGTGTATGTGCGCCACTTATTTCGGTCCGGGTGAAACATGACCGCGGGCGATTGCAAAGCCATGAATTAATTAAATATGAATTAAACGAAGCCTCGAGGCAGAGAATTTGCCTCGAGGCTTTTTTGTACTCGAATTATTCGAGGTACTCGAAGAATCGTTTCAGCCCTACAATAAACAAAACGTGTGTTTTTCTAGCACAATATACAGTATTGGCTAAATCAGGAGATCAGATGAGTATTATTAGACTTTTAATTACTAGTTGTAGCTTAAATAAATTCAGAAAACAGTGAATTAATATGAGTATATGAGTCTGATTACATAAATAGTGTTAAAGGAATAGATACACTGAATGGCATGCAGGGTTTTTTTTTAAATATGATTTTGCAAAACTTAAAAAATGTGTTTGAATTGTTGATTTTCCCAGAGGAGTCTTTCCCGAGGGATCATTAAAGTAGAGCCAATCCAAAAAAGCAGTCAGAGACTTGATTCTTTCTGCCTCTTTTTACTCTGCTTCTGCTTCCTAACCATCAATTTGAGTGTATTCATGTGTTTGACCACCAGAGGGCAGCAAAAGCCTTGCAGCAATTAAACAAAGATCTTGTCGCTGTCTTCTTTATAAACTGTTTCATGACCTTCTAAAAATTCTACTGCAATTCTCATCCATCAGTTATATGAAAGTAAAAAATTAAAACCACAGAACTAACATTCAGTTGTTATAGTTTGAGCTGTTGGTGTAGTAAAATAAGATTTCTCTTATGTTTGTTTTTCAAAACAAAGCCGTGCATGTTTTGTGCTCTTGTAATATTCAAGGCTATCTGCATGGAAATAAGCAATATGTGTATGTGCATGTGTGTGCACGTGTATGTGCAAACTCCCATCTGCTAGGAGTTTAAGTTGATGAATAACATGCCCTTTTTTTTAATCTCCACCAGTGGAGAGACGCAAAACCCGATGAGCTCATGGATTCCAAGCTGAGATGTGTCTTTGAGCTGCCTTCTGAAAACGATAACGTGGTAAGAGGCGTTGCTGCAAATTAACATGAGTTTGGAACCCAATAAGTTTTTGTGTTGAATGTTAAAATACCAGAATACTTTAGTTCACTGAAGAGTTGTAAACATTGTTTTAATAAATGCAAAGTGTAGTTCTGATAAAAATAAAAAGACTAAGGAGCACTGTCTTATGTGCTAAAGCTTTGAAAACCTATCTGGTTAACTCAGTTCTAATCTGTATTTTCTCACTTAATGTTTAATAAATCTTTCTCTTTTGTGTCATAACATTTTATAAATCTATAATTTTCACACAGGAAGTCACTCAGAAACTTCATAACATACTCATCAGTTTTAAATGAGACTTTTAATTAATGAGGTAAAGTTGACAAAAATAAGGAGACAAAGAACTAAAAGCATTTTATGACACTCAAATTACGAGTTACCGGTATTAAACTGCTACAGTAAAGTAATTGCACATGGACACTTTTTTAATAAAGCAAGTGTCAATGTTTTTATTTATTTTTTTATCTCCAATTGGTTTTTTTAAGGTATTTATGCTGCTGTCTGTTTTGCCAGGTCTCTCTTATAAAATAGATCTTTGATCTCATTGAGACTAACCTGGTCAAATACAGTAAATGGAAACTTTAGATGTGAAGGAGCCTTTTTGGGACTGGAGCAGATAATTTTTTGCTGCGATATAAAGAAAAACATTCTAAAGATGCAGAAAAAGCAGGTAACTGAGGCTTTATTTAATTAAAGAGGAGAAAACTGATTTAGTTGCACATTTATGCTTCTTTTTTAAAAAAGGTGTTTAATTTTAGTAACTGTAGTTTCAGGCCCACACTCGCTGCTTTTTAGAGACAGAGGAGGTTGTTTTTTATTATTTAAGCATTGTTCAGTCTGAATCATATCTTTGTTTCAATGTGCTACTAAATGCCCAAGTTGTTACAGTGGTAATAACCTCATGTCCCGCCTCAGAATTTATGGCCAATCCACAATACAGTAGTTGTATTTCTGTACTCCCAAAATGCAGTTCTGTATTTCCCCATGTCGTCATCTTGGCTGTTCCACAAACAAAACCACATCAGATGTGACTTTGTCATCTCTTTGATCCAACTCCATGAGCTGGAAACAAGGCTTCCTTTCTTTAGCATATTCTCACATCGAGTTCAGCCTCCTCACTCGGGTCAGGCTATGCTAGATTTCACCTCAGTCTTGCGTTTTCTCCTTTCGTCGGGCAGAATGACGTCGAAGCGACAAGAGCAGCCCCTGTGATGAACTCTGTGAAGGCTGAGCCAACATCACCCGCGACGCCCGTCACTGTCGCAGTGGATGATCTTGAGATGAAGAAAATGCTGGAGAAGTGCAGGAGGCTGCAAGCTGAGGTCAACAGGCTGTCTGAGGAGAACCGGCAACTAAAGGTCAGATTGTGTGAAGCACTGACTGTTGTCAAAAATAATCTCAGAATATTTCTGACAAGAAGTAAATCTTGTCCATGATGATGCTGAATGCTGGTTTTTAGTTTATAGCCTCAGATTGAGCAGTTATTCTGTTATTCTTTAGAAACTAGCTTCAGCATCGTTTTTCAAACCTAGCCAAAGGTATGTGAGTAAAAGTGTCTTTATAAGCTAGTCCCACCAACTTGAACACCTGCCTTTTACAGTACAGCACAGGGATTGGGATTTGACTGTGGGACCCTAGACATACTTGATTTGTGTTTGGGATAAATTCATTTAAGGTCACATTTTAAAATGTTTTTGTTGTAAGAACGCCCTGAGTCTCAGTCATAGCATTTACATTGATTTGTGAACATTTTTTCCAGTAAATTAATGTAAACATCCTGTGCATTCTGCTTCATCAAATGTATAGTTTTTCTTAAATTGGTCATCTTTCATGTCTTTAACAGGAGGATGGAATTAGAATGAGAAAAATGCCTCGCTCAGACCACATGACATCAAACTCGACTAACCTCCTCGGCCGGGAAAGCAGCGTGGCCTTTCTGCCCTCCCTCCTCGTCGTCATAGCAGCCATCTTCATTGGATTTTTCTCTGGGAAGTTCATCTTGTAGACTGGGAGATGCATGCCAGCCGTATCCCCTGCACTGGCTTTCAAGAAAAGAAAAAAAGTCCTGGAAAAAGCAAGAAGTCTTTTGTTGACTCTGCCATATCATTGATCGTGTGGCCTACAGTGAACACATCTGTAAAGCATCATTCAAAGGCGGCGCCTTTTTCAATCTTACACAGTTGTTGGCCCCAGAGAGTTGATAAAGAAAGTGAATGAAAAAAAGTAATTTCCCCCTTTCTGGTTCTCAGCCTTTTAATGGCTGGTTTACAAACCAGTAGCCAGTAATTTGACGGGACAATGAAAGTTGTACATCAGGAAACGCGGAAGATGCTGAAATATGAAATTGCGCAAGACAAAGTCAAAAGATCTAGTTTTTGTTCCTTTCTCTTTGTGGTTTATTAGGAAATGAAAGGATTATTAGACCTCCTGTAAATGTTATGTTAAACAGAAAAGGACAGGACTTCCATTTAAACAGACCTTTACTCTACTTGTTGCTGAATTGCCTCTGAAATCGATTTGTTTGTAATTTCTACTTCTTTCTGTTGGAATGTTCAGGGGGATATAGGTGCCTCGTTCTTGTGCATTCGTCCTGTTGTTTTCCTCACAGCACCAATGCAGACTTATTATTATTATTATTATTATTGGATATACCACAGGACACTTATTCCTTCCGAGGCAAATACTGACTGAAATGCGGTTTTCATTCTTAAAAATCTGTCCCATGGTATTATTATTCATTAACAAAATAAAAATGAAAAATGTGGTTTTCATACTCTTTTCCTGTGTCACTGTAAATATCTCCTTTAACTTTTATGTTTACTACCATCTGACCAGATTTCTGGAACAGAATTTCTGCTCTTTTTAGAGGACGGACAAAGAACTATTCATCAAAACATTCACTTACTTTCCATTAGAAGGAGCTCGAAGTGGCTAAATGAACCATTTCTAACCTTTTCCAAATTGTGCATATTAAAGTTACCATGGGAAAGTTCATTTGAGACGAGCTTAAATGGCCCGACAAATCAAAATGAACGTTTGGATTGTATTTTCATTACATTTTCTTTCTTTTCTGTTGTAGTCTTTGAGGTTATGCCCAGGTAATTTCATGCATTTCTGGAACATTATGACAAAATCTGTTGTAATAATTTGACTCGTTTTAGTCAAATATGGAACAGAGGTTTCTTTAAGATGCTTATTTGCCGTGAAGCATGAACTTTCAATCATTTGATCAAAACATGAAGTCAAGTGACTCATAGTGACCCCTGAAGGATTGTGGGAAAAGATTTGAAATGTTGTTTATTTGGCAGCAGAGAGGAACACACCTCAAACTGGCTGTAAGGCTGAGTGTTCACCAAAAGTAACTTTATTAGATTTTTACTTCACTTTTTTAAGTACTAGCAGTGGTGTTCTATCAGTTATAATATGAGGTTTACTTTTACTCTAAACGGAATTGTTTTGTGTGTTTATCAAATGAGAGACACAGGTACCACCTTCATGACCTCAAACAACTCTTATTTTTTAAAGTTTCGTTGAGGATCCTTTGCAGGCCGTGGCTACCTGAAGTCCATGAACGACACAAAGTGCTGGATTCGATTCTTTCTGACCCGTTACCAGGTCTCGACTGCAGCCGTCTTCAGTTGTGAGGTTTTCTGACTGAAGTTTTGTGAAATTTAAGCCTGTTCGGGTTTAGTTTAGGTTTGAGTTCTTGTCCAACTGTACTGTGAGACGCTGTCCAATCAACTTTACCACATTTGGCTGAGTCTGGGCAGAAAGTGACTGTGCCGTTGGAAGTTGCATATCACTCTGCCTCTGTGTTTTACAGTAGATGTGGTTTGTTTTGGTCTGTAAACCATTCCAAACCTTCTCCATATTTTCTTTTTTGCCATCATTCTGGTGCAGGTTGATCCTGGTTTTATTTGTCTAAAGAATTCTGTTCTAGAGAGGCTTCTTTAGATGTTTCTTGACGGAGAGGCTAATGAATGGTTTGGACTTTGTGCTGAACCCTCTGTATTTGCCCTCATGAAGCCTTCTCTTTATGATAGATTAGAAACTGATGCGTCTGCTTCCTGGAGAGTCATACTCGGATGGATGTTGTGACAGGGTTTTTCTTCGCCATGGAAAGGCGTGATCCTCTGTGATCAGAATCGGCTATTTTAACCTAGATTGTGTGCACAAACAAGGAGTTCGACTTCAGTTTCATGGCACTCACTGTACAGACGTTTAGTAAAGACGTAAATAAAATATAGAGAGACAAAGGGAACAATGTGTATGTACAAGCAAATTGAATAAAAACAAAGGTTGAGGTAGTGCTAGGAGGCTTGTGTCTCTCCCATTCTGGCTGCAAGATGTTCATCAGAGAAACCTCCTGGAGGAAGAAACCATCCCTGCAGCAGCTGGTTTTTGGAAAAAGCGGTCTGAACTGTGTGTGCACGGTGCGTGGGGTCTGTAGAGATACCTGACCCTAGACCTGTACTGTTCTTAAATAGAGGGAAGGTCTGCCCTGACGAATCAACTCCACACCTTTTACCTGCTTACCTGATGATGAGGGAGTGACCATCACAAACCTTTGGTTCCTTAAAAAATATGCATCTACATTATTAAAGAGCTGTAATTCCTAAACCCTTCCTCCAACGTGGATGTGAATACCCTCAAATTAAAGGTGAGAGTCTACACTGAACCGTATATCGATTATGATCAGGTAAAACGGCTAAAATAACATTTGTGTCACTGTCTAAATATCTCGCTCTAACTGTACATTTCATTTTTAGGAATAGGACCAGGAGCCAGGCGGCTGCATCGTCCATGCAGATAATTTACACAAACGCACACCAACAAATAGGTAAGCTGCGTAGCTGAAATGCAAAATTACAACATGTTTGGTACCTGAATTTCACCATTTGTGTCTAAAACGTGTATTTTGGGTGGATATAGTTATGCAAGTGCTGAGTTCTGTACTTGGCAGCTTCTGCGTTCATTTTTCTCAAACCTCAACCCCAAAATTGCATAAAGATCTGGGTGTTTTAACTGTTCTTTTGGGGACTGCAAACAAAACGATTTCCTGTTAAGTGATCGGGCAGAAGAAGATATTAAGTGTTTTTAAGAACACACACGTCATAAAGAGGACTAATTTAGTTTAAAAATGTATTAGAAAAACATTTTTAGGAAGGATTTTCATTGTTTACTTAACAAATTTCGTATTTTTGATTAAATTGTCAAATTTTTCTCAAAGTTTCTGTAATGAAAGCCTTTAAACAGGAACCGATCCAAAGGATGAACAACCTGAAGATGATGGCGTTTGAGCTGGTGAGATTACATGAAGTCACACAGACTGTTTACTCACTGCCACAGGAGGAATGAGAGGCTGTTTACTGATCAGTTAGTACGTTCAGGATTAAGAATTTTAGATAAATGAACCATTTTAAAGGATAACTGTCAAGCTTTGCAATATTTGTCCAATATTCAGTGTATAGTCCAGGGTGTCCAAACGTTTCCAGATGAGGACCACATTCTCCAAGTTTAAAGTCCTCATGGGCCACAAAAAGTTCAATTTCTTTATATTAAAAACAAAAACTGTTTTATAGTGATTTGTTTTATTTATACTGCTCAAAAAATAGACATATGTTTCCAAAATATGAGAAAAGCATAAAATTCCCAGGATTTGATTGGTCGATTGTTTTCTAGTTTCTTGACAAGAAAACCGGATCTGGGTCACTCTGCTGGATTCTGCTCAGTTTTATGAACGGTGCTCAGGAGTTTGGTCAGGGTGTGTGGATCTGTTTACCAGGAAATTCAATTAATACAAGACTAATCATTTGGATTGAACGGAAACTTTTACATTTTAAAAAGACGTTACTTTATCTGTATTTTGTGTTTGGCCTCATATTCGTAAAAAATCAGAACATCAACAGCTGATAGGACTAATTCAACCATTCTGGAAATCCAGTTGAGTGTCACAAGTGGTCCACAGGCCACCTTTTATACACGCCTGGTCTAGTTATTAATGTAGGATGTAATGTATGAAGATGTAAAACAAAATTAATTCACATTTCATAACTTTGACAATAACACTTTATAGCCCTCACAGAATGCATCGTGGTTTGTTGCCATTGCATATTAAGGTGGTTATAAAATGTATTTTTGAGGACTTATGTAAATTTGCTTCATGATGATGCACTTAGAGAGGACTGGTTAACAAATGATGCTCTTTAGCTGCTCATAAAATACATTTACATCCTTCAAAAGATGAATATATTTAAAAAAACAAGGCCTTTTCAGAGGCTTGATTTGAAGATGCAAAGATTAACTTTAAATTATTCACCAGAAACCAACTCATGACCAAATCTCATCACTATATTTAATGTTTATTAGAAGGTAGCGCTGCACAGGGTGGCATCTTGTTCAGGAGTCATTTTTGTTTTGGGAATGTTTCTAGATGTTAGCTTTTGAGTGATTTTCTTCATTCTGGGTTTAACGCGGTGTTGTTTGGAGGATTTAAAAAAAAAAAAACTTTTTTGGCAGCAATGAGAGACTTGATTACCAGAGGAAGCAGCTGATGAGTTTATCACATTTGCTGCTGCAAACTTTAACTCATGATCAAGACGTGATAGCTTACTGTTAGCTGGATGTATTAGTTGAAAACATTGATTGCATTATTAATAGAAACAGTGACGCCTCGAGTCAGTGTAAATGGACTCTTTAATTGTTAAACATACATCAAGTTTTCAGGTGTACTTTACCACATGAAGGATTTCAGAAAGGACTTTTTGTAAATTAGATCAAAAGTTGGCCTATAAAGAAATAAAACATCTTTCTCCAGAATCCAGATGGGATGGGATCCAGAGGAGTTTAAGGCAACAGGATGACCTTTAATTGAGTTCACTGCACTTTAAGGCTTTACATAGAGAGCTTTAGTAGAATGACCACAGCCCTGTTTCAGTAAACAGTGACTCAGAGGCGTTTCTCCTGAGGACAGGGAGGTATTGTCAAGTATACACTGTAGAAAATGTCTTGCAGTATGAATCCATAATGGTTAAAACACCAGAGGAAACGTATTCAGGTCTGTGTAAATATAAAGAATCTTTTTGTCCGTTTGTGGAATCAGAAAACGGGCGTTTCCACTCTAAAGTGCAGTTTCTGCGGTGCAGCCGAGTCCAGTCTTTGGCAGGTGGAGACTTCAGTTCTCAACTCGTGATCCAGAAGGCAAAGTTTACAAATGTTTTTGTTTTTTACAAGCAGTCTTCAAGTTTGTGTGCAAGTTCACACTCTTTTTCTGTTTTTGTTATAGGAAAAAACCTCAAAACTGCTCTTTAAAGTCGAAGCAGAGCGGCGACGATGGCAGAGAAGACCACGGCGATGTGTTTGTGGCCGCCCCCGTGCCATCCTGAGCCGCCACTGTGACGCAGCAGCGAACTCTCCTCCTCCCCCCTGCTGTGATCAGATCGCTGGCTGCTGGAGGAGCACTGGACCAGGGGCATCTGGTAGGACGTGGCCCGTTTCTCCGGGCGGTCCGGGCTGGTGCCGTCACTGGGGCGCTGGCCGTTGTAGAGCAGATAGTGACCCTGAGTGTCCTGCTCCATGCGGAAGAGCTCGTACTCCGTGTGGGGAAGCCGGATGCCCAACGCCACGCAGCCGTTGGTCAGGGTGACATCCTGCTCCACGCCGACCTGCCACGAGCCCTGTACGCCGCACTCGTTACCGCTGAAGACGTTGAGGAGCGAGGTGGTGGGAAGGTCCATGGGTGTCACTCTCATGTGGTTCACTAGAAAGAAAATGCAGTGATTTAGTTCTGTCTAGAAAAGCATTGATTGCAGTTGATCAGGGTTCTGCACATAATTAGACTCTTTGTGCTTCTTGTTGCAAACTCCAAAACCAAAAGCCAGGTTCTGTTGAAGTGATTCTTAATCCTACAGGTCTGGCAGTAATCAGGCTAGGCTGGGACTAGTGGAGCTGAACTCAGCTTTCCAAATAATGTGGCGCCAATTACGTTTTCACATTGGGCCAGGTTGGTTTGGATTCCCATAAGGAATGTAATCATTTTAAAACAGCATTATGTATTTACGCAGGCTATCCTGTCTGGCGTGACAAAAAAGCCAAACCACCACCCCGTTACCTTTAAAGACGAAGTCCGTCCCTCCCATGACGCGTGTGGAGTGAAGCCCTCGGCTGTAGCGTCCCTGGGCGTAGATGGTGAAGGTGGGGTGTTTACAGGTGGGGTCTGAGTAGTGGTAGTAGTGACCCTCCCATGTGTGGTTGTTGTCATGAAAGATGAAGTGGCGGGTGAGGAAGAGGACCTCGGGCCGCACTTCACAGCGCTGGCTCACCCACTGACCGTACAGCCCGACGGCCGGGTCGGCCCGCGGCGGCAGGATGGGAGGGTGAAACTCGTCGGAGCGGTAGATGATACGACAGACGATGCAGCCGTGGTCGTGCTTCTGAAAATAAAGAAAATATGCCCAAATGTTAGAACAGTCTTTGTATCTGAACCTTTACATGTTAATGTATGCAGCCTCCAAAGGTCAAGGAACGAGGCAGTGTTGTTCTAAAAATCCAGCCTTAATTTGTATCTTTGGCAATCAGATCTTAGCATATAGACCAAAAAGAAAAAATTGACATAATGTGATAACTTTATCCATTTTTGCTTCAGATGAAACTATAAAGTAGAATTTTAGACAAGCTTATGTAAGTAAAGTGGTGGTTTTACTCTTTGGAACAGTAAAAAAGAAGTGCAGATTGGCTCAGACACTACAGCCATGAGCTTTCTGTACCACTAATGGTGCACAAGCACCCTCTAGTGTTACGCAGACATGTTTGTCATTCAAATGTATAAACTCTGGCCTTCTAAACAGTTACTGTCCAACTTGAACCTTGCAGACGATTTGTATTTCAATATACTTTTGAGTCAGCTGCACCAAAATGCCATTTTTTTAAAAATGAGAGGTTTATGGGATGTGCACAGTTGACCCAACCACAGAACCCTGGACTCCACAGTGTTCAGCCATGGCCAACAGTTTTGAGAATGACAGGAGTTGGTTTTCACACAATTTGCTGCTTCAGTGTTTATGCAAAGAGGCAATGGCTGCCCTGAGGCTAAACTTTGCTGAACGGTCTCATTAGCAAAACATAGGACTGATGGTTCAAATCCCTGGCCTTGTTCCAGAACATCAGTCTGCCCCTGAGGTTTTTCTTGAAGAGGCTTCTTTGCTGCCCTTCCTAACACTTTGACACTCATGACGTTTCATCACGTCTTGGGTTTCTTGTACTGTGGAGCTTCTAAAGTGCTAAATGCTTCTGTATAATAAGTTTACTTTAAATTTCTTTCACTTGTATTAGATTAAAATAAGGGCCTTAATTACTCCTCATATGATGTAATGAGTCAGCTGTTGGGCTGAAAGTCGTAAATTTAAGCTGCCAGATCACAGAGAAGTCAGTTATATGAAATCAGGCAGAGCAGAAAACCTTTAAATCCATCATCAGTGCTTCGTATCACAAAAATTCACATTAAAGACAGCTGGAGGTGAAAGAGGAAAAATCTACTTAAATCTAATCTGGAGTGTTAAAAGCCAGACGAGGATTCAACATCCGCTCCATCGTTTTTACAGTCCAGTGCAGATGTCTGGATGAGCTGAAGCCAGGACACACTGAGCAGTGAGACAAACATCATAAAACTAAAACTTATTTTAAAAAGACATTTGTAAATCCATAAATCATATGACGTACATGTCTGGTTTGGGGGAGCAGAGTTTTACAAAACACTCGTCCAAAGACTAAAACTCCCAGGAGGCTGGTAAGTTTGTGTTATTTGAAGGTGGTTAAATTTTTAATACCAAACCTTCTCAGCTCAGATAGATTTTCCCAGACATTGTGTCTGCTCAGGTTTAAAAAAAAAAAAAAAGAGAGGGAAATCTGCAGATGTGATAATCCCAGTGCAGCTCTATAAAACCACCTTAGAGTAATGGGTTAATGGATAACAGGATCGAGGACACCTGTACTTTAGTTCTTTATGGTTCTAAGAGTCGTTTACAAAAATACAAACTGCTTGATGTGTTAAAAATACCTGTAAGAGGAGAAGATAATATCTGTATGAAATAAACGTGTTTTAAAATGACTGCATCATGTACTCTGTTTCTGAGTGGTTGGATGTCAAGACGACACAGAAGTTACATTATCAATGAATATACATCCTATAGTATAAACTTTACTATGACCTCATATGGCAAGTTTTATAGTACACATACTATAGTAAGACCTTTACCATTACCTCATATGACACAATGATTTAAAGTACACATACTATAGTAAGACCTTTACCATTACCTCATATGACACAATGATTTAAAGTACACATACTATAGTAAGACCTTTACCATTACCTCATATGACACAATGATTTAAAGTACACATACTATAGTAAGACCTTTACTATGACTTCATATGGCAAAAAAATTAAAGTACACATACTATAGTAAGACCTTTACTATGACCTCATAAGACAATGATTTAAAGTACACATACTACAGTATTATAACCTCATATGACAAAAAGTTTTATAGTATACATACTATAGTAAGACCTTTACTATGACCTCATCTGACAAAATGTTTTATAGTACACATACTATAGTAAGACCTTTACTATGACCTCATATGACAAAAAGTTTTATAGTACACATACTATAGTAAGACCTTTACTATGACCTCATATGACAAAAAGTTTTATAGTACACATACTATAGTAAGACCTTTACTATGACCTCATATGGCAAAAAAATTAAAGTACACATACTATAGTAAGACCTTTACTATGACCTCATATGACAAAAAGTTTTATAGTACACATACTATAGTAAGACCTTTACTATGACCTCATATGGCAAAAAAATTAAAGTACACATACTATAGTAAGACCTTTACTATTACCTCATATGACAAAATGATTTAAAGTACACATACTACAGTACTATAACCTCATATGACAAAAAGTTTTATAGTACACATACTATAGTAAGACCTTTACTATGACCTCATATGACAAAAAGTTTTATAGTACACATACTATAGTAAGACCTTTACTATGACCTCATATGACAAAATGTTTTATAGTACACATACTATAGTAAGACCTTTACTATGACCTCATATGACAAAAAGTTTTATAGTACACATACTATAGTAAGACCTTTACTATTACCTCATATGACAAAATGATTTAAAGTACACATACTACAGTACTATAACCTCATATGACAAAAAGTTTTATAGTACACATACTATAGTAAGACCTTTACTATGACCTCATATGACAAAATGTTTTATAGTACACATACTATAGTAAGACCTTTACTATGACCTCATCTGACAAAATGTTTTATAGTACACATACTATAGTAAGACCTTTACTATGACCTCATATGACAAAATGTTTTATAGTACACATACTATAGTAAGACCTTTACTATGACCTCATATGACAAAAAGTTTTAAAGTACACATACTATAGTAAGACCTTTACTATGACCTCATATGGCAAAAAAATTAAAGTACACATACTATAGTAAGACCTTTACTATGACCTCATATGACAAAATGTTTTATAGTACACATACTATAGTAAGACCTTTACTATGACCTCATATGACAAAATGTTTTATAGTACACATACTATAGTAAGACCTTTACTATGACCTCATATGACACGATGATTTAAAGTACACATACTACAGTATTATAACCTCATATGACAAAAAGTTTTATAGTACACATACTATAGTAAGACCTTTACTATGACCTCATATGACAAAATGTTTTATAGTACACATACTATAGTAAGACCTTTACTATGACCTCATATGACAAAAAGATTTAAAGTACACATACTATAGTAAGACCTTTACTATGACCTCATATGGCAAAAAAATTAAAGTACACATACTATAGTAAGACCTTTACTATTACCTCATATGACAAAATGATTTAAAGTACACATACTATAGTAAGACCTTTACTATGACCTCATATGACACAAAGATTTAAAGTACACATACTATAGTAGGACCTTTACTATGACCTCATATGACACAATGATTTAAAGTACACATACTATAGTAGGACCTTTACTATGACCTCATATGACACCATGATTTAAAGTACACATACTATAGTAGGACCTTTACTATGACCTCATATGACACAAAGATTTTAAGTACACATACTATAGTAGGACCTTTACTATTACCTCATATGACAAAATGATTTAAAGTACACATACTATAGTAGGACCTTTACTATTACCTCATATGACACAAAGATTTAAAGTACACATACTATAGTAAGACCTTTAATATTACCTCATATGACACAAAGATTTAAAGTACACATACTATAGTAGGACCTTTACTATTACCTCATATGACAAAATGATTTAAAGTACACATACTATAGTAGGACCTTTACTATTACCTCATATGACACAAAGATTTAAAGTACACATACTATAGTAAGACCTTTAATATTACCTCATATGACACAAAGATTTAAAGTACACATACTATAGTAAAACCTTTACCATTACCTCATATGACACAATGATTTAAAGTACACATACTATAGTAAAACCTTTACTATGACCTCATATGACACAACGATTTAAAGTACACATACTATAGTAGGACCTTCACTATTACCTCATATGACAAAAAGTTTATAGTACACATACTATATAGTAAGTGCTTTACCATTACCTCATATGACACAATGATTTAAAGTACACATACTATAGTAAAACCTTTACTATGACCTCATATGACACAATGATTTAAAGTACACATACTATAGTAGGACCTTTACTATTACCTCATATGACAAAATGATTTAAAGTACACATACTATAGTAGGACCTTTACTATTACCTCATATGACACAAAGATTTAAAGTACACATATTATAGTAAGACCTTTACTATGAGCTCATATGACAAAAAGTTTTATAGTATACATACTATAGTAAGACCTTTACTATGACCTCATATGACAAAATGTTTTATAGTACACATACTATTGTAAGACCTTTACTATGACCTCATATGACAAAAAGTTTTATAGTACACATACTATAGTAAGACCTTTACTATGACCTCATATGACACGATGATTTAAAGTACACATACTACAGTACTATAACCTCATATGACAAAAAGTTTTATAGAATACATACTATAGTAAGACCTTTACTATGACCTCATATGACACGATGATTTAAAGTACACATACTACAGTACTATAACCTCATATGACAAAAAGTTTTATAGTATACATACTATAGTAAGACCTTTACTATGACCTCATATGACAAAAAGTTTTATAGTACACATACTATAGTAAGACCTTTACTATGACCTCATATGACAAAAAGTTTTATAATACACATACTATAGTAAGACCTTTACTATTACCTCATATGACAAAAAGTTTTATAGTACACATACTCTAGTAAAACCTTTACTATGACCTCATATGACACAATGATTTAAAGTACACATACTATAGTAGGACCTTTACTATTACCTCATATGACACAAAGATTTAAAGTACACATACTATAGTAGGACCTTTACTATTACCTCATATGACACAAAAATTTAAAGTACACATACTATAGTAAGACCTTTACTATGACCTCATATGACACAAAGATTTAAAGTACAAATACTATAGTAAGACCTTTACTATGACCTCATATGACAAAATGTTTTATAGTACACATACTATAGTAAGACCTTTACTATGACCTCATATGACAAAAAGTTTTATAGTACACATACTATAGAAAGACCTTTACTATGACCTCATATGACACAATGATTTAAAGTACACATACTATAGTAAGACCTTTACTATGACTTCATATGGCAAAAAAATTAAAGTACACATACTATAGTAAGACCTTTACTATGACCTCATAAGACAATGATTTAAAGTACACATACTACAGTATTATAACCTCATATGACAAAAAGTTTTATAGTATACATACTATAGTAAGACCTTTACTATGACCTCATATGACAAAAAGTTTTGTAGTACACATACTATAGTAAGACCTTTACTATGACCTCATGACAAAAAGTTTTATGGTACACATACTATAGTAAGACCTTTACTATGACCTCATATGACACGATGATTTAAAGTACACATACTACAGTACTATAACCTCACAAAAAGTTTTATGGTACACATACTATAGTAAGACCTTTACTATGACCTCATATGACACGATGATTTAAAGTACACATACTACAGTACTATAACCTCATGTGACAAAAAGTTTTATAATACACATACTATAGTAAGACCTTTACTATGACCTCATATGACAAAATGTTTTATAGTACACATACTATAGTAAGACCTTTACTATGACCTCATATGACAAAAAGTTTTATAGTACACATACTATAGTAAGACCTTTACTATGACCTCATATGACACGATGATTTAAAGTACACATACTACAGTACTATAACCTCATATGACAAAAAGTTTTAAAGTACACATACTATAGTAAGACCTTTACTATGACCTCATATGACACAATGATTTAAAGTACACATACTATAGTAAAACCTTTACTATGACCTCATATGACACAAAGATTTTAAGTACACATACTATAGTAGGACCTTTACTATTACCTCATATGACAAAATGATTTAAAGTACACATACTATAGTAGGACCTTTACTATTACCTCATATGACACAAAGATTTAAAGTACACATATTATAGTAAGACCTTTACTCTGACCTCATATGACAAAAGGTTTTATAGTACACATACTTTAGTAAGACCTTTACTATGACCTCATATGACAAAATGTTTTATAGTACACATACTATAGTAAGACCTTTACTATGACCTCATATGACACGATGATTTAAAGTACACATACTACAGTACTATAACCTCATATGACAAAAAGTTTTATAGTACACATACTATAGTAAGACCTTTACTATGACCTCATATGACAAAAAGTTTTATAGTACACATACTATAGTAAGACCTTTACTATGACCTCATATGACACGATGATTTAAAGTACACATACTACAGTACTATAACCTCACAAAAAGTTTTATGGTACACATACTATAGTAAGACCTTTACTATGACCTCATATGACACGATGATTCAAAGTACACATACTACAGTACTATAACCTCATGTGACAAAAAGTTTTATAATGCACATACTATAGTAAGACCTTTACTATGACCTCATATGACACGATGATTTAAAGTACACATACTACAGTACTATAACCTCATGTGACAAAAAGTTTTATAATACACATACTATAGTAAGACCTTTACTATGACCTCATATGACAAAATGTTTTATAGTACACATACTATAGTAAGACCTTTACTATTACCTCATATGACACAAAGATTTAAAGTACACATACTATAGTAAGACCTTTACCATTACCTCATATGACACAAAGATTTAAAGTACACATACTATAGTAGGACCTTTACTATTACCTCATATGACACAATGATTTAAAGTACACATATTATAGTAAGACCATTACCATTACCTCATATGACACAAAGATTTAAAGTACACATACTATAGTAGGACCTTTACTATTACCTCATATGACACAATGATTTAAAGTACACATATTATAGTAACACCATTACCATTACCTCATATGACACAAAGATTTAAAGTACACATACTATAGTAGGACCTTTACTATTACCTCATATGACACAATGATTTAAAGTACACATACTATAGTAGGACCTTTACTATTACCTCATATGACACAATGATTTAAAGTACACATACTATAGTAAGACCTTTACTATTACCTCATATGACAAAAAGTTTTATAGTACACATACTCTAGTAAAACCTTTACTATGACCTCATATGACACAATGATTTAAAGTACACATACTACATTACTATAACCTCATATGACAAAAAGTTTTATAGTACACATACTATAGTAAGACCTTTACTATAACCTCATATGACAAAAAGTTTTATAGTACACATACTATAGTAAGACCTTTACTATGACCTCATATGACACGATGATTTAAAGTACACATACTACAGTACTATAACCTCATATGACAAAAAGTTTTATAGTACACATACTATAGTAAGACCTTTACTATGACCTCATATGACAAAAAGTTTTATAGTACACATACTATAGTAAAACCTTTACTATGACCTCATATGACAAAAAGATTTAAAGTACACATACTACAGTAAGACCTTTACTATAACCTCATATGACAAAAAGTTTTATAGTACACATACTATAGTAAGACCTTTACTATAACCTCATATGACACGATGATTTAAAGTACACATACTACAGTACTATAACCTCATATGACAAAAAGTTTTATAGTACACATACTATAGTAAGACCTTTACTATGACCTCATATGACAAAAAAATTAAAGTACACATACTATAGTAAGACCTTTACTATTACCTCATATGACACAAAGATTTAAAGTACACATACTATAGTAGGACCTTTACTATTACCTCATATGACACAATGATTTAAAGTACACATATTATAGTAAGACCATTACCATTACCTCATATGACACAAAGATTTAAAGTACACATATTATAGTAAGACCTTTACTATGACCTCATATGACAAAATGTTTTATAGTACACATACTTTAGTAAGACCTTTACTATGACCTCATATGACACGATGATTTAAAGTACACATACTACAGTACTATAACCTCATATGACAAAAAGTTTTATAGTACACATACTATAGTAAGACCTTTACTATGACCTCATATGACAAAAAGTTTTATAATACACATACTATAGTAAGACCTTTACTATTACCTCATATGACACAAAGATTTAAAGTACACATACTATAGTAGGACCTTTACTATTACCTCATATGACACAATGATTTAAAGTACACATACTATAGTAAGACCATTACTATGACCTCATATGACACGATGATTTAAAGTACACATACTACAGTACTATAACCTCATATGACAAAAAGTTTTATAGTACACATACTATAGTAAGACCTTTACTATGACCTCATATGACAAAAAGTTTTATAATACACATACTATAGTAAGACCTTTACTATTACCTCATATGACACAAAGATTTAAAGTACACATACTATAGTAGGACCTTTACTATTACCTCATATGACACAATGATTTAAAGTACACATACTATAGTAAGACCTTTACTATTACCTCATATGACAAAATGATTTAAAGTACACATACTACAGTACTATAACCTCATATGACAAAAAGTTTTATAGTACACATACTATAGTACCTTTACTATGACCTCATATGACAAAAAGTTTTATAGTACACATACTATAGTAAGACCTTTACTATGACCTCATATGACACGATGATTTAAAGTACACATACTACAGTACTATAACCTCATGTGACAAAAAGTTTTATAATACACATACTATAGTAAGACCTTTACTATGACCTCATATGACAAAATGTTTTATAGTACACATACTATAGTAAGACCTTTACTATGACCTCATATGACACGATGATTTAAAGTACACATACTACAGTACTATAACCTCATATGACAAAAAGTTTTATAGTACACATACTATAGTAAGACCTTTACTATGACCTCATATGACAAAAAGTTTTATAGTACACATACTATAGTAAGACCTTTACTATGACCTCATATGACACAAAGATTTAAAGTACACATACTACAGTATTATAACCTCATATGACAAAAAGTTTTATAGTATACATACTATAGTAAGACCACTATGACCTCATATGACACGATGATTACCTCATATGACACGATGATTTAAAGTACACATACTACAGTACTATAACCTCATATGACAAAAAGTTTTATAGTACACATACTATAGTAAGACCTTTACTATGACCTCATATGACAAAAAGTTTTATAATACACATACTATAGTAAGACCTTTACTATTACCTCATATGACACAAAGATTTAAAGTACACATACTATAGTAGGACCTTTACTATTACCTCATATGACACAATGATTTAAAGTACACATATTATAGTAAGACCATTACCATTACCCCATATGACACAAAGATTTAAAGTACACATACTATAGTAGGACCTTTACTATTACCTCATATGACACAATGATTTAAAGTACACATATTATAGTAACACCATTACCATTTCCTCATATGACACAAAGATTTAAAGTACACATACTATAGTAGGACCTTTACTATTACCTCATATGACACAATGATTTAAAGTACACATACTATAGTAGGACCTTTACTATTACCTCATATGACACAATGATTTAAAGTACACATTCTATAGTAAGACCTTTACTATGACCTCTGATGACACAAAGATTTAAAGTACACATACTATAGTAGGACCTTTACTATTACCTCATATGACACAATGATTTAAAGTACACATTTTATAGTAAGACCATTACCATTACCTCATATGACACAAAGATTTAAAGTACACATACTATAGTAGGCTGCCCCGCGACCCTCTGTGGAGGAATAAGCGGCTACAGAAAATGGATGGATGGATGGACATACTATAGTAGGACCTTTACTATTACCTCATATGACACAATGATTTAAAGTACACATACTATAGTAAGACCTTTACCATTACCTCATATGACACAAAGATTTAAAGTACACATATTATAGCAAGACCTTTACTATTACCTCATATGACACAATGATTTAAAGTACATATACTACAGTAAGACCTTTACTATAACCTCATATGACAAAAAGTTTTATAGTACACATACTATAGTAAAACCTTTACTATGACCTCATATGAAACAATGATTTAAAGTACACATACTACAGTAAGACCTTTACTATAACCTCATATGACAAAAAGTTTTATAGTACACATACTATAGTAAAACCTTTACTATGACCTCATATGACAAAAAGTTTTATAGTACACATACTATAGTAAAACCTTTACTATGACCTCATATGACACAAAGTATTAAAGTACACATAATATAGTATATAAACTGTACTAATGAGACAACAGTTTTTAACAGATTTTCTAAATGTTTTTATTAATATTTTTATGAAAAACTTATGGAATTTTCTTCAATGGCTTCCAGGTCATGTGACCAATAGAGTCTAAAACAATTCCAAATAGTGTTCCTAAACTGTACTGAGACACAGCAGTTTTTCACAGATTCCTTCATATTTGATAGTGTCCTAGTACTTCTGACACGACTGATGTATTTGTATGTGTACTGATAAAGTCTGACTCATGATATAAATACTCTTTCTTTCCATCTGATTTCAGATATTTAATCTGCTACAACATCTTGTTTTTATGCTCAACAGCTTAATATTAAACCTAATATTACCCCCTTTCTGACTACTTCTGTCATAACAGTATCATAGTACACACACAGCAGTAAAACCTTTAGCTTACAAACAGCAAAACTATTTGTATCCTTCTTTCTTCTGTAAAAACCTAAGATTATCTACAAACACATTTTGACCAATAAATAAAACAGCGACAATGTGAAAACACTGGAACTTAAAATGAATCATTAACTGACCTCAGTGGCATAGAGCTTCAGCAGGGACACAGAAAATAAAAAGAAACTAATTTATAAAATAAAATCGGCTTTGCTGTAGCATCATTGCTCAGCTCCACCCTGTAACCACAAATGAACATGCTGGCACCAGCAAGTGCTCTGGACTGGGACCAGTTCTGGGTACAGCGCTTAAAATTAATGGATTGGATAGTCACCGTGGCAATAAAACACCCTGAAAAGAAACCATTAGCCTCAAGAGGTGGTCGACTGAAGCCCGTTTTTCTCTTATAGTGGCCTTCTATGCTGCTTAGCCAAGAATTTAAAACCAAATTTCCAACATGATCTCATCCTGTGGCCAAACATTTAGGCAAGGAAGTGTCTGTGGAAAAAGTACGTACAGTTAATATCTTACCTGTTGTAGATAGCTCTTTAAACAACCTCAGTTTGGAGAAACAGAGATGAGTTCTGACTCGTTTGAAGAGCAAGTGGCTCATGCAACAGTAATTTATATGTTTATGTGCTGCCATAAATTCTGGATTACATGAAATTCTGTGGCTGTTTGTAGCAGAAATTAGCAGCAGAGCTAGCTAGCTACTGCAATTTTATAATATTCCAGCTGGAAAATCATGCAACACAAAACTGATTATAAAATAAAGTTTATATGGAAAAAACAAAATAAAACAAATAACTGACAGAGATTGGAGGGTTGGTTTAAATCGGCACCATTTGGAACTAGCCGTTAGCTAATCAATCTGAACAGAACTAGCCACTTCTCTAAACTGAGGTTATTCAAAAAGCTATTTACAACAGGCAAAATGTTAAGCGTTCACAACAGAACCATGCTTCAAAAGATCTGATCTTTTCCTTTAAAATCATCACCGTTTTCTTTTCAAACAGAAAAAGAAAATCATCATGAGGGCTGGAGATTAGAGCTCATGCAACACTTCGACTTGAGCCTCAGGCATGCGTGAAACCAGACCCGGTATGTGCTTGCTGGGATATTTAATACAGCTGCATGATTCCAAATTCTAGGAATACCACATGTTGATTGTTCCCAGAGTTCGGCCCCGCTTCACGCTGGACCTCTGCAGGCCAGAGGGCGCTAAAGGAGAACGGCTCTGGGTCATTACAGCCCTACGGGGAAGCTTGGCTCACCCATCTAGGCTCTGTTTATGTTCTGATCGGCAACACAAAGCCCCATCGTCACGCTGAAGATGGGTATTTATTCAGCTAGCCGACTCCAACTGGATTTCATTGTAATCTTTGTAGACTGTGACAGTGAAAACATCACTCGAGGGCTTCGGCCAGCGGGGAAACTCTTGTTGAGCAGAGTAAACAGAGAAATTACATCCTGTCAGCGCAACAGAAAAGGGAGAGGATTCTCTCTTAATGCTAGATTTGAGGGGGAAAAAAATCAACTTTGTAATATTTTTCTACAGTTTTCTGTTTTTCTTTACTGCAAATGTTATTGTGTGGGGTTAAAAGGGTCAGTTTTTCTTTACTTTGGCTTTAAAAGCTACTTTAAAAAGGTCAGGTCATGCCCTTGCCAGTGTGTGTGTCTGTGGTCTTTGGGGTCAACACAGTGGGAGTGAAGCTCAGCTGTGGTTGCGTACTAAAATTCACATACTTGGGACAGAAAATAAGACCTTATCTTTGACCCGTAAGTATGATATAATGAACACAAAAGTTAAATCTGCAGGTGGGAAAAGTTCTCAGACTCCTGCTGATAAATCTGAGCCTCCAAGTGTCTGAAATCCTCCCAGATTTAACAGCAGGAAAACCTCTGGCAGAAAGCACAATTTACCTTCAGGATTAGGATTATATTTTTTTTAATAAAAAGAGGGGAAGCTTACTGACTAAGAAGCCTTACAAAGTGTCTCTTTCAGAGATAGACCCCCCAAAAATTATTTGGTGATTGTAATCGACCAATATTCATCATGATCAGCTTAATCCTCATCCATAAAGGCACCAACACAAAGTGCCAATTCATGCTAACAATAACAGATCTTCAATGTGGACGTTCTTACTTCTAAAATTACAAATTTCAAGTAAAAACAACAAAGAAAAAGTATTTTCTTATTTATAGTTTTTGAGTTAAATTGTTATTGGCAGGTCAGAGCTGAATGAGGATCAGAAGTTGGTGGTGCATCTCTTTGATCCAAATCTTTACAGGTGCAGCCAGTAAAGACAGTCTAATCTGTAAAATCAAAGCTAAAGTTATTACACCCCCACAGCGAAGAGGGTGTGAGGGGTGCAAGAGCTCAGACTCTGGTTCTGGAAGTGCATGAAAATCTTATAAAGCAACACAATAACTCAAATTTGAACACGTTTTTAGAAAACTGTGATGCATAAGTATAAGAGCAGTAAGGTGTAGAGTGGGGACGAACCTTGGCGTTCTGCAGGGGGCTCTGGTAGCTGGACGGTTTGTAGTACAGCCTCTGTGACGGCTCGGTGTGGATGTCTCCCAGAAACAGCTCCTCCACCAGGTGATCTGGGTTGTGATGCAGGTACTGCTTCTCCACCCTCAGCAGCTGCAGTTCGTGCATGGTGAAGTTGAGCTCTTTGGAGCAGTCGTAGCCACCCTCTTCATTCCACAGCTCATAGATCATGCCGGGCTCCCAGGGGCCCCTCATGGCCCCTCTGCAGCTGCGGTTGAGCCTCTGGCTCATCTCCTTGGACACAGCGGCTGTGTGATACACTATCTGGACATTGTGGAGTTGGTACTCTGCCTCTGTGCCTCCACGGACGATCCAGGAGGCCTGGCGTAGGCGCAGTCGGCCGTGGATGACCAGCGTGTAGGTGGGTCTGATGCAGTGGTTGTCCTCGTAGTAGAACTGGTGGGCCTGGAAGGTGTTGTTGGTGTAAAACTTATAGGAGCGAGTTAGAAACTCTGGACCAGGTCTCACCTCACAGCTGCATCAAACAACAGAGATCAGTCCAGATAAAGTCAGTGAGGAGGTCATGTGATCTGCTCAGGTCAGGACCGACTTCATCTGGTGTAAACTGTAGCTCAGTTTCTGAGAAAGTGTTTTAGAGCCATTCCAGATAAAAACAATATCAATGAAATCAAATTCTGAGGAAAAATACGTAAAACTCACTTTTTTTTGCCAGAATAAACTGTTGATCAAATGTTGTAAATTTGCAAGAATTAAAAAAAAAAAAAAAAAGAAACTTGAAACTTTTCTGAGTTTCTTTAATGGGTTTAATGGGATTAATTTGTAAGGAAAGAGGTCAAAGGTCATGTGCTGTTTGGAGTACATGAAGGTCACTGAATGCAACACCAGAGCCTCTCATTTGGTTTTCATTCATTTGAATTATTTTCACAGGGAAGTTTTGACTTCTTTCCTTACAAATTTATGATTTGACTGAAAACATCAGAATTCTTGCTGACATCAGAGAATATTCAGTTATCTTCAGGCCATTATGTGACATTAATCTCAGATTTTATTAGATATTTCCTTAAAATTTAATTCCATTTTTTAAATTTTTCCACCTAGAATGCCCCTGGCATGCTGCTGCAGGCTGGCTCGCTGCAGCGTGAAGGCTGTAGAAAGGTAAGCGGACCCACCTGGTGGACACCCAGTGGCCCTCCACGTGAGGAGGCATCTGCACGGTGATGCGGGCTCCGTTGTGGCGGTGCTTCAGCATGTGTTGGCACCGAGAGTCTTTGCTGGGCTGGCCGAAGGTTTTCTTCAGGGAGAGATGATCGTTTGAGTAGTGAAGAGAGGAGCCTTCAGCCCAAACTGTGGGAAAAATAACGCATAATAAATATAACTTATAGAAAAGCTTACATATAGAACATTTTTTAAATTGTACCTTTGAAATGAACTGTTTAGTTACCCTAAAATATAAAAAATCCTAAAAAAAAAAAAAACTCAATTTAAAACATTGTGTTGAGTTGATAAAATAAGAATTAGTTTAATTTAGTGGAGCCTTTGATTTTGGAGTTTTATATCCTAATAAATGAAGTACAACTGCTTTTTAGAGGACTAATAAGTAAATTAAAGTGACATCAAAGAGCTCCACTGGTTTGAAACTTAACAATAAACCAGCCTCCTTTGAAGATTGTAATTGAAATCGTTTTAGTCATTAAAGAGACTCCATCGGAGGTCTGGTTTTAATAAAAGTAGGCGATATTGTAATATTTGATGATCTGATTTTAAATTTTGAAGCAAAAAACAAAAAGGAGGTGAAGCTGACAGCAGGACCTTCTGATTTTCATCCACCGAAAGAAAAACAATAACTTCTGCACCGGAACAAACTTGAGGAGATAAAATATCAGAAATTAAAGTATTTCAAAAGACAAGAGAGCAACCCTGAGGCTGACATTCCGCTGAGGTTTTCTCCCACGTAATACTCTAATATCAAAATCTACCTCGAAAGACTCGGACTTAAATTCTTACGCTCAGACCCGACTGGCCTGGTGATACCGTCTGATGCTCTGGAATCCCACTGGAGGGTTGTGGTTTTAATTTGAGACTAATACCACGGAGAGGAACCACACAAAAAAAGAAGAATCTGATTAAAAGAAGCCAAAAGCTCCGTGAAGCCCAAACTCCCTCCAGCTGTTTCACACCAGTGTGTTCGCCCAGCTCGTGTTTAAATCACCACATCAGAGCGGCTCAGCGGGAGCGCTGGACAACGTGGAGGCTTGATCTCTCACTCAGCCGGTGGCATTAGGAACGCTGATTTAGTGGCTGCAGAAAGACGCTTCACAATCAGGGAAAGACCCGACCTGCTTCCAACTGTTTCATAATGAAGAGATCAGAAAAGATCGATTATGGGGGGGATGCCAAATTAAACATTATATATTACAACAAAAACTTCAGAATATGATGGCAAGAAATTTGAGATAGAAGCAACACAATTCCGAAAAAGTTAAAAGAAAACAGAAAAAAGGCAGAGACTTTCACAAATTCAGATGGAGACGAGTTTAAATGTGTGAAAAATCAAAGTGGGATAAAAAGAGCAGTCATTTTGAAAAGTCTGATAAAACCAGAAACGAGTACTAGTCTTCTAGTTCTGTGGAGGTACTGAATGGTAAAATATAGGGATATAAATTTGAGCTGCACTGTTGCCTCGTAGCAAGAAAGTCGTAAGTTCGAATCCCGGCTGCGGCCTTTCTGCGTGGAGTTGCACGTTCTCCCCGTGTACGAGTGGGTTTCCTCCGGGCGCGCCGGTTTCCCCCACAGATCACAACATGCCTGGTCGGGTGTTTCTTCATCGTATGCAAGTCGCTTTGGACAAAAGCGACTAATAAATGAATGAACATAAATTCTGTGGTGGAAAACAGCTTCAAACTGAACAACACTGATCCACAGATCGACTGATTAGGCCCGTTTCATCACTTTTCATTCTCGAATGTGATCCGACTGATCGGATGTGAATGCATCCTCAATTTATCTCAAGGAACACTGAAAACTGTGCCTGAAACTGGGATGACATAAAACAATAAAATCTGACAGAATTGAGAGTTTTTCTTCGAGTTTGGTGTGTTGGTGGGACCTCAGGGGCTCGTCTGGTTCGGATCTTTAATAAAACAATCTGCTTTACAAGTTTTTCTTTTCCTTTCAGTATTCTCCGTCACCACAGTGAATCATCTGGCTCCATCTAACCCTGTCCTCTATATTCTCCCACCAATCAGCTTCACTGCATCCATAAACCTCCTCTTTGGTCTTCCCCTGGGTCTCCTCCCTGACAGTTCCCACCTCAGCATCCTATCCCTATACCAGCGTTTTCATCTCTGCTACCTCCAGTTCTGCCTCCTGATTGCCGTCGTCTTGCAACCAAAATTTCTTAGCAATTCACTCAACATTAAATCATAGACTTTACACTGCCATCATTTTCACTTTACTTATCTTTCTGCCACAATAACCACGTAGAATCCTGCCAGACGTGACCCCTGATGATGGTTGGTAACATTTACTTTCTTGTAAATAAATCATTTAACGTGAAATGGACTGATTTATAAAATAATCTCACATTGGAGCCATTTTTAGATGATCTTGGTTGTGTTCAGCTCATCATTCCTGCAGGATGTAAATGCTATTTCTCCAAACAGAGGCCGCTCATGACGTCTACAACAGATCAGATCATTATTTAGGACTCTTACAGAAAATCACACATGAAAATGGCTGAAAATCCCTTGACGGTTTTATTTTAAAGCACAAAATCACACAGTATTTAAGAAAGAGCTGCAAAAACATCTTTTTAAATCTGGAAATTTAAACAAATCTTTGATCAGTCTGAAAATAAAATCATGCACTTAAAGCCTGACGGTGTGTGCATGCAAATGTGGAAGAAAAACCCTCAAAAATCCCTACAGGTGAAGATTAATTGGTGCTTCTTTTTACATTTCATGAAATCCAAATGCAAACAGCTCACAACGGAAAACAGACTCAGAAAAACAAATGAGGAAATGATTATAAGGATATAGTTTGTGCCCTGTTTGAAGCCTCATACATCTCCCTTTTCACACATTCAACAAGTGACTGATGTGAAGGAGATTCAAGTTTCTTCTAATAGGGTTTTTTTTAAAACTTGTCCCTCATTAAAGGCAATAATCATAAAAACACTGAGCTTTTCTGGTCCCTCGCTGCCGCCGCTTTCCCAAACTGCTGCGCTCTACCTAAAACAAAGTGACCGCAAAACTCCCAGAGCCCCAAAACCACAGCGAACATTTCCAGTTGGCCTGATCCCACTGGTGAGGTAAGAGGACTGGGAGCTCCGACAAGAAGAGAGGCTGAACATCATTTACAGGAAGAGAGAAATCCTGAAATGTCAGCGTGGAAACCAGACGGAGGAACCAAACGAGAACAAAAACAATTACTTTCTGGATTCAGATCAAAACAGTGGATTTTCTCCTGTTCTCAAATTGAAACAGTTTGGATGAATTTCATTGAACGCTGGAGAAAAGGCAGATCAATAAAAGGAAAACAAACTTTTATATATCCAACAGCTAAAAATGGCAGCTGTGCAAAAACTAGAACATCAAAGAAACCTAAAAATGTATAAACTAAAGTTTTAGTCATGCAACAAGGCAGGCAAGCTACACACTTTGTGTTCAAACACACAAAAGGTGCAACAGTTGTGGGTATTTTTTGCAGAATTTGACGCGAGATGTTAAAACTGATGGTTCAGTTTTTCTGAGATATTTCTGTTTGCATGAAAAGTTTAACATCAACGTTACCATAAATTTGAATTATCTACAGCATAAAATGCATCCGCTTTGTTAAAATGATATCATTTAAAGAGCTGCAACATGAGCTTGTTCTTTAATGCTTCTCACCCAGGAGGCAGTAGGGGGTTCAGCATCTTGCCAGTGACACACGGGGATCGAACCCTTGTCCCTCACACGTTACATTAGACGGCCTCTCTCCCCCTGATCCACGGTGCTGACGTTGAACACTGAATGCCATTTGAAGCTCTTTTTGATAAACATGAGAATTGTGTCGCCAGCAGGTGGATGGATGCTTAAATGTGTTGAAATTTTTGCCTCCAAATACCAAAAATTCAGCACCCCCTGCTAAATGATGACATCTAAATATATTGTAGTTAGGAAGACAACATTCTGGTTGCTTAATTTGATCAAATCGAGCAAAAAACAAACATCATTAAAGCTCATTTTGCACTTTTTTGACTCCCTGGTGAAAACCCTAAGAACTTATTTAATAGATCCCAGTTAAATCTGTTGCTCCTCTCTGCCTGGCAGCGCTGAGGTTTCCTCCCTCAGTAGATTTACAGCCCTGCAGGCTGACAGAGCATTCTCTCACCACAATGAAAGCCTGCAATAACACACCACTTAAACACACTGAAGAATAAGTGGACAGAGCTGCATCCTTTTTATCTCAGACCTTTTTTTTTTGAAGATGGTGCCAAATGTGGCAGCAGATGGATCAGGTCAACTGAAGTCCCATAATCCTCTGCTGCTCAGACACCAGGAGTGGATGCTTTAAGTGGCTCTTAAGAGCTTTTATCTTCACAGCAGTTTTTATTGACCTTAAAACAAGAACGTCAGCGCAGTTTAACGCGTCTATGTTTGTTATTATAAATCCACCTGTCGGCCACAAAAAGGCAAAGAAAAACCCTCCATAAAAGGCGTTTCTTACCCAAAGAAGCGAGAAGAATCACCGCAGGAAACGCTCCCATTTCGCTGTCTGGAGACAGAAACGAGCTTCCCTGGTTCAAGCGGAGGATAAACGTTCTGCTCTTTTAGTTATTCCCACAGAAATCCACATTAATCCAGCGCGCGGAGCGAAAACTCCTGGGAAATCCGAGCATCGTGTTAAAAACAACCAAACACGTCCCCGATCCTCAGGAGAGCTCCAAAGTTCTGACGGGATCTGAACGTTACTGAGGAGGACTCCAGTTTGCGCTCCGGCGTTTAAATGAAGCAGCTGGGTTCGTTTTTACGCACCGTGCGTCCTGCGCTCCGGAGGAGGAGGAGGAGGGATTAGAGCGAGTCCAGAATCCGGAGTCACCGCCCAAAACAGACGTTTATGGGCGGAGAGGTTGTTAAAACAATAATCTGTTCACTGGGATGATTTAAAATAACAAGAACAGGCCGTCATTTATCGAATTCTGAATCTTTTACCTGAAAAATTAAAAATGGGAAAGTTTTTTTTTAAAGTGAAATAAAAATGTAGCAATTTTTAAAAGTAGCTTTAACCCTTCAACAACTTGCACATTTTAGTTCTTATCTTATTAAAACATGCACTGAACTTAACTGAGAAAAAATAAAAATAAAGTAAAAATAATTACTTTAAAAATTGAGATTTTAAAACAAAAAGTTAAAAATTGTTACCTTACATTAATATTTCCTAATAATTAAAATTATTGATGACAATTTTTTACACCATTATTGCCTTTTAGAACTCGTGTCCACAAGTTAATAAGAAATTCAAAATAAGAACTTAATAAAAAACGTAAAATTTAACATTTTCATTGCTTTTTTTCTTAGTGTGTAAAAGTAAAATATGTCAAGCAAAAAGTAAAATGTGTTAAAGAAAAATGCACAAAAGTAAAAAAGTAACAAAAGAGTTAAGAAGTATGATAAGAAGTACAAAATTAAAGGTGTTAGAGTAAAAAGATTAGATAAATGTAATCAGTTTAATCAATTTAAAAATGACAAAAATTTGACAAGTAAAAAAAAATACTGTTTTTAAATTTTCAAAAGGTAAAAAAGTGCAAACAATATTTAAAAAGGTTAAAATAAATCAGTTCATGACCCCCAGTAAAACTCAAGGGTTGAAACTTTAATTTAAATCAAAGTTTTTCATTGAGTTTGCTTTAAGGATTCCTGCTGACTCAGTCACTGGAACACCAGATATTCCAGGTTACATCCTGTCGTTTGTGGCCAGCGTCCTTCCTTCTTATCATCATTCGTGATGGATGCCTCACGTTTTTCTTGCTCGTCTCTCAGATTGAACACCTTCCCTCTGCCTGCAGGGAGAGGCAGCTCAGAGGATCCGGCTCCTTCCTCTAACATCTGTTTGACACTGAACTCGTCCTCCTCTCTTATTAACTTGATGTTCTTTACTTTGGTCGCTCTGATCTTTTGACCCTCAGGCGATTCTCCATCAAACCGACACTCAGATCAGGATGATCAGTTTTATTATAAAAGGTTCTAAAGAACTAAATATAACTTATTTTATTCAAATATTAAAGGAAAGGGAATAAAATGTTACTCTGTTAACTTTCTACAAATTTAAATAAAATGCAGCTCAATAATATAAGCCTATACTTAAAATAAAAATGATTAAATTATGTCTTAAAACAGAAGAAAGAAAGTCTTCAATCCAAACAGTTGATCTAAAAATAGCCATTTCTGCTTTGGCTGACATCACTTCAGGATTTATAAAATATAAAATGAACTCTTCAGTCTTTATGAACTCAGGCTGCAAAAGATCTCAAGTTAATTTAAGTTTTCAGACTTATAAAGCGTGGAGACTATAGAGCTGTCTGTAATATTTATCATAGGAACACCTCAGCTGAGAGGCAGAATAAAAAGAAAATCTCATTGATTTTTGAACAATTATTTTACATTTTATTGCATGAAGTAAGTATTTGATACAATAGAAAAATAGAGCTTAATATTCGGTACAGAAACTTTGTTTACAGTTCCAGAGGTCAGATGAGGTCAGATGTTTCCTGCAGGTCTTGACCAGGTTCGGGGTTGTTTTTGGGAAACACAGAATAAAGATTTTCTATTGGTTCAGGTCTAGACATGACCCGTTTTCAATGCTCTTAGTGACGGAAGGAGGTTGCTGCCTGGTGATGCATGTCCCCATCCTCTTGATCAATAAAGACCAGTTGTCCTCCTGTCCCCATTGTAGAAAAGCATCCCATGCTCCACTGTTGGAATGGTTTTCTTGTTCGTTCTAATCTTTCTCTCTGCAAACACAGCAAGTGGAGTTTCTACCAAAAAGTTCTATTTTGGTCTCATCTGACCTCATGACCTTCTCCCATCCCCTCCTCTGGATCATCCAGGTGGTCTTTGGTAAACTTCAGACAGGCCAGTCATGTGCTGGTTTGAGCAGGGGGGCCTTGTGCTGCAGGATTTTAATCCATGATGGCGTAGTGTGTTACTAACTAACCTTTGACCCTGTGGTTCCTCCTCTCTTCAGGTCACTGACCAGGTCCTCTCCTGTAGTTCTGGCTGGATCCTGCACCTTTCTCATGATCATTGATTCTCCACTTAGATCTTTCGTGGAGCTCCAGTCTGAGAAAGACGTACAGTCATCTTCTATTTTCTAATAATTTCTCGTTGTCGTCTCACCAAGCTGTTAGCCTGTTATCCATCCCAGCCCTGTGCAGGTCTACAGTTTAGTCCCTGATGTCCTTAGACAGCTCTTTGGTCTCCATGGTGGACAGGTTGGAGTCTGATTGATTGACAGGTGTCCGTTAAGGTGTTTCCAGGATGAACGGTGCAGATGTTGCCTTGCAGCAAGAAGGTCACAGGTTCAGTTCTCTGTGGCCTTTCTGCATGGAGTCAGCACGTTCTCCCCATGCATGCATGGGTTTTCCTCTGAGTAGCTTATAGTAAGTTGCTTTGGATAAAAGTCCACAAAGTTAAAAAAAAAAAAAAAAAGGAAAATTATCTTTGTAAAGGACAAAAGGAATTTTAGACAAGTAGTTTATTTAAACTGTTCAGAAATAAATACTAAAGGGAAAAACGATGTCACATATAAGTGAAGTGAAATAAAATCAAAGCTCAGTAAAGTTTTAAGATTCTGGGATTTGCAGTGGAAGTCCCGGCGGTGAGGGAGGCCCCACTCAATACAAAAACAGTATTTCATGTGTTCATCCGGTAATCCTCCCATCTTTAATCAGACTGAGAGAGTTTTAATTATTTCCCATTGTTTGGAGTCTTAGCCGTCACCGCTGCTTTCCTCTCTTCGCTCCACGGTATTTGCTCTTTCCCCCTCTCTAATCCTGGATCCTCGCTCTGGGAGAGTGACTCCTCTCTGCCTCTAAAGTCCTTCTTTCTCTCAGTAACCGGAAAAGCTGTTGAGCAAGATCCGGACAAACGAGGTGATGGGATTTAGAGGAAGCCGATGAGGGGTGTTTAATAAGAGGTCTGTATAGAGGAGAGGCTGGAGGCAGGGACGTGAAACCAGGACGGCCTGTTCTGCTGTGTTGACCCCTCTGTTGTCCTGTGTGGCTAATCAAAGCATCGCTGCACCCTCTTTGTGCTGCTGCAGGAATGCAATCCATCTGAAGCTGCTTTGATTGTGAAAAGGCTCAGAGGGGACAGTAAACCCCCTGAAAACCAGCGTCCTGTGGTATGTGTGCATCCTATTTAAGAAGTAATCAAATAATGTCAGAGAGAACTCTGATTTTGCTGAGTTTGCACGGAGCGCTCTAATTCGTTATCCTCCCCTAAATAACGGCATGTTTTTTGCATTAGGCCTTCTTCATTAGTGTCGCTGAACATGCCAGAGCAGATGAATGCGAGTGGGGACGTTTCAAAGTCGCAGTCTCTCTGTTTCTTATTAAGCTGGTGTTCTGGAGAGCTGGATGGCTGTTTTCTGTTTGCCTCTGTCTTCACGTCTCCCTGCAGACCTTTGTGTCAGATCTGGAGGGTGCTGTAAAAGGCGGAATGAGAAGGGAGTGGTGCACAGCGAGCGTAAAACTCACACTGAGTTATGAGATGTTAATGGTTTCGCTCTTGATTGTTTGGGACAGAGGAGTTACTCGCAGGTCTCAGACGTTGCTGCCAAGCTCTGCTCGACATGATTTTATTTCAAAGATAAGCAGAGCAATTAGAAAACGTTTTATTATAAATGAGGCTGAACCATCTGTTAAAGTATCGTTTCTTTATGTTTTGTTTTCATTCCTGCAATCTTTTAATATTTCTTCAGGCTCTGAAGGTTCTTCCAAAAAGTTTCTGTTTCAATTTCAGTCCCAACATTTTCAGAGGACTGAATTCAACTCCAAGCAGGAGACCTGGGTTCGACTTAGGACACGTTGGAGGAAGTACATCTCCGGGTCCTGCTGGAGGAGCTGGTGGAGGTCAGGGAGAAGGCGGTCTGGGATTCCCTCGTTGGGATGAAGCTCCTGCAACCTGGATAAGCAGAAGGAGGCAAGGCGTTCGGAAATCCCACTTTTCCAGTTTTCTACTTGTTCACGGTCCTTGTTTTTTAAGCTGCTGACGTCGTGGTCAGGTCCAAGAACCGGAAACAAAATCACTAAAGATACAGCCAAAGTCCACAGGGAAACTTTGAAAGGCCATTTAAAACCAAAAACCTAAAAATCACTTGAACCCAAATGTAATGCATAAAATGTGCTTATGAGCTCTATCTCTTCAACAGGGTTAGTACCTTCTCTTCCTTCCTTTGATGCAACCCCCCCCCTTCCCTCCCATCCCTGCAGAAGATTAAATTTCAGAATGATAAAGTTCCTCAGCTGAGAATGCTTTCAATAAGATAAAGACGTCCATTTTCCTTCATGAACCACCACTGAGAACCTTCATCAACATGACTCCTATAAAGAAATGAGGAGCGGATTAAAACTTTTGCACAGCACTGAACATAATTAATTTTGTGTCAACATGCAACCATTTAATCATCAGATTACTGAAGACTGATGCAACTTTTTCATTATTCCTGCAACAATTACAGAAATACTTGGATCCATGTTTTTATCTCTTCTGCAAAATGAGCCTGAAAACATTCATGAACTGACTCAGAGACTCTGAGATGACTAAATATTTAAATCTGAAACAACATTACTAACTTGTTTGGATTGTTTGCTGTAGCAAACTAATTCTTCATCTTCGTTTTAACCTAAGACAAACTATCTGCAGCCAAACAGTGACCCAAACATGAGGTTGCCCTAAGAGCGACTTCAAGTTCAGTTTCATTACAGCCGACATCTGCTGCCACAGAGACACTGGAGACGGTAAAACCAATCCAGACTGGGAGCGGGAAAACAGACAGAGGACTGGGACGAGGGGGAGGAGGTCTTTTCATCTGTGTTGCCTTAGTAAATACTCCCATGTGCAATGAGAGATCCTATTGTGTGGAGCTTTTCTGAAAAAAAAAATCAGCCTGCAAAGTCCAGGATTAAGATCCATTTTTCATAAAAACAGAGTTTAAAAGGTGACAAATTCAGTTTCTTCTGTCCACTTAACTGTCCACATGAAGACGTATGTTAGAGTAACAGATCTGAAGCAGCAGGATTTGGAGCGTTTGACTTCCTCTGCAGGTCCTCCTGCAGCCGGGAGGTGACTGACGTGATGCAGAGCTGATAAAAACACCCCGCTCTGCACAGGGGCATGACGATAAAGCTGAAACGCTCACAGAACCCATTAGCTGTCATGTTTTATGTGATGGATTGTTTACCTTGGGTGATGTTCTGGACCTGAGGCTGTTTATCATCGTGGACCAGAACCGGCTGCAGCCTGTGGCTCCGATCTGAAGGAAGAAGAACAGGAATAAATAAATTTACTGAAATACAAGATATAAAACTACTGTGTTTCATTTCCAAATGACCTAAGAGAGAGCTACCATAAGTTGTGTCTCTCCCATACCAGAGTCATGTTTGTGGTCTCTGTGGCTTCTGGTCCATTCAGGTTCCTCTGGTCCACTCAGGTTCCTCTGGTCCACTCAGGTTCCTCTGGTCCATTCAGGTTCCTCTGGTCCACTCAGGTTCCTCTGGTCCACTCAGGTTCCTCTGGTCCACTCAGGTTCCTCTGGTCCATTCAGGTTCCTCTGGTCCATTCAGGTTTCTCTGGTCCACTCAGGTTCCTCTGGTCCATTCAGGTTCCTCTGGTCCACTCAGGTTCCTCTGGTCCACTCAGGTTCCTCTGGCCTCGTCTGACGGGTCGCTGTTTGTGATGCCAGCTGCGTGGTGAACATACAGGCTGACTCGACAAACCTGAACGAAGCACCATAAATCCAGACGATTTAATCTTTAAATGACCGTGAAGCCAGCTGTGAGGTCACTGGTGTGAGTTTTTATCCATCCGCTCCCAAAGATCACCTTTGGGTTTTGTTAGAGCAGAGGCTGAGCCAGACCTCCTCCAACATCAGCGAATGAATGAGTGAATACATTTTAATTTGAGTAGGGACAATACGTTTTACAGAGCTTTTGTTTGTTTTCAGCTCTTATAGTGGAGCTTTTACATAAATAATCTGAATAATCAAGCTAAAACTACTCAGTCATGAATGTGCTTCTGGAAGAAGGATCAAACACAGGAGAGCTGTGAGAGGTGGTCCGACTGTTGAACCTGAAGGAAGAGGACTGGGATGTCATAAAGCGGTGTGTAATAATAGTGAATGAAATGAGCTCTGGGTCTGTTCCAAGGTCTCCTCCCACTGTCTGGAAAACCTCCAGAGGACGGCGACCAGGAAGCGCTCTACTCAGCTGCATGAACCACCTGAAGAAACTTCTTTTGATGAGGAGGAGCAGCGGCTCCATGGATGAGTTCCTACAGAGGAAGCTCATTTCAGCCGTCTGTATCCAGATGACCTGCAGGAACGTTGTTCTACAGTTGGTCAGACTTATTTTCAACAACCTGGAGTAAAAGTCAATGTTAGTTTTTGTAAAAAGATTAAAAACAAACAGTAACTCATCTCTGATTATGGTGAGCACTGGTTTATCATCAACTCTACGTAGAATAATTACATAGATCAGCTGTTAAAATAACCCTAAAACATCTTTTAATGTACAGTTTATCGGCTTTTCTTCATGCTTGCAAAAAGTTGGTAAATAAATCTATTTGGTTCAAACGTTTCTACAAAATGACGAAGAGATCTCAACTCCTGTCAGCGTCGAGCAGCATGAGGTCACGTCTCCTGATGATTGGACGATCAAAAAAGGCATCCATCATCCTCGTTAAGATCACTCCCACCGCAACTCATTTATTAAATCAGTTTAGTGGATTAGTCGAACTTCTTTTAGATCTTGTTTTCTGTCACGCAAGCTGAATATTTTATTTACGCTTCAGAGAAAACAAATTCAGACATAATAAAAATATGAATAAAGTCCTGTTTTGACAGCTGGTGTCTCATTCGCTGCAAAACAGACATAAATTAGTTGGATTTTTTAAAACTAGGAAGTTATATTAGAGGTCTGCTATAAGATGCAACTCTTCTGGTTTAGTTGCTGAGTTACTTTCAAAATATTGACAATTTATAGCAGTTTCATTGATAAATAATCACTAAAATTTATTGTTGAGTAGTTTCAAAGTCTTTAAACGGCTCTGAAAGGTCATCAGTGAATTTAATTAGGCTTCCCACTGGACAAATTAGAAACTAGTTCAAACTGGATTCAAGAAAGAAGAGAGGGAAACAAATCATGATTCAGGCACCTAAAAATATATTATTCAGCTGTAGATCAATGTTTTTTAATGTAATAAACAAAAAAGTAGTAAATACAATCGGGACCAAATGAGAAAACATTGAACGAAAGAAAATGAAAATATGTAAAAACAGAAGATTTACAACAAATGTCCTGTAGGAATCCAGGATGTCTTCCTGTGTTTGTTTTCCAGCCCACAGATAAAAGTGAGCTTTAATCTGAAGCTTTTCCTTTGTAGCTTTTCTTTTTTCTATCTTTGGATCCGTTTTTTCCCCAGTGCTTCCTTCAATAACTGACAGGTGGATCTGACCTTTGACCCCTCAGTTTCTCTCACTTGCCTGCAGCCCGAGGCGTTCTGACCCGTCGGTGGATTTTCAAAGCGCTGAGGTCGACGTTGTTGGCTCTGAATTCACGCTGAGATCAGATTTACTCCAACCTGCAGCAGCAACACGAGGTACATGGTTTCATCATCATATTATCATATCAATGCATTATGGCACTATCAGTTTAATTATTATTATTTTTGTTTTTGCCTGTATGTAGGAGAAATAATCAAACTCAGAATTAGAGAACTAAAATAAAAATGTGCACAATGGATGATCAAAGTTATTTTAAACATTTTATTGAAGGAAATTAATCTTAAATAGGTTTATATTTTTCTTAATAGCTTTTAATAAATGTATAACCTTCTGTCCATCTTCCTTATTGTGAAACATTGATTCAGATTTTTATTGCCTACATCAGAATATTTCATTTTTTGTTTATTGTTCCTGTTTTTGGACTGTAGATCAGACTGGAATGGTCCCAGCTGCATCGTGTCGGCAGTTTTTATCAAATTAAAATCATTTAGGCATAAAACCTTTTATCAGTAATGGTGAATCCCATTTTTTTATGTTTGGTCACCCCAGTCCCACTGCCTCCCCCCTCCTCTGTGCTTCACGTGTTCAGTTTAGGGGAGTCTTTAATGAAGTCTGCAAAGTTTTTGCAAAGAGCGTCACAATTAAAGCTCTGCAGGCCTCACCTGGACGTCAGAGGTCATGATTCAGCAATAAGAAATAATTAAATTACAATAGTGATCAAACTCATAGATAGAGAATATGTTTGTTTTTACCACCACGACCCATAACTGACCATCCTCCATCTTGGCCCATATCATTACTCACTAATCCAGACAGCTTTGTGTTGAGTGGAGAGGTCATTTAATAGCAACTCATTACTTTCGGCTCGCTTGTCCCGATTTGTCTGAGCAGAGTGAAAACTGTACCCTTAGATCTCAGCCGTCAGACACAAAGCGCTGCAGGAAGCGATGTGTACGCTCATGTTTGTGTTTTCGTTCCACTGACTGACAGGGGAAATAGCTGCCAGGTCATATTTCCAGACGTAGCATCAACATTTGATCTTCTGACGGTGTGTGGGTGTGCGTGTCTGAGCCTGAAGACAGGAAAGAGATCACCGCTGAGGTTTCTCACTAAATAAACTGGTTTGTGTGGGGATTTCTAAGCACACACACACACACAGAGGGGTTGATGTTAAATCTTGCAATTACACTCCCTTTGACATAACCTTATAAAAATGATCATGCAGTAATAAAATAGGAGCTGACAATAAACTCCCAGAGCTGAAAAACATCTTGGCAGAGCTGCTAAAGATGAGCATGGGAGCCAGACTATCTGAGGGAAGTGGTCAAGGCACAGATTGATTGATTCCCAAAGCAACACTACTGATGTGTGTTGCAGTTTTTCCATGAGCAAAGACAGATTTGCGGTGTGACTGATAGGGAATTTGTCCCAGATTTTCTCTCTTCTTCCTCCTCCCTCTTTACTCTCCTCTTCTCTCTGTTGGCTGGACAGAAGGAGCTTTGATGTGGCACTCTCAGTGTTGCGACCGCAAGACCAAAAGGGAACCAGATGCTCTTTGGACTGGTTTGTGGTGGAGAGGCAGAGAAATAAATATGAGAACCAGAAAGAGAAGATGGGTGCAGGGTTACCTCCAAGCAAGCCAAGTTTACTGTAAAGTAAAGCAGAGAGAGACGGATGTCTCATTAGCGAAACAGCGGGGACGAACAAACACACAGAAAACTATCAGTTACCTTTAAGAGTTTTGTAGCAGAAAGCAACGTGTCATCAGCGTACATGATGCTCTGTAGCCGGTCAGTGTCACGCCACGGAGTGTTCGTGTTGTGCAAAGAAAAGAAGACGGGATGAGAATAAACTCAAAATATTGAGGGAAGTCAAAATGTAAAAAAAAAAAAAAAAAAAAAAAAA